>OY101451.1:56393393-56570709 GCA_956483635.1 Panzeria rudis
ATATATATATATATATATATATATATATATATATATATAATATATATATATATATATATATTATAATATATATATATATATATATATATATATATATATATATATATATATATATATATATATATATATATATATATTATATATATATATATATATATATTATATATATATATTATATATATATATATATATATATATATATATATATATAATATTATATATATATATATATATATTATATATATATATATATATATATATATATATATATATATATATATATATATATATATATATATAATATATATTATATCTATATATATATATATAATATATATATATATATATATTTATATATATATATATATATATATATTATATATATATATATATATATATATATATATATATATATATATATATATATATATATTATATATATATATATATAGATATATATATATATATATATATATATATATATATATATATATATATATATATATATATATATATATATATATATATATATATATATACATATATATATATATATATATATATATATATATATATATATATATATATATATATATATATATATATATATATATATATATATATATATGTATATGCACTTCAAAGGGTTCTTAAAGCTAAAGGAGCTGCGATTGTCTAATCAACAGAATTCTTGTATAAGCATACATAGATGAAATATTGTAGTTGAAACAGAAACAATAAAAAATCATATTAAGTACATAATCTAATAATAAAATTTTATAATAAGAAGAATGAGTAAGGTAACACCCATACTGAATCGTACTGGATGCATTCCAAACCACCAATTCGGTTTTAGGAGACAACATAGTACGATTGAACAAACACATAGACTCGCGAACGTGGTTAGAAAAACCTTCGAAGAAAAGAAATATTGTTCTGCGCTCTTCATCGATGTTCTCAGGCATTTGATAAAGTATGGCACGCAGGTTTAATACATAAACTAGAGCAAAACCTACCCGAAAACATCCTAAAACTTTTAGAAAGCTTCTTAACTGAGCGAAAATTTGTTGTTAAAGAAGGTAATTGTCAAAGCCCTCCGCAACCCATTGAAGCAGGAGTTCCTCAAGCAGCATCCTCGATCCTGTATTATATCTGATATATGCCTCTGACTTGCCGGTAAGCAGTAACATACACATATCAACATTCGCTGATGATACAGCTTTTCTAAGTGTTCACAAAAGCCATCAAGAAGCCACTCGCAATTTGCTAGATTATATACCCCAGTTGGAACAATGGCTAAAACAATGGCGGATAAATATTAACGAACAAAAATGGCTACACATTACTTTTACATTGTGAAAAGAATCCTGCCCACCTATACAAATAAATAGCCAAACTATACCTCAACACACTGAAGTAAAATATCTCGGTGTTCATCTTGATCGTCGTCTAACATGGAAGTCACACATAAATGCAAAGGTGACCCAAATGAAATTAAAAGCAGCTCAAATGAATTGGCTCGTTGGAAGGAACTCTACTCTAAGAATAGATTGTAAACTTCCTCTATACAACTCCATTCTAAAACCAATATGGTCCTACGGAGTCCATTTATGGGGCACTGCCTCGGCATCAAATGTAGAAAAAAATTCAAAGGCAACAAAATAAAATACTCCGTACGATTACAGCAGCGCCATGGTATGTCAGAAACAAGCGAATTCATAAAGACCTAGATGTGCCGCCGGTTAAGACCGAACACGAGAGACGTAAACAACCAAACAACCAACCGCTGAAACAAATATTTTTGTCTGGCACTGGCTGGACTTAAAAATTAAAATTTTAGAGTTAAGATTTGATTACTTATTGTTAGTTCAATTTTATTGAAGATACAATAAAAAATACATATTACCGAAAAAAAAATAATAATAATAATAAGAAGAATAGGAAATAAATATATAGCTTTTGGAGAGTACTGTAATAAAATTTACTGATTTGTAATCAGACAGCTATAATGGCAATTAGAATTAGGAATAAAGATAATCGCTGAAATGATATTCTGTCTGAAGAACAGATACAGCATTCAGATAAACTTTGTTTTTAGTTGTTGGACTGAAGTGTATATTGATGATAGAGGTTTTTCTTATTAAAGTGTGTGTTAAAGATATTTACATATATTTTGGATACAAAAGGATAAATCATTGTGTTCAATACTGATTAAATTTCAATAATTTTACTGTACAAATATATATTATTAAATCTGTTCATATCTTTTCGTCCATTTACTTATATATTTGATATACCACATACAGCAAAATAATAATAATATCTTAATTAGAATGTGTGATCTCATATAGTGCTATAAGCACATAAATCAAATATTATAGATACTCGTACATATTAGCTATTAGCTCCTACTTACATATATAAGCACATAATTCAGTTAAATTTGATGCTCATCATGATCTACTATTTTATTTTTGATACAATAACGCTTCGTACGCTTTTGCAAACGAGTGGAAGCTGCTAATTGTTGTTGCATGTACTTTTTTTAACCAGATATGCTACTCGAGCAATTTAGCTTGACTCAACTAGACATCGAAGAGGGGCGAACTGTGTAGGATCAGATTGTGTTTAATCCCTCCATATAGTTATATTTCGTTACACTTTACTCTACAGTCTGGGTACTTTAACTAACATTAGACACATATATCACTTTTCAGGTCCCTCGACTGTTAGATAAAGGATCTAGCTATATCAATTAAATATGCTTTGCTTTTCTAGGGAATTAATCGAAAGATCATCAACGATCTCAAATGAACTTCTATCCAGATCTATGCTAAGTTATTCTGCTCTATGAGTGGATACTCAAGTTAAAGGATGTGCTTGAATCCATCTTTATCGAAGAATATTTCAATATTTTTCTGAAAGAAGGGCTTAGGTAAAAGATGTCAGAACAACTGATGCCCACGAGAATAATTGCGTACATACATACATATATACAATTATATATTGCTCTTATATACTAACATACATATATATATTAACTTTATCAGAATATTAGAATAATACACGCTTGCAAAATAACAGATATAACCTAATTATGTTTCTTTCTATCACTTTTAAACCAATGTTACTTCTTCACCTTATTATAGATTTACTTGAAATTGTCAATAAAATGAAAGTTTAACGGATATTATTATTAAAAAGGTGAACAACAAAGACAATTATTAAAACTCTGTAAATGTAGTAGGCACGTGAGTAGGTATCAATCCAATAAGTTAACCAGCAAACATAGGTCGAGTACTGCATACATAATAATCCTGATATGCTTCAAAACAATTACAAACGATCTGTAAGGCAAGGGCTAAAGCATACAACCTTTTAGCTATATTCTTTCATTCACATACACTATTTCAAAATCTTTTTTCCGACGGCATTATTTAATAAAAAATTTTTGCTTAAATGAATTTTTATCCAATATTCTTCCTTAACCTATTCAATTACCAACGAGAGAGAAAAGAATCTGTCACAAGACAGGTCACTTGACTGGTTCCCCAAGGGTCAATTGACATAATTATGGTACCCACTGATAGGTTCTAGACCCAAACTTAAGCTACTTGTCATGTGATGGGGTCTTAATACTAGTTAAATTACTGTACTATAAACAAATGTTTTTAATTTCGAACAAAATCTGCTGTGGTATTAGGAATAAAGATAATCGTTGAAATGATTTGCTGTCTGAAGAACAGATATAGCATTCAGATAAACTTTGTTTGTAGTTGTTGTACTGAAGTGTATATTGATGATAGAGGTTTTTCTTATTAAAGTGTGTGTTAAAGATATTTACATATATTTTGGATACAAAAGGATAAATCATTGTGTTCAATACTGATTCAATTTCAATAATTTTACTCAACAAATAAATATTATTAAATCTGTTCATATTTTTTCGTTCATTTACTTATATATTTGGTATACCACATAGAGCAAGATAATAATAATATCTTAATTAGAATGTGTGATCTCATAAAGTGCTATAAGCACATAAATCAAATATTATAGATACTCGTACATATTAGCTATTAGCTCCTATTTACATATATAAGCACATAATATCATATCAACCATCATCATATAAAAAACCTTCTAGTGTGTTCGAACTTGATAGCTTGATAATATAAATCAAAATTAGTCTATAAAATATAGTTTAGTAATGCGTTTTTATCGTTCACTGTAATATTATTTAATATGAATATGCATAGATACATTATTATTTCAAAATTCTCTTATAAATATTCTAAATATGCATGTATATAAAGGAATACTTAATATGATAACTGTAAGCAAATGGAATATGCTTTTACTATATTCACTGATTCCTAAAAACAATCGAAATCTGTACATGTATACTATAAAAGGCCTATATATTTGCTTTTTTAAGTTCTCCCTTGTGTTTTTATTAAGACTATCCCATTATGGTATTGAATGAAGCACATGAATCTAATGGGAATATTTTGGTAGTTAACTTCTTATCAACCTGTAATTTAACAATATTCAAAAAGATATCGAGTAATAATATTCCGAAATATATTTACAATTAAATTGAATTTTCAAGGATACGTGTAGGAATATGAGTTTTAAAAATAGTACGTATTTGCATATTCAGTTTCGGTATGAAATTAGTCAACAGATTTTACAGAATCTAATTCATAATAATAATTTGAATTTACATTAATTCAAATAATTAAACTAGAAAGTCTAAATAATTACTTTCATCTTAGATTTTGCATTTATTTGTATCAAAATGTTTCAAACATGTAATCATCACAATCTCTATAATAAACACTTGCTTCTTTCATATTTTTAGAATGTTTTATTAAACACTGGTGTTTTAAAACAACCAGCTTTACTCTGCACATCAAAAATAAATAAACTAACCTTGTTTAGCAAATCAGTATAAGAAAATGTATGTATTATTAAGTAATATACATACATATGTACGTTCAATGACACGCTTCAGAAAAATAAACAAAACTCAAACAATAGAACACATCAATACAAAGATTTTCTATCGATCACAGCTTACTAATACCATCTACTACTTTCCAGCGGTCAAGAGAAAAGTTAACTTATAAAATCCCTACTTGATAACATATTTAATGTAAAGAAATATCTTTGTATATCAAATAAACTCATTAAAATTGTTAAAAATATTGGGTGGAAAAGTGATAGAAATAATTAATGTTCCTGTCTTCCATGTATAGGTATAAGCATTCAAATTAAAGAACAATAACCATTTAATAAGTATATTGATAGACCTTTCGCCCTCAAAAATATAACCGCCGAATACTAAAATAAATTTCCTGAGTCATGAACACTTCCCATGACTTCCTCCCAAGAAAATTAATTTTCTGGTCCTCGTGTAGAGCTCATTGTAAAACAATTACACAAAGTGATAAAAAATAGTGATGTACATGCACAACAACTACCACTACAAGCTCAAGACTATATAATCTTTATCTGTACAGTTCAAATGATAAACAAAAATATACAAGTCAGCAGAATTAAGAATATGTACATAAACAAATTTTAAAAGAAAAATTAATATGTACAACCTCAAAAGAAATTTATGTACATACATACATAAACAACAACCTACAAAATAGAAAAATTTATATAGATACTAGATCGATCACAACGGACATATATCGTACACACACAATGAACCCAACACACACCTAAAAAAAGTGATGACGTAATACTCATACACAAACATAACATATAATAAAATGTATACTATGTATTGTAAAATTCAAATTCCTTTGTCTAGCAGTACGAAACACTGTTTTTTAAATAAATAAACGAAGGTGCCATAACGACACCTTCGTCTCACCAACGAAGCAATTGTCGGATAGACAAAAACCCCATAAAATAATAATGTCACCTTAACATATATCTACAATTGTTACATTAAAATAAATAAATCAAAATATCCATCACAAGTTCAGTAACCCTATTCAAAAACTCTGCTTATCTATACTATGGTCCCAAAATATTGAACAACTGAAATGCTCTTGTACATAAAAAAAACCTTTGCAAACAAAATACATATTTCAAATTTCAAATAAAATATATCAGCATATTTGTTAGCTACACACGATCCAAACGATCATGCGAATATTTTGTAACAAAAAAACAAAAGTTCTCACTTGAAAAAAATTAATACAAATATAGCGCAAGCATTTATTTGTATGTATGTACATGCATACATCAAATAAATTTGCAGATATGTATACATATTGTCAAATTTCATACCCATGCGACTGCGTACTCAGAACATTTAGTACAACTTAACACAGCTCCTCCCCTCTCACACTTCCATAACCACATAATGAAAATTTACAAACCGTTTACCAACCGACTGACGTTGAGTCAAAAATGGACGGACACGCTTAAATAAATAGAAACAAAACATTTTAAATCTTTAAATATAAACAAATTGAATTTAACATACATAGAACAAAGATAAGCTTGACAAAATAAAAAAAAAATCCGTCCTCAGTATTATAAAACACAGATGTAAATAAACGGATTTTAGCAAAAACATAAAAATAGGGAAGGTCACATACATGAGAACATTTTATACTACATATGAACATCACATGTCGCCTACAAAAACAATTCAAACTATTTTAACAACATACCTCCAAATCATGGACAGACTCAAATTCATACATTCAGACATATAGAAATTCCCACATACAGACAGAAATTCTCACGCCCCCCATACTTACACTAACAAATTGGAAAAACCTCAAGCTATGAACATCTCACATACACAAATATATATTCTTACGGACAGACATCAATCCACATGTAGAAATATGATTAAATTTATATACATAGGAGTAGCAAGAATTCGTGCGATCAGCACAAAATCAAGGACAACACATTGTAAAATTCAAATTGGGTAATATTGTGAAACTCAAAATTTGACCTATCGAACACAAAAATGATAAAAGAGAATTGTAATATGTACATACATCCAGACATAAAAACAACCCCACATATACCTACATATATAAACAACAACGCACAAACAACAAAATTTATACAGATACTAGATCGATCACAACGTACATACATCACATAGAAACACTCACACAACACAGACACTGACATACACATTTATAATTTTTTTCCCCATGCATATCAAATTAAACTTTTGTTTATTTAACAATTAAAATTTCAAATTTTAATTACCCAAATTTTAAAACTTCAAAGAAATATTTTGAGTGAATTTTGTGCAATGTCGCCCTACTGTGGGGTAGAATGTTCAAAGAAATATACAAGATGGGTAGACATCAATCCACATGTACAGACTCTTAATGTAAACACAACCTCTAACCAACCCCCACCAACAAACAAAAATTAGGATGATGACTCATTCTCCAACACATCCACCTGAATAAACATATACATCAACAAGATTAAGCATGCATATTTAACGTAAACAAACATTTTAGACCATCTGTCATACTAAGCAACACAGCTACAAATCCAAACGATCATGCGATTATTTGATGCAAAAAATAAAAAAATATTATAAACAACAAGTAAACGCTTAAGGCCATGTCAGATAAAACTTTTGCTTCGCGTTGCGTTACAGATTCGCTTTGACATCTAAGATGAAATGTACATACTTATACGAAACATGCCACATAAAGCACTTTTAACGCAGCGTGAAGCGAAAAGTTCGGCAACTCTCATCTTTTTGCTTGCTTTGACAATCAGCTGGAATAATTTTCTTTTATTATATTGCCAAACGAAACATATTGCGCGTTTGAATCTGTTTTAATAAGAGGTAAATATGTATGTGGCATTTATTTATTTATAATAAATCGTAAAATAACATAATTGACTTTTATTTTTATAAAAAATATATATATAAATAGCAAAATTATCAACTACTTTTTTGGTAAACGATCAATGTGCGAGCAGAGGGCGAAGCCGATGTAAAATGGTGATCGGCGCCGGCTAAGAACAAATATAGTCGGCGGCTGCTATTAGCCGGCTAAGAGCCGAAAATTTTTCGCCGGCGGCGGCTACCCAAATTTATCGGCTAACGGTCGGCTAACAGAGTATTTCTTGCTTACTTACATACAAGCTATATTTACAACAGGTATACTCGGCCCAATTATAAATAAACTTGCCTTTCTAGACGATTTACTGCCTTATTTATAAAAATAATTTTCATAAGAAATTTTTTTCATATGTTCCAAAACCGAATTAAATATTTTTAAATGCGCATGTTAGTAAATATCCACTTTTTATTATAAAAAATCGGCTTAGCCGCTAGCCGATATTAGCCGCAATAATCGGCGGCGGCTAAGTGATTGTGAAAATCACCGGCGGCGGCTAATAGCCAGCTATTAGCCGACCGGCTTCGTGCTCTGTGCGCGAGTGCTGTCAAAGTTTTCATTGTGTCATACTCCTTTTGCTTTACACTTTTCTATCAAAGTTAGAAACGTCACGCAAAGCGACAAAGTTTTATCTGACACGGCCTTTATTGTATGTACGTATGTATATGCATACATATTAATTGGAACTTAACACCCCCCAACCCCTAACACTTCCATAACCACATTCTGAAAATATACAAACCCTCCACCAGTCAATTGGTGGACGGACATGCTTAAATAAACACAACTACATTTTAAATGTAAACACAAGAACCACAAAATAGCCATAAATAAATCCCTGTAGGATCCATGGGGCCAACTGTCTTCCAGTCACTTTTTTTGTCAACAAGTTTGGTGACATTGTCACCAAATAGTCTACACTCTTTATTTCCACATATAATCTAAAACACTACCCAATCTCTCAATATGACCCCATAAGAACCACACAGTCTATAGTACGCCAATACTTCCAAGTTCCAAACTCACTACCCAATGTCTCAATATCACCCCAAAAGAACGACATTGTCTATAGTAAGCCAATACTTCCAAGTTCCAAGCTCACTACCCAATGTCTCAATATCACCCCATAAGAACCACACCCTAAATGTCTATAACACCAAAAAGCATTACCCACACTATAATTTCTCACAATCTTCACTATACACATTTTGCCTACAGGGCACTTTCATCTTTTTTTCCCATGGGTATCAAATTACACATTTGTTTATTTAACAATTAAAATTTTAAAATTTCAAATTTTAATTACCCAAATTTTAAAATTTTAATTGGGGCCAAAAGCCCAGTTCCCTACTACTGATCTCAACTTCTATTTGGGGACAGATTTTCGTGGGGAGGGATTTGGGGTTTATTCATTATAAGCACTTTTAATAAACATTAATTTTTTTCACTTATATTTCGATTATTTTAAAATATTGTTTCAATTGATGAATGTGTATCATTTGATTGAATGCAAACGTTTGTGCAGACACTGGGCTGAAATTGATATTGGTTAAGGATGTTCAGAGGAATGATAGCTGTTATCACTTTCGGATCAAAGGAAATTAAAAGAATTTGCTTACAATATGCATTTAGCTGTACTAGCAAAAAAATGCTTAAAAGATTCGATGAAAATTTTTTACATATCGATAGTCATATAGTCGCTAAAATGTCCAACTACAGAATGTACCAAGTTCGAGTTTTAGATGCATAACCATGGTCGTCCAATTTGTACGATACGCTTTGCTGCAAAATGCTGAATTTTTCATAGAGGATTGAATTAAATAGACATGGTACGGGCGATATATTAATATGACGTATCTAATTTTGTGTTATTTTTCAGGAAACGCAGAAAATTATATAAAGTAAATCGTTCAAAAAAATGTTATCCTCAAAGTAAACAAACTGAAATAAATTATTATTCAGGTAGGTGGTGGAAAACGATCCTTTTCAAAATGATTTTAATACGATTGTTTTGAAAATGTGTGATGAATTCCGAATTCCGACCGATTTTGACAATTAGTTTCGAGCCAAACTCAAACTACTGGCTTTCCAAAAGTGCTCGAGAAGATAAATTTAACAGAAAAAACTTAGAAAACTATTAAAAACTAATTTGGAAATTATTGACAAAAGGACTATAGCAAACATATTCATATATTTTATCGTTTCCAAATCGTTTTCGTGTCTAAATTGTTTCTCATCACATACCTGATTATATACTATTTAATTTTCAGTTATTTTAATTTGTGGTTAGTAACGCTTTCAGTCTAACTAAGGGGTTGAGAAGCAAAGGGGTGCAAGTGCAAAAAAGAGTAATTGAGCTTAAACAAATTTTTTTGTTTGCATTTATTAATATAAAATAATTTAATGACTTAGTTTAAGTCAACGCGTAAAAGACAATTTTGTGCTGAAGAAACGAAGCTAAAAATCGTGGAGATACGACAAAAATAATTTTTCGCTGGAGTTTAGTGACTTCATGCTTCATGTATTGGTCAAGAAATTATCCTTAGCCTAAAACCATAAATTGATATAAGAAAATTTTATTTAATCTTAATGGAACAACTTAAAATGCAAGGAGGAGGACAATTCCATGCTGGCAAAACATTGCGTGCAATAGAAAGCTAATCGGAGGTCAAGTATCTGGGAGTGATATTAGGCTCAAAGCTATAATGGAGACAGCATTTAGAGGCGACTGTTCATAAGGCAACAAAAGCACTAATGGTTTGTAGATCTGTTGCAATTAAAACATGGGGTTGCACACCCAAAATCTGGAGATGGATATACACCATGATAGTGAGACCTATCATCAGTTATGGTACTGGTGCCTGGTCGGGCAAGGTTTGGCTGACTCCGACCAGAGATCGGATAGAGAAATTACAGAGGGTAGCATGCCTCATTGGAAGTCCTCATTGAACTCACACCTCTGACGATTGTAATAGAAACTGATGCCAGGGGCTCAATTCTTGTTCCCTGAAACGGTGAAATGAAAAGATTTTTCTCCTTTTCATAGTAGTTTTGATACTCTTTTAATGAAACAATGAAAAGAAATGTCAATATTTTTTCATATTAAAAACATTGCAACGAAACAGAAGCTTTTCACAATTACACATCTTACAAGGGGATAAATGTTTTGTTTTTTATAATTCGTTTATTTATTAATTAATCCCTTAATTTCACCATCCAAATGATAATTTAAGATTTAAATATAAAATAACTCCATTCAAACAAATAACTCCATTAAAACATGTGTGTGAATTTAAAGCGTGTGAACAAATCATACCGTAAACATACCCTACGTAACATACTTTTTTCGAGAGTTGAAAAAAGTACTAAATGCAAAAAGTACTAAATTACAGGAAAAAAGTATTACAATACACATTTTTGTAACTATCTTAACATACTTTTTCGCAGAAAAAAGTTTGTTATATCAATTTCACTTCGCTCCTAGCCAAAAAGCTACCATACTAATATATATGAAAATCAAGCTGTGCGAAAAAAACCAAAGTAATTTGGAAAGAACTCCCCATCTGCCCATGTATTTGTCACTTTTGGGATTTTAGCCGTTTGTAGGGTATACCCTATATAGGTGAAAATTATACATGTACTCATATAAAAAGTATGTTACTCCACAAAATCTGTAAATCAAGCTATGCGAAAAAAACTGAAGTGATTTGGAAAGAGGAAAGAGCTCCCCATCTGCCCATGGAGTTGTTACTTTTGGCATTTTAGCCGTTTGTAGGGTATACCCTATATAGGTGAAAAATTATACATGTACTCATATAAAAAGTATGCTACTCCACAAAATCTGTAAATCAAGCTGTGCGAAAAAAAAGTGATTTAGAAAGAGGAGAGAGCTCTCCATCTGCCCATGCAGTTGTCAGTTTTGGCATTTTAGCCGTTTGTAGGGTATACCCTCTATAAGTGAAAAATTATAAATGTACTCATATACAAAGTATGTTACTCCACAAAATCTGTAAATCAAGCTGTGCGAAAAAAACCAAAGTGATTTGGAAAGGAAAAAGAGCTCCCTATTTGTCCAAGCAGTTGTCACTTTTGGCATTTTAGCCGTTTGTAGGGTATACCCTCTATAGGTGATAAATTATAAATGTACTCATATACAAAGTATGTTACTCCACAAAATCTGTAAATCAAGCTGTACGAAAAAAAACCAAAGTGATTTGCAAAGAGGACAGAGCTCCCCATCTGATCATGCAATTGTCACTTTTGGCATTTTAGCCGTTTGTAGGGTATACCATATATAGGTGAAACATTGTACATGTACTCATATAAAAAGTATGCTATTCCACAAAATCTGTAGATCAAGCTGTGCGAAAAAAACCAAAGTGATTTAGAAAGAGGAAAGATATCCTCATCATCTGACCATGCAGTTGTCACTTTTGGGGTTTATAGGGTATACGCTATATAGGTGAAAAATTAAAAGTATGTTACCCCTCAAAATCTGTAAATCAAGCTGTGCGAAAAAAACTAAAGTGATTTGAAAAGCGGACAGAGCTCCCCATCTCACCATGTAGTTGTCACTTTTGGCATTTTTGTCGTTTGTAGGGAATACCCTATATAGGTGAAAAATTAAAAATATGTTACCCCACAAAATCTGTAAATTAAGCTGTGCGAAAAAAACTAAAGTGATTTGGAAGGAGGACAAAGCTCCCCATCTGACCATGAAGTTGTCACTTTTGGTATTTTTGTCGTTTGTAGGGTATACCCTATATAGGTGAAAATTTTGACGTGTACTCATATAAAAAGTATGTTATTCCACAAAATCTGTAAATCCCGTTGTGCGAAAAAAAAACCAAAGTGATTTTGAAAGAGGAAAGAGCTCTTCATCTGCCCATGCAGTTGTCACTTTTGGCATTTTAGCCGTTTGTAGGGTATACCCTATATAGGTAAAAAATTGTACGTGTACTCCTATAAAAAGTTTGTTATTCCACAAAATCGGTAAATCCCGCAGTGCGAAAAAAACCAAAGTGATTGGGAAAGAGAAAAGAGCTCTTCATCTGCCCATGCATGAAAAGAGGACATAGCTCCCCATCTGGCCATGCAGTTGTACTTTTTGGCATTTTAGCCGTTTATAGGGTATACCCTATATAGGTGAAAAATTATACATGTACTCATATAAAAAGTATGTTACCCCACAAAATCTGTAAATCAAGCTTTGCGAAAAAACTAAAGTGACTTGGAAAGAAGAGCTCTTTCATCTGACCATGCAGTTGTCACTTTAGGCGTTTATAGGGTCTACCCTATATAGCTGAATAATTAAAAGAATGTTACCCCACAAAATCTGTAAATCAAGCTGTGCGAAAAAAAAACTAAAGTGATTTGGAAGGAGGACAGAGCTCCCCATCTGACCATGCAGTTGTCACTTTTGGCATTTTTGTCGTTTGTAGGGTATACCCTATATAGGTGAAAATTTTATTCCACAAAATCTGTAAATCCTGCAGTGCGAAAAAAACCAAAGTGATTGGGAAAGAGAAAAGAGCTCCCCATTTGCCCATGCAGTTGTCACTTTTGGCATTTCAGCCGTTTGTATGGTATACCCTATATAGGTGAAAAATTATACAAGTACTCATATAAAAATAATGTTACTCCACAAAATCTGTAAATCAAGCTGTGCGAAAAAAACAGAAGTGATTTGGAAAGAGCACATATGTAGCTCCCCATCGATACTTATTAAGTATTGAATCAATACTACTCCTTATTTAACGGTTTTCTTGAATTGATGAATGAAATCAAATAAAAATTCAAACTACCATCTTATCCGTGCAAAATATAGTTTATTAACCTTTCACCATGGAGACAGACATTTTTGTTATGTTTACTAGGTTTTATTGAAGTAAAAATCATATTTGTAATTCAGTAATTTCTTATACTTAAAAAAATCGGCAAAAAGAATGCCTTAAGAAATTTATTAAAATATGCCTTAACTTTGGCTTTTGATTTAAAAACAATGGATGAGTGCAAGTTCTGGCTTAGAAATATTTTTACTGTTCTTTTAAATAAACACAAAAACCATGAATTTAAGAACAGTTTAAGAATTTGGAAGAAAAATTTAATGGAAGTAAACGAGACCGAAAATTTAACCGTATTCATGATGATACAATAAATAACATGGAATCGGTTGCTTCACGTAGTCCATTAAAAAATGACTTCGAAAATATATGTAATAATGTACATGATAATGTTAAGTATGAAATAATAAAATATGACATCACCGAATTTTACAATGAAGACATTTGTAGATTCATTGTTAACAATATTGTGCTTTAATGCCCATGTGGACAAATATAATGGGAGTATTAGCTGATCCTTCAGGCGATCATATCAGTAATGCTCCAGTAGAGTAAAATTTTTTCCTACAAAAGCATATTCTACTGAATAATAAATCAGTTAGACCCGGCGAGTTCATTAAAATCGATAGAAAAGACACTATGAGTTCTTTAAAAGAACTTAGATATAAATATAATATGTTTGATGTGCAAATAAATGAAGAAGGAGTAAAAAAAGCCAAACGAAAATAATTTATTACAAATATCAAGAGAACATGACTTATTTGAATTTTTAGAGCCGGAAGAAGAATGGAAAAAGAAAAATGTAAGAATACAGAAAGGTATTAATCCAAAACATCTTGTAAACGCCAAAAAACCTAAGAAGTTTGTATAGAAAGATATAGAAAGTGTGTGAAGAATTAAAAAGGAACACACATACTCTGAACCAATGGAAACGAATGTACCAGCTCTCGAAACACAAGTCATTGAGAAATATACTCTCTTTAGGTATAATAAGTTGTTTAAAACAACATTTCCAACATTGAAATTTGCTGATATATATTTTTTGGGAATATATTGGATATTAATTATTGGAAGTCTTTAGAAATAGGAGATCAGTTGACAAAATTTTTGTTAGACTGCGCAATTTTATCTGTTATAAAAGAGAATTTCAAAAATGTAATTAGTCTACCATGTTAAATTGAAAATATTTGTTTTGAAAAACTTAATAAACTGCTATCAAATAAGCCAAATTTCATAATTATACCAATTTTGAGAAATATGCATTTTAACCTATGTATTATAAATGTTACATCAAGAGAGTTTGTTTTTATTGATTCCTTCCATGACTACAGCGGGCAAGATCATTATAACGACTTTTGTTCATATTTTTCTAAAGATATATGGACATTTTTAAAAATATCAGAAAGAACGAAACAAAACGACGCCGTAAGCTGCGGTGTGTTCGTTATAATGTATACATTACACTATTTAAAGGGGAGATCCTTGTTAAATTTACCCCCTCCTGACATCTTTAGAAATACTATAAAGTCTATTTGAATTCGAAATGCAGATGACTATTCAGAATATTGTTGTCACTGTGGATATATTAAAATGACGAAAAGCAAATGTAGCTCCTGTGAACATAGAGTTTGCAAAAGATGTGTAAAAGACATATACTCCACTTGTTTTAACACATGCAAAATATGTACAAATAAAGTTTTAAAATGAATATTAACAATTCTTAGAAATATTGATACAAATAAAGCTAAAAATAAGTATTAAAAATTTTTAGATATATTGATAACTATATTAAAAAATTATATATTTAACTAGCTTTTTTGACCCGGCGATGCACGGGTTAATATGTTGCGATGGAGAGTTGTGGAGATACCTACATGCCTTAGATATTAAAAAAATATATATGAATTATGTTTTTAATACGACCTTTAATGATATAAAATTGGCTAGGCGTCTCTACTTATATAGCAATAGTAAAATATCGTTTTTATTCTTATCAATAAAATAAATAAACAGTCTCTATTTTTAAAACTAATGTTTGAAGTATAACTTTTATTTCGTATTATAAAAGCGTAACCAATAAATTTATGTATTAATATATATTCTTAAAAATATTGTTATTCAATTATTCAAATATAACTACTGTAGAGGTGATAAGACATTTCTATACATAATATTCGGTGTTCTTCCGTTTGCTGTAAAAATGAAAAAAATTTTAGCACTTGGGACACGTGAGCAGGCTACGTATAATTGGCCATGAGAAAAGCATGGTCTTTCAAATTTAAACCTGCCACATTTAGTGTCTGACCCTGCGATTTGTTTATTGTTATAGCGAATGTCTGTTTTAGTGGAAACTGCAAACGTTTAAATTGAAATGGCAGACTTTTTGATAATATTGGGATACGGGGAATAAAAACATCTTCCCCTTTTGATGAGCCTGTCAAAATTGTTGCTCCATTTAGATTGCGACCAGTGTGACCATATTAGCTCTTTTGGAGCTAAATTTTGCTTTATTTTTAATGTTTAGCTCGAAATATTTCATTTAGCTCTTAGCTTTTTTCAGCTTTTTTCAACAATGCATTTAGCCTTTTCTAGCTTTTTCTTTAATTTCAATTTCGTGTAATTAATTTCTATTTCAAAATAAATAAAACAGTTTATCAGAATAAATTTATGTGCCGTAACCATACAAAGTAGTTAAAAAATAATAATAATCTGGCAGTGGAGAAACATTCACTGCGGCAGATTTGATCGACATCATGGTGTAAGAAGTATACAATGGTTGGAATTAAAAACTCACTTTCAACTTGCATCTATTTCGGAATCCTGCCATGAAGCTAAGGTCTTGAAAAATTTTTATAGTGAAAAATATTTACTCTATTTGAAATTTTTAAAGCCATTGCTTTCTGATGTTCAAAAAGTAACTAATATGTTCGAAAGTAACGACGTGGACCTCATACTATTGGTTTCAGAACTTCACTTGCTTTTGAAAAATCTTTGTAATCAAATCTTTTTGAAGTCCGAAATTTTTGGCCGTTTAAAATCAAATTTAGACGGTTTTATAATTCCAACTCCGTATTTTAACTATAAGTTTGAACAATATCTGATTTCAAAATAAGACATAAAAGATTCTGAAACAGAAAAAGAAATTAGATACATATGCCGAAATTTTATTAAAAAATTAATATACCAACTACGACAACGTTTGCAAAATAACTTTTCAACTTTACAAATCACAAACATCTTTGCATTAGAAAACAGTCTAAGCAATACAAAAGTAGATTGTATGAAAATTTTAAAGATGATAAGACAAATTTTTGCGTAGGTGATATTACTCTTTTGGAATTACAATGGCAAAAATCACTTGTCAGTTTAAAATCGCAAATCTCACTTTTGCATGTGCTAAGGTTCGCGCGTTCTGTTTACTTTTCGAAATAATCTTCGAAAAAGATTCTTATCAATGCTATATGTTTTTTGAAACCATAGTATCCAACACAGAATTTGTTAACTATTTTTTGATTTTCCCTTACTATTTTTGCTTCATATTATATGTTTTATGCATCTGTTAACAATATATGTTGACAAATGTGATAAGTTGGTGTCTGCAATAATGACGCGCACTATAAAATCGCCATTTTTAAAGTAAACAAAAGTAACACAATAGTCGAAATAAAGCCACATACTTTTTAATTTAGTATTTTGTACAAAATGTATAAAAATTTAATTTTTTAAATGATATTAAATAGAAAGAGTTTAAATTTTACTGGAATGCTTTTATATTTGCAATTTGATACCATATTTTTTTAAAGATGAAAGTTCACTTAGATTTCACTTTCCTCTTTGCTTGCGAATTAAAAAAGCAAAGTTTTGTGTGATTGTGATTTCCAACACACCAGTTTAGTGACTTCGAGTCTAAATCATATTTATTTTGCGAAATGCTATTTTCAGCACTTGGGTGGTTGTTATTGATTGAATGTTTTTCATTTAAATGAGCCAAAAATATATTTTCATATTATTTATATCTACATAAACACCATTTAAACTATAAAAAATTTAAAAATTATGAAAAGTTACTATTGCAAAACTGTAAAAAATGTAGCTCTATTTTTTGGCTTTAAAATTCCTTCTTTAGCTCTTTTTAGCTCTATTTAAAACCTGATTTAGCTTTATATTATTTGAAAATCTGGCCACACTGATTGCGACTAAGATGCGACACTCTAAGTCTTGTTCCATTGCATAGTTTTAGTGCGCTAATGTTTCTCAAAAATATAATAGGGACACCAATTTTCAACTCAATTTTATGTTGTGGAACTCCAGATATCTCGATAGCGTTCAGAAATACAATTGGATATGAAGTAGAATGATCTTGGTTCACTGCACTATCAACTGAGGTATATATTGTAGAAACACCTGAAATTTTTTCCAAAATTTTATGGTTAATTTGTGCTACACAATTGTTTTTCGCCCAACTAATTTCCGTTTTCCTTATTATTGTTAATTTCTGGATAAACTTTGGATATTAGATCTTCTCCTGAAGAAACTAACTTACAAAATCCCTTTGGAAACGAAATCTCTCCATTTGCATCTCTCGAAACTTGGCATTTCCAATCTTAAGCAGTTCAGTTGCATGAGCTCCAGCTTCATGGTCATTAAAAACAGCTACTCGCATATTAGTTGTCAAACTAATTTTTGAAACCTTGTTCCATAAGAGTGAAGCTTTTAAGCAGGCTTTAATTTCATCAGCTGGAGTTCCTCTTGGGACTACGGGTAAAGTTTGTCGAAAGTCCCCAGCAAGCAATACGACCATCCCTCCCATTATCTTCTCACAGCTTTTGATATCTTGCATACTTCGGTTTAATGCCTATGTCTATGGGACATAGTACATTCATCCCATACCAATAATTTATATCTTTGGAGCAATAGACCACCAGCGCTATTTTTGGTTATATTGCACGTTGGAGATTCAATTTCTGCTAACACTATTGGTAATTTAAAAGCAGAATGCGCCGTCCGACCACCATTAAGAAGAGTTGCAGCTATACTCGAAGAAGCTACTGCTACAGCTATATTGGAATCTTTACGAATTTGTGCCAACAAAAGATTTAAGGCGAATGTTTTACCAGTGCCTCCCGGTGCATCTAAAAATAATAAAGCTCAAGCTTAGAACTTGATCAAAAACTCTTTTTTGTTCAGGTATTAATTTTGGCAACATCTGCTCAATTTGAGCATTTAATGCAAAAGTGTTGCAGTTAAGTTCTCTTGACAACTCATCAGACACACTTTTCAGTCGATTTGGTCGTGTAATATTAAAGTTACTTACATCGTTTCCTACCATAGCAATCACCTTGTGATCAATAATTACGAGAACGTCATTATATATCGTTTCGTCAAAAGAAAGTTCTGCATTGTTTATCTGTTTTCGGCGCAGAATATCCTCGTATAAATCATTTTTATATCGCTCCCATAGATCCAAAGATTTTGATAATCCACACATTGCAATCAAAATAGCAAATAGGTCCCTCATTTTGCTTGGAGAAGAACATAAGGCAGATTCCTGCATAGCTAGTTCCCACTGACTGTCGTTTTCCATTAGCCCCAATACCTCGCATGGTTCTCGAAAAGTATGGCATTCATAGCCATCAATAGTTTTGAGATCAGAAAAACATGTTGGTCCCTTTATGTTATGTAGTAACATTCGTGTACAATAGCATTTCATATTGCTAACATGCAGGGTATAAGCACGACTGATCTAACTCCTGGCCAGTTTTCGACTATTTTACCGACTTTTCTACGTTTGCATTGTCTTTGAGCGATATTCCAAGTATAAAACCGATGAGTCTCTTCATAAAACAGCGTCTTAGCACAATGGACAATATGACATTCAGTTTGAATTGGTTCTATATCGGGGGCTGTTTGACCAATTTATCCCCTCCCGGTCCAAAATCTGGGAAACATGTATAGCCTATATTAATTGTGGGCCACATATATAATTATCTGTATACTAAATTTTATTTAAATTGGCTTAGCCGTTTAGGCGTGATGCCGTAACAAAAATCTGCAAACAAACATAAACCTCATTTTTATATAATATATGGATTTTGTTCATTCCTTGAAAAGGCAAAATTTTTCCCTTAAAAAGTAATGAACAAAAAAATACCCATAAATTGAAGAGATAGGGGGTTAAACTATTCTACAAAAAGATTTCTAAGGAAATTCTACTATGGGTCTCTGAATACAAGAAGAGCAAAAATTTAACTTGAATGACTGATATAAGAGATATAAAATTTTGTAAAGGTATTTATAAAACCAACCCTTAATTGAATTTTATGCTCAGTTTTATTTCGGGCATTTAAGTTAAATTTTTGCTCTTCTTGTATTCAGAGACCCATAGTAGAATGCCCTTGAGCAACGCATACGTTACTCTGTACTGGTGAGTTGTTGTACCTAGTGCGCACCGCATTCATTCCTGATATTGTTTTAAAAATAGAAATTAAGTAAAATTCATGTCTTTTAATCAAAAAATTTTTTTAGAAATGACTTTTTATTTCAGAAAGACTTTACAGTATATATTTTGTTCTTTTTTTCTTAATTTATGAGCAATTTTTCAAGTAAATGTGTTTTACCGCGATGTTTACTCCTTGACAACTTCTCTCAACTGAATTAATTTCACCATACACAACACCACAAACTGGTACTATCAGCAAAATATCAAACTCTGTTTGACATCGCTACACAAATCGTCAAATCACACGAACTACCCATACACGACCCAACCACTGGCTCCAACACGTGATTGCGCGTGCATACTGGTGTAGTGTATGGGGCTCTTTAGAAATGTTTTTGTAGACGAGTTTAACCCTCTAACTCTTCAGTTAATGGGTCTTTTTGTCCATTGATTGAAAAGGCAAAATTTTGCAATTAAAAAAGGAATGAACAAAAAAACCCATAAATTGAAGAGTTAGAGGGTTAAACCATTCTACAAAAAGATCTCTAAGGGAATTCTACTATGGGTCTCTGAATACAAGAAGAGCAAAAATGTAACTTGCATGCCCGATATAAGAGATATAAAATTTTCAATAGGTATAAAACCAACCTTTAATTGAATTTTATGTTGTTTTATTTCGGTAATTCAAGTTAAATTTTTGTTCTTCTTGTATTCAGAAACCCATAGTACAATTCCCTTAGGAATGTTTTTGTAGAATAAGTTCAACCCTCTAACTCTTCAATTTATGGGTCTTTTTTGTCCACCCCTTGAAAAGGCAAGATTTTGCGAATAGCGGCTTCGCTGAGTAAAGCTTTTCTGTACAGCCGACCTTCGTTCGGGCTGAGGGATTTTCTCCTTTATGTATGTCGAATAGCGGCTTCGCTGAGGAAAGCATTTCTGCACAACCGGCCATCGGCCGGACTTAAAGGTTTTCTCCTAAGAGGAGAACCCTTAGGACCTGTGGTACATTAAATCTGTTGTCAAAAGTAATTAAGTTTGAAAATAAAAATCTTACTTTTATTTGAAATGAAGACACAGAAATTTTAATTTTGTGGTTTTTATTATTAATCATATTGGCCATTGTTAAAAGAAATTTCATAGCAATCTAAATTTTCTTAATGTTGAAAGATATTCAAGGAGTTCACATAATTGTGCGATTGTACCCAATCTAATCCTGAAACTAAAATCAGAAGGCGGCCTTCAGATGATTCTTTAACTTTTAGTGGTCTTTGTATGCCACTTCATAATATATTAAATCCTGCACATAAAAGCGTCCATCTTCCTCTATGAGACCCATGGCAGTGCAATTAATACCTGTGGGCATTTCATCACATTTTACCTTGCCATGCAAACGAACTCGTTGCAGTTCATCTTCCAATATTACTTTATCAGATAAAGTTTATCTTCTGGATCAAGGTAGTTTTCTCGCGGCGGTTGTGGTGCCAATTGATTTTCTTCACAGATTTCTTTTAATATGATAGGTTTATGTGTCTGATGTTTGTGGATGGTGCGAACTATAATACATTCCTCCTGTCTTCACGCAAATTGCATAGCTTTTTAATAGGTACCGACGTGCCCCAATGACTTTGCATTAGAACAGACATTTTCGCCAAACGATGAGCATACAAATGATAATCAAATGCTTTCATCAAAAATTTGTTCGATGCGTTTTCATATTTCTGTACGGACATCGTTTTCTATTTAATTTTTATTTGTTTATTTATTTATTATGGTGGCCATTATGATTTTTTTTATCAATATTTTGCGATGCTAGATGTTAGACTATCTATTAAAGAACGGAATTGAAACATTGTTTCTCCATATACTGTAAAAAGATTAATGCTCCGCACACTTGCAATATAATTCTTCAGTGCTATCTCTACTATTTCAATGTCAAGAAAATTCTGCAATATTTTGTTTGAAAGTATTATGCCATTTATTGCATAGTATACGTCAAAGCGGCAAAAATATGTACGATACATATTCAATGATATTGTATAATGAATAGGCCGCTTAAGCAACCATATATTTGAAATAAAATTGTTAAAAATTTTAATATTGTAGAATAATACCCTCGATGTGTATTTTTCATTTTTTTTGCACAACCAAGTAAACTGTCTAATCTGTTGTCAACATTGTTCAATATATTTTTCATTTTGTTTGTAGCTTATGTTTACTATTTATTGTGAGAGAAGTTGCGCCATATATAATTTGAAAGTATTGTGCATCCTATTGAGTAACATGGGACAAAACGACAATAGTATGAATAATAATGTATTCAATAATGTATAATGGAAAGTTTAAAATATAATTATCTTTCAATGATTATCGCGATTTAAATTTTTAAACATAGTTGTGGTACTTGTTTTAAGCTATGTTTCTGCTGCCCTGGTTTTGAATAAAACATGTATTTTTATATTAAGGGGCCACGCCACACATCAAACTGTTTG
This sequence comes from Panzeria rudis, assembly GCA_956483635.1. Lineage (NCBI taxonomy): Eukaryota > Metazoa > Arthropoda > Insecta > Diptera > Tachinidae > Panzeria > Panzeria rudis. Next base: position 56,416,084 of record OY101451.1, read on the forward strand.
ATCAAATCCTCACATCAAACTATACGTGTGAGGTTTTTTTGCAATATTACAGTCAAAAAATCCCTGTTTGATATGTTGCAATGCCGCTTTAGAAAATATGCACATTTTATTCAAAACCAAACATAATATTATAGTACGTTTCCAGTATGAGCAAATTACGTAGATTTGGGAAATTACTTCGAAGTGTTTCCATTTAGCTTGTTAGTGATTTGGTGCTCGAATTTTCGTATTCAAATGATGCACTTACTTAATAAGGTGTACGCAGCAGCTGTAATTAAATTTTTTCTATATACATATAGTTTGACATTTAAAATTAATGAAATATTCTTTACTGACATTTTTTCGAAATCTTTAATCAGAATTGAAGGATGACCCAGTGATCGAGTTTGTAATTTTAAGAGCACCGCAGGGTTGCATAGAGCGTTTTCGACATAATCTGGAGCACATTAAGTCATTTGAAATAATTTGCTAATATGAAAAAAACTAGGAAATCCTGTCGCAAATTACCTTATTTGGGCAAATCAAATATTTTGGCCGAAATTACGTATTACACCATTAACGAGTTTCCCAATATTAACATTTTTGCCACTAAAGATTAAGCCCCATGTTCATAAACTTTAAAATAAGTTCTAATTGCGTTTTCTTTAAAATTGTTCATAAAATTAATAGATTTCAAATACATTTTATTTTTTTGTGAATATGGGTGTAAAACTTTTATTAGTTTTGTTTTTAAAAAAATATTGGGTGAAATTAAATTCATTTTCCATTATGCATTAATCTTTATCATATATTTATTTAGGATTGATATTTTTACAGTTCATTTTGAAAAAATTTATTATTTTTTACAGTGCATGCTGTAATTGGTTGGAAAAGTGCATATTAAATACGTTTTATGCAACTTTTCAATTTTTCAGCATCTACTACTTTTTACTATTATATACAACTGAGTCGAAAGGTATTTTGCCAGAGTATGATTTCGTCGCATCGATGTGAATTTATATTAATTTTTCTCGTTTGACGCTTCATCAGAAGCCGAATAAGATTTAAAATTATCACCGCCGGCTAAAAAGAATTGTTCAGCGGCAACTTAAACATAACCTGGTGCCGCCTGCTTTAATATATTAATATATATATATATATATATATATATATATATATATATATATATATATATATATATATATATATATATATATATATATATATATATATATATATATATATATATATATATATATATATATATATATATATATATATATATATATATATATATATATATATATATATATATATATATATATATATATATATATATATATATATATATATATATATATATATATATATATATATATATATATATATATATATATATAGGGTTCCGTACGCCAAAAGTGAAAAGAAACCCCATTGTTTTCGCTACGCTGCCCTCCGTTCGTCCGTCTGTCTGTCACAGGCTGTTTTCTCGGGAACTGTAAGAGTTACGAACCTGAAATTATCACAGATATTGTAAAACATTGGCCGCTACAACAACAAATATATGCCAGTTAAAAATTAAAAGGTGTTTTAAAGCGTTCAACGAAACATATTGAAATACTAATGTAATATACAGACACACATAGACAATTAAAATTTTCAAAGTTAGTGTTAATTGGTGTAGTCTCTAGAATAGACTACAGCAATTAACACTAATATTCAAAACAATAAAAATTAAAGGGTGTTCTATCAGGTAATGTACTTTCGACTACAGTAGTTTTGATTTTTCTGCCTTTTTTTTAAGTGCACTTTTGACTTAAATGCACAAAACTATTAATTTCTGTCACTGTTGCCTAAAATTCCATACAAATTCATTTAAAATGCATTTCTATACCTGCATTTTTAAGATAAATGCCTTAATTTTTTGGCATTTTTAAACTATTTTCATATAAAAAATCAATCGTAGCTGTATTTTGACTTAACTGCACAAAATATTTGTTTTCTGTGATTATCCTTCAAAATCCTTTGTATGTGCACTTTGTATACCGGCATATTTAACATATTTTCACACGCTATATAATTGTGCACATTAAGCCAGATAAGTTTATTTAATTTAACAGCATTTTTGACTTATCTGCACAAAAAATCGTGAAAAGTTGAAAAGTATAGCTTAATTAAGTAAACTTCTTGTATCTCTGTATCGAGTGTAATATTTATTGTATTGAACACAATAGTGTAAACTTGTTATTGATAATTTTCATCTAAAACTTAGTGTATTGATACACTTTTATTTCATATGTTCTAAATCAAAAACGGAAAAAATCCCCAAAACCGAAAAAAGCAGCAAATCTGAAAAAAGTGCCAGAACTAAAATAAATTGCTAAAATTAAAAATATCGTCATAAAGCGAAAAAAGCGTTAAAACAAAAAAAACTTTTAACTAAAACATACTATTTTGCAAAACTTTTTTTAGAAACTCAATAGAAATTGGAGATATTTTACTCGTTTTGGAAGGAAATATCCCGTTCCGCTAAAATAAAAAAATTCCAACATTAAAAAATGTCAAAACGAAAAATCGGCAAAATGAAAAAAGTGCTTAAAGGATAAAAATTCCATAACGAAAAAAATCGGTAAAACGCAAAAAATCTTCAAAACTAAAAAAGATCGATGAAAAACCAAAACAAATCGCCAAAAACCGAAAAACTTCGCAAAAACGAAAAACACGTCAAAACAAAAAGTCACCAAAACTAAAATAGTCGCCAAAACGAACAAAAAATCACCAAAAACCAAAAAAATCGCCAAAACTATCAAAAAAGCGCCGAAAACAAATAAGTCGCCAAAACTAAAAATATCGTCAGAAACAAAAATAAAATGGTAAAAGGAAAAAAATTGCCAAAACTAACAAAAATTACAACAAAAAAAAACTAAAAAGTTCGTCAAACGAAAAAAATCATGGTAAAATTAAAGTCCAACAAAAATCGGCATGACATCTTGGACTATTTAATATATCGAAATACCATACTTTATCAAAATTATAATCTACCATACTTTATTAAAATTGTTGAAGAAGTGATATCTCATTTTAACGTACGATAATGTCAGGCTGTTTCGTTAAATCGAAAAGTTCGTTAAATCCGGTACTCTTATATTCTTTACTTTTATCAATAAAAAATACATTCTTTTGATTCACAATTAGATATATATTCTATTTACATACATTAAAAAAACACTTTGATGTTTACTATAAAAAAAACGTACAAAAATTATACAACTACAAACTATAAAACAAAAACTGTTCTTGAAGAGAATAAAAAAAATTTGGTAAATTTGAGCTTTGTTAAATCGGAAATTCGTTAAACTGCGTATTCATTAAACTGGGATACTACTGTAATGTATGTAAATATTGTATTATGTAACTGACCGCTACTTCACATCCATAATTATTTCTTAACCAATAAATCAGACACAAAAAATATAGCAAATTAAAAATTTCGACCAACAATAGATGCATAATGCAGCAGCGTCTCAAGCAGTTTAAAAAAATCGTATGCGGCTTAGCGCCGATCGAAACTGCTAAACTTCGCCTTCTGCATGTGATATTTACTCTACGCCTCCACCTAACTTGAAATGCTATTGTAACTTGAAGTTATGACTGCGTTGTTAAAACAATTGCACTAACAACTATGTTATAGCCTGAAAAAAGCATTAACTTGAGCGGTCTGTACTTAACATTAACTTGAAGTTAAGGTGAAGGTACATAGCATGCGTTAAATACGCTAATGAATTACAGACTTCTGTCAAAAAAGTTGAAATAGTGCGTTTCCATAAGGCAAGATACAAAGAGAAGTTTGTGACGCGCGTAACTCGCAAAAAGTTGAACATTCTTCAACTTTCACGCGTCGTATACAAAATGACAGGTAGTGCTGCCAGACTCATATGCTAAAATGTTTGTTTAATGGAAATAAATTATTAGAAATTAATTTTTTTATTAAAAAATGGATGAAAACTGCATTAAATATATAAAGAAAAATGAGACTTAAAGACAAGACAAAATATAGCCGGCAAAGGCTTGAAATTGTATAAGCAGAAGAGCATCAAAAGCGTGGTGTGTAACATGCCATTCTTAAAGCGTTAAAAGTTCGAAATGTAAGAAACGCGTTGCCGCGTAACGCGTGGTATGTACCTCCACCTTTAATGTTAAGTAAGTTAGGTGTAGACTGCAAATTAAGGTTGAATAACATGGATACAAAAGTTTCACGGCTACAACTGGAATGAAACATCTTTTCATAACATAAACGGGAATCGCATTCTGTGTAATTGTGAAAAAATATTACGAAAAGTTGTTATGAGAACGAAAATGAAAAGTTTTTTCATTTCACCGTTTCACAGAACAAGATTTGATCCCCAGGCAAAAATTAATCAGCATCGCGGGGAAAAAGGACAGACGGGGACTGGCTAAGTAGCCAATGGGAACAATCATCGATGGCAAGATAATTTTCCCTACTTGCGCAACCCTCTGTTTTGATGAATAAAGTGTATGACTTTGACAGGAGGTTGTTCTGGCCAACGGAAGAGCATGGAGGAAATGGCACCGCGATATTCCTTTGGAACTGGCACCATCAGGTGGTACACTGATGGCTCCAGAATGCCAGCAGGCTCTGGTGTGGGTTTACCTATAAGTTAGGGAACACCTCTGGTTCAATCTCTTGCAGTAAGGCATGCATGATTAGAACGTATAACCAAAATGGATTCATAGCTCTCATGTCCCAGAGTAAAAAGAATCTAAGAATGCTCACAGGTTTCCTCAGAGGCTATTGCAGACTGAGAAAACGCCTCAACAGACTTGACATTTATTTAATATTTATAACAACGACGGCATGACAATTCCGAAAATTTTCATTACGCATGGAATGCAGAACAGGTCTGCATATAACAGAATGCTATTGGTATAATATTATTTTGTAACCGTCAAAATTTTTGTATCTCGACCATTTTTATAAAAAATTATTCATTATATTCATAGAGTGTAGAGTTGTAAAATTTCGATATTTTTGAATACTCGATACTTATTAAGTATTGAATCAATACTACTCAATATTTAACGGTTTTCTTGAATTGATGAATGAAATCAAATAAAAATTCAAAAACTACCAGCTTATTCGTGCAAAATATAGTTTATTAACTTTTCACCACGCAAAAAATCATAAGTAACAAAATTTATAATTAATTTACAAAAGGCGTCAGCACTGCTTGAAATCGATACACCTTAAGCATTGTTGACACTGTTGCCTTATTTTTGTTGACTTCAATTGACATCATGGTGACCGTGCTCAAGGATATAAAAATATATAAGCACATAAATATGGATATTTGAATTTGTTTTCAGAATTAAAAGTATGGACATTATGGAACATTTAAAAGTGTCATAATTTCCATAGTAATAATAATATCATGAATTCCATGGACATTATGACACTTTATGAAGTGACATGATGTCCAACAATCATTAATTTTAGGGAGCACACTCAGCTGAGAAAGAGGGACACTCTTGCCGAACACGAGATACGCAAGACATCTAAAGAAGCAACCGTTGAACCTAATATTTTGTCTAGGAGTGGCTGGACTAATTATTAAATATTGTGTTTTAAGATTTGAATACTTATTGTTAGTTCAATTTACAAATGAAGATTCAATAAATAAACTTAAAAGCTAAAAAAACATAATGTCAATGGACATTATGACATGCCACCACAAGGATTATGTTTCTTCTTCGTGTATATCTAATACAAAAAACTTGTTTTCTGTGTCAAGGAATGAAAAAATATAATTTTTTCCTAAGTCCCGCGAAAATATTATTTTAGTTTTTCTTGTTTTTTTTCACAACAAAGAGCTCAAAATGATATTTGAATATCTGTAAAAGTTATAAGCGTTTTGTAATGGTAATTAACGAATTATTTGATATGAAAAACAAGTAAACCACAATAAATCAGCCATAACTATTGAGCCTTTTAAAATACCAATTTTTAATTTTTAAACAAAGACTAAATTTACACAATGAAAGTTGGATTTCAATGAGAGAGTTATACAATACAAAAATGGCAACGATTGAAATGTGTACAAAAATTACATGAAATTGAATCAATGATATTTTCCTCTACACGATCTGGAAGCACACCTGGAACCCGTTTCTCAAAACTACAAGTTACAAAACTACAAGTAAAATACACACAAAACAACAATAAAATTTGTAAAAGTGTTGTTGTTTTGTGTGTATTTTACTTGTAGATTTGTAACTTGTAGTTTTGAGGAACGGGCCCCTGTTCATATGAAATAAAGGAGGTGTTCGTAAATGCATTACTTTACTGCATGATATGACAAAACTTTACTTTACAATGTCAATACAAGTTTGCTGATGCTCTTTTATAGTAGTACCCGTTTATGTACTCCGTATTTGACATTTGTTTGTACGTCTTCTGCTTAAGTAAATCATTTTAAGACATGGAAATTCCCATTTTCAGCGCAGTGATTTATTTACAAACGAATTGATTACCTCCTCCGTTTTTTGAAGTAAACTACACACAAAACAACTAATTATAGAAATAGGGCCCAGAGGCAGGGCTGCCAGGTGCTTTCTATCGCTCTTCCCAAATTTGAAAAAAATATTTCCCCAAAAAGTCCCACGTTAAAAGGAAAAACCCCCAAGAAAATCCTCATGAAAAAAAACGTATTTTTTAAAAAATGTCTAAGTTTACACAATTAAATAGTTCATGAAATTTGTTGCGTAAAACTTTTTTTTATGGTCATAGAAGAAATTTGGGTAGAAAAAGTGGTATAAAGTGTTACGAAAGTTTACATATGGCTGAAAATTTTTAAGTTTTTTTTATAAATTACACTATGCAAGTCGCAAAATTTAACAAGTTGGGCTCCCTACTGGTAAAGTTAATTCAAGTACCCTGAATTCAATGGCGTTAGCCGTTTTTCCAAGTTAATGTTCGTACATATTCGCTATATTCGCGACATAAATTTTTCTTAGTAAATTACCATAAAAACAATTTTTTTTATACTTTTAGGATGGTTTTCAAATTTAAATTTATCTAATTTGATTATGTATGTACAACATTAGGAGATTTTGTGACTTTTTTTTCGCAAAAATTAAGTTTTTTTTAGGAAAGAAATATCTTTTTTTAAATTTTAAAGTTTGCATTATACAAACATTTTTGCGAAAAAGTAAATTTTTCGGAAAAATTCACAGTGTCGTGTTATGTTGTGTTTGTTTACCCGATTTAAATTCGCAAATTTTCGCAAAATTACAAAAATATGATTTTACAGTACCTTAACATTTAAATTGTAAATCCCGAGCGTCGCGAATACGAGCGCTAACATCGATTAATTGAAATCAGCGTACTCGAATTATATTTTCAAGTAGGGGGCCTAGCTTGTAAAGCTGAAAGTCCATAATACGCGTTTCGTGCGTTGAGCATTTTGTGTGTTTCATACTTTAGACGCCTTTCTAAATTCAAGTTACATGCAACGTTTTTTGTGCGCCAATGTTTATGTTTTGATCAGCTGTAGTGTAAATATTTTTATCAAATAAAAATATTTTTTGCAAAAATGTTAATTGAAATGTTAAAAGAATTTGTAGAATTTATTGAGTTTATAAATATAATATTTTGTGCAACAAGGGCATACTTAACGCTCCAAAATAAAACGAGACGGTTTTTGGTGCGTCCCTTGTATTTGGCACGGGAAGTGAGTGGTTTTTTGAACTCAGCGAGATCTATTCCAACAGATTGTCTGCTCTTCTTAACTTTAATGTAAATTTAATTGTGTCAGTACAATATTTAATTTATTTTATTTTAATTTATTTTATTGAACTTCAGCGATCTAGCCAACAAGGCCATAATCGATCACAATATTGAATAAAGTATAAAGATAAATTCATAAAACTAATAAACATAACAGAGATGAAACTTATTACATAAAATTAATCGATAAATAAAATGAAAATTTTGTTGATGAAAGAATTGTGCTAACAAATTAATTTTAATGTATTTTATTCTTGAAAACATTTGTAAACTCTATTGCGATAGGGTTTTTATATTAGACTTCTTTTTTGCAAAAAAAATTTAAAAAAATAAACCACCATACAAACATATTTACCGATAACATTGAAAATATAATATAATTTGTCATTCCTGGCTATCAAAAACAGCTGTCATTTTTTCATGGCGCATGCGACGCATACAAAAGTAGAAAGTAAGCCTACTTTTCGCGTCAAGCGTTTTACGCTTTGTGCTATGTAACTCGTCACATACATTTACACTGATTCTACTTTTTTGACAGCCGCTTATAACGCGTTACCGTGTGTCACGCGTGTTATGGACTTTCAGCTTAAAAGAAAAAAGTTGCAAATGCATGCTAAGTTTTATTAATATAAAATACTCTATATTTTTGTTTATTTGTTTTAAATTATTTAAAAGATCATACGAACAAATACAAAATTTTCTCCAAAGCACAAATATTTATCCAAAAAGCAAAAACTGGTCAAAAACAAAAATATGAACCAATTTTGAAACCCTTGCTAAAAAAAATATTCTTAAGAATATTAAGTTATTTCCAAAGTGAACCATATGAGTTGACTTCAATAAGCCTACGCTGTATTAAGTAGGAATATGCAGTATATTTCTTTCTTTCGTAATGGAAGAGCTAGAGCCGTTAACAAGAAAATAATTAGCATGAAGCTAATAATAAACTCAAAATTTAGTTGTCTGATTTCAATAACTAACTTTAAGAATATGGCATTTAAAACTCATATTTTATAGTATATGAAAATATAACTGCTTCTATTTTCAACTGAGATCGGGCGAAAAATTAAAAATAGTATATTAAACGAACACTCAGAGGCTTTTGTATAAACTTATTAACGCAAAAACTACACCGGAACACAAAAACAAAAAAGTTAGCTGTACATTAGAGTGCTAAAAAACATTGTTTTGGTTTTTTTCAAGTGCTATAATCTCAAAAGTTTCTAGTAGGTATAAAACAAGCTCTAACACAAGATCAGCTCCATATTTTGATTCTACGGGACGCTCAACGACTTTCTGATAACTTTTTACCTGTTAAGTTTACGAAAAAATCGTGTAAGTGCTTTTTTTTGGAAAATTTTATTTCTTAAAATACTCGTAATATGAGCAATAAAACTAAAAAAATATATGTTCTCGTATTTTTGTTCGACAAATACGAAAAAAAAAAGAAATTGTCCCATGGAATTTGTATGGAAAAACTGAAAGTCGCTGAGCTTCGCGTAGAATCAAAATATCAAGCCCATCTTTTGGTAGACCCTTTTTTATACCTACTAAAAACTTTTAAGATTATAGCAAAAAATTAAAAAAATTTTTTTGAAGCACTCTTCTGTATATATAACTAAACCCACCTACCTATATTCGATATGAAAAATAAAATATATTCATATCGAATTAATTCGTTTGTTGTGATATGTATAAGTTTCTAGACCTACTACGCTTTTGTAATTCTCAAATGATTTTTGCAAGTTTGTGAATAAGGTTTATAACTTTTCAAAATTATGGTGGAAGTGTACTGACGATTTGGTAAAGCACAAAAAAATGTTAACGATAATGTTAAACTTTCAGATAAAACTTAAGTTCAGCCAACTGAGATTTACTAAACTTTTAAATAAAATTGATAGGGCTGAACTTTGTGTTAATAGGGATTAGTCCTTTACCTGGGGTCCAAATCTCTCAATAAATGTCTGTATAAAAATATTTTAGAAGAAGTAGTAGTAATTCAATGAAAAGAAACTTTTAAGGATTTTCCCCAAAAACCCCAATGTATTTTTTAAATAACCCCAATGAAACCCCAAAACTCCAAATGAAAATTTTCATCCTCTTTTGTGATGACAATACCCCTAATTTGGGGTCAGACCCTTAAACTGGCAGCCCTGCCCAGAGGCTCATTTATCAAAACTACAAGTTACAAATCTACAAGTAAAATACCTAAAAATAACACCTTTAAAATTTTGTTTTGTTGTTTTGTGGATATTTTACTTGCAGATTTGTGACTTGTAGTTTTGAGAAACTGGCCCCATGACTCAATAGTTGAGGTCTGGGTTATAAAATCATATAAAGGTCGAGTTCCAAAGCATCAAAATACATTGTAGTGATGCAAATTCTTAGGTGCTTTGTTTTTGTAAACAGGGTAAAGTTACATCACTGCAATGTACTCTTATTTTGATGTTTTGAAATTCGCCCAAGCTGTTTTGCCAATTAAATCGAGTAGTTCAAGGTCGATATATAAGGTCTGTGCATCAGCACATATGTTCGGTAATTGTGCTGTCAAATTGTAGTATATTTTACCAATGCACTCACATTTTAATATTTGCTTTGAGTTTTTCTCTTACATTTTTTGACACCACAATTACCAAAAAAAGTTGATTTGTTGTATCAATTCGCCGATAAGTATACCTTATAGATCTACCTTGGAGTAGTTTGTCTATGACATGTTCAAATAGTTTTATATTTATGAGGGAAAAAGATGCTAGAAAATGCCAAATAAATAATTCGAAAATGCTAAAAATAATGCTAGCTAGAATGCAAAAAAAAATGCTAAAAATAATGCAAAATAGACAATGCTAAATTTAGCTGCAAAAATGCTAAAATGGCCACACTGACATTGACTATTTTAAAAAGCCATTTTTCACCAATGAATGAACATAAGGTACGAATTTTCATTGCATATCAAGAAGTAAAGGACTGAGTTTTTCAGAAACATTTATCCTAGACAACCTTTTAATCGGGGTTTGGATCTGTCCATCAGTGATTTTACTAATTATTTGTATGCTCTCTTTTTGCTCGGTCTAAAAATAGTCTTTAAATACGAAGTTTCCTTAAAATATCGATAAAAGTATAAAAAAGGTCAGTTTAAAATGAAAAATTATTACATGATTCATTTTGGTCATATAAAAATCAATTGATTCCGGAATTTAAAATTCTTGTACGTTATTCAATTCCCGGAAATTCCCAGGATCCCGGGAATCTCTTTTTTATTTCCCGCTCTCCCGGGAAACAAAAATGTCCGGGAATAAAAAAATACGTTGTTATCCCATCGACACAGTCATTGCATCGAATGAAAGAGGAGAGCAGCAATGCCAAATTAATTTCATTCAGATAATCCGAACTCATATGAAATGAGGACACTGTGTTGCGCCCTGTTCTATTTCACTTTAAATATGTACATTAGGGTGGCATTAGAATCTATGGAGGAGACTATCTTTAGATTTTCATATAAGTCAAGACGGATCATTGTGGGGAGAAAGTTCGATACTTTTGCGCTTCTTCTTCTAAACATTGGCGAGGTGCTATTTTAAATACGCTAAATTATATTTAAACTTTTTTTGTTGGAAAAAATAAACCCTTTACTTTAATGTTGGCCAAATCGCCACTTGTTTTTAACTAGCCTTTCAAAATATTTTTTTTCTAGAATTTAGAAAATATTTGCAAAAGCCCTTGACCCAATAAAAAACAGTCAGCTTAAAATTTTGCAAAAAGCTTTTGATTGGAATATTTTTGTAACAAAGTGTAGAAGGGTTAGTGCTGTGAAAGTGTAGAAGAGTTAATACATATGTGACAAAGCATCCACCTTCATAAGTGGTAAAAGTGAACAAGAACGCTGATAAGACGGTGTAGCGGCCTGTCGAAATCAGTAGTACTGATCCGTTCTGCTAATCTGATTTTAATATTCCAACACTCCACTCTTAATAAAAAATAGTTGAATTTACATTAATTCAAAATATTGAACTAGAAAGCCGAAATAATAAAAAATTTTCAGACTTATACCTATTCAGTTCAAAAATAAAAAATTACGTAAAAATAATTAATAATGCAACGGCCCGCGCAAAATAGTTATATGCATGTTAACTCCTCAGTTGATGATCTGGAACTAAAAATACAGACAAAATAACTGAAGCAGTTTAGCATGCATAATAAACTAACACAAACAGCTTTGATTGTAGGTATTGAAAAAATCCCCATCAGAGCGAGACAACAAATAACAAGCTTGTAATCAGATAGGGAAATTTCGGCAAAGGCTAAAATTGAGTTACAATAAAAAAGAATGCATGGCACGGACTTGAAAGAAGTCTTGTATTCTATTTCCTGGCATTAGTTAAATAGCTGATGTTTCCTTGTAAAAAGCATCCACCTTCATAAGCGGTAAAAATGAACAAGAACGCTGATGAGACATTGTAGCGACCTGTCGAAATCAGTAGCACTGATCCGTTCTGCTAATCTGATTTGAATATTACAACACTCCACTCTTAATGAAAATAATTTGAATAAAAAAATTTTTAGACTTATACCTATTCAGTTCAAAAATAAAAAAAATTACGCAAAAATAATGTATGAAAATAATTGATTATAAAAGTGTGTTTTTTGTACTATGAACATACTAACTGACATAAATAAATCGGCGTTCCCCATTGAGGAAAATGAAAAATGGTCACGTTAGTAATAGAGTCACTTCCATATACATACATATATATTTGCAGGAGCACTCAACGGTACCGCAAGTCGGTGATGCACTTTTTTGTGAGTTGCATATGCTGATAATGAGGGTGAGTGATCTATAGAAAATTCTAATGAATCGTCAAGCATAATAAAATCGGTAGGAACGCCCTCTATCGCTCAAAAATCAAAAATATTTAGAATTTTTATCGATATGTTGCGGTTGACTTGTTCAATTGAAATTTTATTTTATATTTTACAAGTTAACAGTCCTATAATTCAGACTTTTCAACTGAGCGGTGCCTGCACATGCCCCATTTAAATCCTTTTGACAACCGCTTGAACATGTTATTGTATAATTACACATGCATATAATACTTTATTCTATTTTAAAACAGCCCAATAAATATTTTAAGATTAATTAATATTATTGAGATCACAGAACCCATAATATATCCCATAAAATAAAACAACATAAATAAACATTTTCAGAAATTTTTAATGATTCTAAAGAAAATATTTTCATAAAAAAGGCTGTTCTGGCACGCCAGTCAATATTAAAAGAACTACTTATTTTTGAAACCAAATACAACAAAATAAATTTATTTATCGCTGCGATCTCTAACAAGCGCAATTTTATCTGAATACTTCAACATTCAATAAATAAAAATCAATTTTCTAATTAAGTCTTTCAATAACAATATCAACACATATGCACACAAAGAAAATAAAACAAGAAAAAGTAAAAAACAATCATTCAGAAGTTTATGAAAATACAATTCAAGATCTGGGGGTCAATTCTTGTTCTGTGAAACGGTGAAATGAAAAGATTTTTCACCTTTTCATAGTAGTTTTGATTCTCGTTTAATGAAACAATGAAAAGTAATGTCAATATTTTTTCATATGAAAAACATTGGAACGAAACAAAAGTTTTTCACAATTACACATCACTGCGATTCTTGTTTTGTGTAGGAGTGAAAATAACTGTCAAAAACTTTTCATATGAAAATTTATTTTACACAGAAAATTTATAAGTGAAAAATAAACATTTGGACATAATTCGTTTATTTATTTATTAAAGGATGATTTTGATCTTCCAAACAATAATTAATGATTAAAATATAAAATACACAAGAAGTTATATTTCCGCACACGGACAGACACACATGTACACAATTCGCACTGCAAACGTTCTGTCGGGGGTTAAAAATATATAATACAGATGTATTTTTCTAAATGTTCATTGTTTTATTGTACAGAACACAAACACTTATTATTAAGACATTTTTTTAAAATAAAAGCCATAAAATATGAATAATTACAATAACATATGTACATTTCTATTTCATTTCTTTGTAAATATTTCATTTTGACAATTGATAACATAGTACCAGCGTTATCAACTCGATGCTTTTCACACCGTTTTTAGTGCTTTTTCAACATTTCGACGCGAAAAATGTTCAAGTTAGTGCTCGATGCTGTTTTTATTTAACCTTTTGTGCTTTTTATTTGGGAAGGTTGCACTAAACATAAAATTCAAAAATAACTTTATTTATCTAAAAAAATTTTTTTAAAGTAAAATTCTAGTGGAAAACTTTGGTGAACATACTTTTTTGCAGCCTTGTAGAAAAATAAACAAATATATTTGGTTTTGCTTGCCCAAGCAATATATAAATATTCAGTCGATAGAAGCCTGTTTGAGTCAGCAAAAATTTTCATCAAACTTTTGTCTCTTCCTTAGTCTAGGTTCTTCAAAGTAGAACGATCACATCCACTTTTGGTGTAGCACGCATCACCAGGCACGCACGTAAAGGTACGCCGCAAGGTGGAGTACTATCACCCCTCCTGTGGAATGTGACGGCAAACGCTTTGCTTAAGAAATTGGAATCCATGTATATCAAAACCGTTGCATACGCAGACGATGTTGCGGTGGCGATATCTGGCTTCCATCTAGACACGTTAACACAAAGGCTAGAGACGGGACTTAACGAGGTCAGTGACTGGTGTTCACAGAATGGCCTAAGTGTCAATCCAACCAAAACGGAATTAGTACTCTTCTCAAGAAGGTACAAAATTCCAGCTTTCACGCAACCAAAATTAAATGGCATCACACTAGCCCTTTCGGACAACGCCAAATATCTAGGTGTAGTCCTTGACAGCAAGTTATCATGGAGAGACAATCTTCATGCAAGAGCAGCTAAAGCCTTAACGGCAATTTATGTTTGCAGAAACGCCATTGGCCCTTCCTGGGGCATATATCCCAAAGGGGCCAATTGGATATTAGAGATAGTGATCAAGCCTATACTTTTTTACGGCATATCCGTCTGGTGGAAAGCATTGGACGTGGCGAGTAATCGATCTCGCATAGAGAGGGTTCTTCGCATAATGGCAATCATGATAACTGGTGCCCTAAGATCCACACCAACAAAGGCTCTCTTCGCTGCGTTGTGCTGGCTGCCAGTGGATCTGCTGGCCAGAAAGCAAGCACTACGTACAGCAATCAGGCTTAACGCAATCGGCGCATGGAACCATCTACCGTGGGGTCATGCTAGCATTCTAGAGACTACTGATACCATTCCGGATCTCATTGACTACTGCACTCCGAAGCCCTCCTGCAGGAAAGAATTCCGATACTCCTTGACGGAGGATTTTTCCCCAACACCACACGGGGCCATACACATTTACACCGATGGCTCCAAATGGGGAACGAGAGTTGGCGGGAGTGTCTATATCGCGGAGTTCGGGATCAAAATATCTTTCAGACTCCCGGACGAATGTAGCATCCTACAAGCAGAAATATCTGCCATCGAACGAGCAATATACTGGCTAAGGTTTTACCGGATATCAAATGCCTATGTTCAGATCAAAACCGACAGTCAACCGGCGATTAAAGCACTCACTGGTGTGTAAACCACATCCAGCCTAGTCCTGGAATGCCGCACAGCACTTAACACGATGGCGAGCAATCTAGGTATCACCCTCAGATGGGTACGCGGGCACGAGTCCGTTTCAGGCAACATCATTGCGGATGGTCTGGCTAAGAGGGGAACCTTGCTTCGGGATGTCGATATTGACAATCTCTGCGGGCTCCCACTCTCATCTTGCTGGAGACGAATTGACGCTGCCTTCTTGCAGTTGGCTCAAACCGGATGGTACAATGAACAAACTTGCTCTACTGCGAGAACAATATAGCCTCGCCTTGACTGAGAGAGAACTAAACAACTTCTAAATTTCACGAAACCACACCTGCGCAACCTCATGACCACGGCCACGGGGCACTGCACCTTTGGAACCCACGCTAGACGTATGGGTCTCCCATACAATTACTACTGCGCAAGCTGTAATGACGTAGAAGAAGAAGAGAATGTAATGCACCTTTTATGCCTTCGTCCAGCTCTGGAGGACCACCGCCTTCGCCTAATGGGCAAACACTCTTCGGTAGCCTCTCCGAGTTCTCAGAAATAGAGCTCAAGAACATAAGTTCCTTCATTAGGAGCAGCGGGTGGTTCACTCGCTAACTACCCAAATGGCGTTTTTAAATCACGAACGACCCTTCCTGCACGGAACTCCGTACGCCTTACCTCTCTCTCTCTTCTCTTCTAACTAACTTCTAATATCTCTATTAACTCCTCTCCTTTCACTCTATTTGATACACTGTCCTGTTCTCTCTTCCCTTTCCTTTTCTTTACAGGTATCACAAAGGGACCATTATTATTGGACCCAAGTGGGCTGGAACCCTTTCTTTATAATTTTCACCAGCGACCTGATAACCTAACCTAACCAAAGCTAGTCTAGGTGCACACACAGCAAGTTTTTTTGTGCAAGTTTCTGAATTGTATGTGAAAGATGAAATAAAAATAAATACAATTTGTAAACCTTTCTCTTTTTTTTCTCTGAACTAAAACTTGCCCAAGAAAACTTGCTGTGTGTGAACCTAGACTAAGGAAGAGACAAAAGTTTGATGAAAACGCAGAAGTTGCACGCCCTCTTAGCGTGATGAATCTATTAAAATGAGTCTAAAAGACGTATCAGAATGTTCTTATACGCGGATAACGCTTTGCTTCACATAAAAAACGGCATGAAGGTAGAAAATTCATGTTGTGAAAACTATGATGTGCCTCGATTTAATTACGCTACGCAAAAATTAATATGCTTCGAGATCAAAATAGCAGATCATACGGGCAAATCCTAGAAATGGCCAACCTATGGCAAAATTTTCGAGCTGTTAAAACTGTTTATATATGTTGATGGAATAATGTGTTATATATTTAGGGTGATATTTTTTATGTATTTAGTTACACATGTGACCGTAAGCTTAAGTTTGAACTTTCGAGGTCGGAGGTGGTCAGGAACGCCACCTATGCATCTTGAAAATAAGTGAGTGACTATTTTTTAGATTATCTCGTAAACTACGGTATTTTTCGGTTAATTGCACATCAAAATTTGCACAACTTTTTGTTCAATTAACCGGGGAACCAATTAGCCGATACCCGCTTAATTGAACAATTCGTTCAATTACAAGAATCCCGTTTAATTGAACAGTTTGTTCAATTACAGAAATCACGCATAATTGGAACTACTAATGACTTAAAAGAAATCGCATATGTGCACTTTAAGTTTTTCAAAATAATTTTTTTTTACTTAAACGAAAAAAATGCAAGTAACAGAAAAAATTTACATATATGTGTATACGCAGGTATTTATTATTGTAGGTACATATGTACTATTAAATGCACTATTTATGTGCACATTAGTTTTACAAAAAAATAAAATTTAGTAAAATAAAATTAGTAGAGATGCCACCCAGTGTTTTTCACAAATGATGTCAAATATGTAGGTGCAAAAATGCCAGATTATTTTTAATAATAATGCAATTAGCCGGGTAAAAGTAAGAGGAAATTTATTTTTGATGACATGAATTTTGAACCAATTAAGCGGGAAAATCAATTAACCGGGTTCAATTATCCGAGAAAATGTACATGTGTTTTCGTATGCAATATTTTTTTGCCCGGTCATGTGGTTCAATTAAGCGTGGAAACCAATTAACCGTAGGGTCAATTAACCGAAAAATACTGTATAAGGAAAATATCTGAAATTTATTACTCACAAAAAAATTTTATATATAAATCTGTGGCCGAATTACCGCATTTGTTATCGAGTAGGCTTTTTCATCGAATAAAATTTCGACACGTGTCGAATAGATGGATTACCGGATTCGAAAAGTGTACATACCAAGTTTGTTTTTCACCGTTTGTTGAATTGACTAAAAATTTGAAATACATAAAAAAATTTTGGGTTGCTTTAAGCTAGTTCAACAACCAAGTCGATTTGACGAATCTAATAAGGTTTATTGGTAATGTTCCATGCTTTTTTGCAAAACATGCAAATAAAAGGAAATATTATTTTTGATCGCTCTGGTGCTAGCGAATGCAATTTAAGCAGCATGTACTCGATTATCGTATGCCGTAATCCCAAAAAGAAAATTTTCGAACAATTTTACTCGATCACGTATGCGGTAATTCGGCCCCTGAATGTAGCGTTCGTCAGGTAGGATTCGCCCATATGTATATTTTTATCCGCTGAATTCAGAAATGGCCATAAAACTTTACGATAAGCTCTAGTTTGAAATATATACTTTTATATTTTCATAAACTACAACAATTTTTTTCTTTTTATTTATGTGATTACTTCATTATATCGTCCATGCACTTCAAAAGTTGTACAATTCAAGAAGTGCGTTTTTAGAGTCAATAGTACAATATCAATTGTCATATTGCTTTTCATATAGCATAAAAATCATATAAACATGTATCTTGTATACTAAACTCTTGAGGAGAGAGTACATTTATATTTTTCCATGAAAGTGTGAGTAAATTAAAAACTATAACTCGTTTTCTGGAAAATCAGTATTTTTGAGTTCTATCATTTTTCAAGTGCATGTCCGATATGTCCTTTAATACATCAAAAATTGTGTATTTTACTTTATGAAATGATAAAATACATATTATTTTTAAATAATATGAAAATTTTTTAATTTAGTACGTTTTTCCAGAATTAAGCGTTTTTATCGCGTCTTAGTGCTTTTTGAAATTTAATAGTTGACAAAGCTGCATAGTACCAAAGTTTTCACAGGTACGTAAGGAGTGAAAAATTTTTCATAATTCAAACGAGAATCAGAAAATGTGTAATTGTGAAAAGATAGAGTGTAAAGTAATGGTGAAAACGAATATGAAAAGTTTTTTTTTCATTTCACATTATCACAGAACAGGAATTGAGCCGACCTCGAAAGTTCAAACTTAAGCTTACGGACACATGTGTAACTAAATACATAAAAAATATCACCCTAAATATATAACACATTATTCCATCAACATATATAAACAGTTTTAACAGCTCGAAAAGTCTGCCATAGGTGGACAATTTCTGGGATTTGCTTGTATGTATAATGATCTGCTATTTTGATCTCCAAGCATTTTAATTTTTGCGTAGCGTAATTAAATGGAGGCACATCATAGTTTTCACAACATGAATTGTTTCCCTTCATGCCGTTTCTTATGTGAAGCAAAGAGTTAGCCGCGTCTAAGAACATTCTGATATGCCTTTTAGACTCATTTAAATAGATTAATCAAGCTAAGAACGCGTGCAACTTCTGCGTTTGAATAAGTTTAGGTTCACACACAGCAAGTTTTCTTGGGCAAGTTTTAGTTCAGAGAAAAAAACAGAGAAAGGATTTTTGCTAATGACTCAAACAGGCTTATATCGACTGAATTTTTAATAATAGTTTTTGAGTTATTTACAATAAAACAAAGAAAATTTATAGAAATACATGCGTATTATATATTTTTATCCCCGACAGAGCGTTTGCAGTGCGAATTGTGTACATGTGTGTCTGTCCGTGTGCGGAAATATAACTTCTTGCGTATTTTATATTTAAATCATTAATTATCTTTTGGAAGATCAAAATTATGCTTTAATAAATAAATAAACGAATTATAAAACTCAAAACATTTATTCCTTTGTAAGTTTGACCTTACTATTCCCCAAATGTTTATTTTTCACTTATAAATTTTCTGTGTAAAATAAATTTTTATATGAAAAGTTTTTGACAGTTATTTTCACTGCTACACAAAAATCGCAGTGATGTGTAATTGTGAAAAACTATTGTTTCGTTCCAATGTTTTTCATATGAAAAAATATTGACATTACTTTTCATTGTTTCATTAAACGAGAATCAAAACTACTATGAAAAGGTGAAAAATCTTTCCATTTCACTGTTTCACAGAACAAGAATTGACCCCCTGAAAGATAAACAATTGTTTGGATGAAACAAATTTTTAAATCTAACCAAAATGAAAAACAACATAGTGTAAAAAAACAAATACCTAGGCCTCTACAAATGATCATCTGGTTCTCATTTATTATAGATATAAACAACACTAATAGCAACAACAATAACAATAATTAATTGTACAGAAGCTGTTCCATTGGTGAACGCCTGTTTGGAATGATTTTGCGTGAACAGAGAAGCAACCACACACATTACTACTGTTAGGAGCCGCAACTTCGAACATAATCGAACTTCAAGTGTCGGAACCAGTGTTGCCAATGAAGAATTTCGAAATGAAACACCAGGTCCCAAATTACACGTATGAAGAAAAATTATACATGATATATTTTTCTATTTATTTAACCATAAGTTGAATGCATAATATGACCCCTTAGCGCGAAATGATCGTAAGCAACATTTTGTACAAAAACATTTTATGATTGAAATTAAAATTGTATGGGCCTACCCACAGTTTAAGTTTACAAAGTGACAAAATAGTTGATAACTTTAAATATATAAGGTGTTCGATTTGATCGTAAGTTATGTTTACAATTTTTGGTCAACGATTTTGATCGTAAGCGACAGTGCCCAACGACGGCCAGAATGCCATTTGTTATAGAAAAAATTAATGTTAAGGAGAACATAAGTAGTATTAAGAGATAAAAGATAATCAATTTATTATTTATAATCAAAATTAAGGCAACTCAATAATTATTTTAAATACTTTACCTCCTTTTTCATAATACTTATCACAGGTTTATGAGAAGTTTATGAAACGAATATGGAAATTTGTTTTATAAACCTTTTATAAACATTTATAATTTATCATGAATAAGGCCCTTAATATACAATATATCGACGGCTTATATTTAAACCCCGCTATATTCCATTTTCACAAAAATTAGTTGTTAATGTCAAAATATTTTTGCATCGCTGATACAAATTTAAATTGGTTAAGTTGCTATTTTTTCGCAATTTTTTCATATCTCTATCTGTTACTGTTAATTTTTACGAATGCAAAACCCTCTATCTCTTTAAAAATTACTTGAATGAAAAACATTTTGAATTAAACTCTTAATTTTCTTTTTTTCGTATGATAATTTTTAAGGCCGAGGCACATAGGATCTGTCGTACGTTATACGTCGCTTTTTGAACTGACAACTAAGTTGAAATACATGTTTTCTTATGAGCTGAGTCATATTCGGTACGTTTCCGTTAACGCAAAGTACTAAAGTTGTCCAACTTTTAACCTACGTCGAGTACTTTGACAGCTATCAGTTGGTTTTTTGCTTTGTTTCGATTTAGTTTTTCTGCTGTTTAGCACCAAAAATTAAATAAAACAATAAAAACAAATAAATTAAATAAATAAAATCAAATCAAATTTAGTTGCAGAAACATGCGAAGAAAAAACAGTTGTTTTAATATCCGTCAACAAAGTACTCATTGTGTCAACCTCCTCCGTCGTTACGTTACTAGAAAAAGGCGACGTATAACGTACGACGGATTCTATGTGTTCCGGCCTTTAGACTTGTGTAGTTTACGAACGAACTAGTTCAATTGATTGAACTAAGGAAATTAAACTAAGGAAACTAGTTCAAGCTTTCACCATTCACTAGTTCAATTGAACTATGAAACAAAAGGAAATATACCTTTCCCTGTGAGCAAATGTACATATGAAATCAGTCAAGTATATATGTGTCGGATGAAATAATATATGTACCCAGCGGGAAATAGAAGGGGTACGGATTTCTTCTCGAAGGCCTTTGTACTCCTTATTTTGGATAAACAAGGCCTGCTCGCTCCATTCCATACTCATATATTTTTTACACACGTTGTCATTGCGGAGAAGGTCTTCCGTTTGCCAGTTCTAGAAGGCTTGACAAAAGACCTTCTAAAAATGTCATTTTGAAGGGTTTCTAAGGAAGGTGTGTTAAAAAGCAAATGGAGGTACATTTTTTTAATCTCGGTATTATTGTATTTTTATAGCGGCTTCTTTAATTTTGATTAATGTTATTTTTTATATCGAATTATTTCCTTTCATCTAAAGTAATTTTTATACAAATGTATTTATTAAGAAGGGTTTGGATGTGAATAGTTTCGGCGGTCTAAGTATAAGTTAATCAGCTCCATCATAAACGGCATAATACCACTACATATGATGTCTCTTGAACGTAAATTTCAACTTTATATACAAATTACTTGCGAAAAAAGAATATGAGAATGTTATTTATAAAAAAACATTTTTAATGAATAAAACCAGCATTGTCAACTCGATACTTTTCACACTGTTTTTAGTTCTTTTTCAACTTTTGAATGCGAAAATGTTTAGAGATACTGCTCTGTTACTCCATTTTTAGTGCTTTTTTGTGACGGTGGCACTAAACCCAAAATTCCGAAATAAATTTGTTTATCTAAAAAATATTTTTTAACGGTAAAATTTTGAATTAATGTAACTATTTTCTAAACATACTTTTTTGCAGTATTGCAGAAGAATAAAAATAGCAAAATTTATATGAATTAGATTCGAGAAAAAAGTTTTGGAACTGCGTACTAGTAAACGAAAATTCCTTTAAGAAATTTACCAACCTGAATTTCAGTCTTTTTTACACATACTTCTTATGGCAGCCTGAATTTCAGGCAGAGCTGCCAAGCAGTTCTGACTGAATCTCAGGATGCCGTAAGAAGTATGTGTAAGAAACCAAACTGAAATTCAGGTTTGAAATTTTTCAGGTGAATTTCTTTTTGGCAAAGAAAAATCATTTCTGACCCATGGTTTCTTGCAGAAAATTTTTCAGAATCGACCGTATATTAAGTTTCTGCTATACGATTTTTTTGTTTTTTCCCTCCATACAAATTGACCCGCTTTGTTGGGCATCTTGGCCATTTTTGAGAAAATTTCGTCATATATAAAATTAAATAGCTTTAGAGCGCGTTATCAGATAATGTTGGTGTCATTCGAAAGGTTTTAGTCTCCTCTTTACAAGTATTGATTAAAAAGGGCATAGTTCCTGCTACAAGTGCATCTAAATTGATAATGCATTCTTTATCCTTATGCAGCCTGACATATGATATTTTAGCTCTCTTTTTTTAACAGAATGCATTTAGCTGACAAGGGTCTATTGTGCATAGTTTTCAAGTTCTTTTAAAAGCCTCAAACGCCATATCGAAAAGTATTTTTGTACGTATTTCGTTTGATTGACACTTAAGAGTAATTTAAAAAATGTTTGACACAAAAACAATAGTTTATATATTTACAGTCTTCGATTTCAACGAAATTCGACATAAGTATGTATATTCCAGGTGGCATGCAATAATGTTCATGGAAATAACGTCCCCCGGACAACTTGAAAACTATGCACAATAGACCCTTGTCAGCTAAATGCATTCTGTTAAAAAAAGAGAGCTAAAATATCATATGTCAGGCTGCATAAGGATAAAGAATGCATTGTCAATTTAGATGCACTTGTAGCAGGAACTATGCCCTTTTTAATCAATACTTGTTAAGAGGAGACTAAAACCTTTCGAATGACACCAACATTATCTGATAACGCGCTCTAAAGCTATTTAATTTTATATATGACGAAATTTTCTCAAAAATGGCCAAGATGCCCAACAAAGCGGGTCAATTTGTATGGAGGGAAAAAACAAAAAAATCGTATAGCAGAAACTTAATATACGGTCGATTCTGAAAAACTTTCTGCAAGAAACCATGGGTCAGAAATGATTTTTCTTTGCCAAACAGAAATTCACCTGAAAAATTTCAAACCTGAATTTCAGTTTGGTTTCTTAAGGCTGGTTGTCGCATACAGCTGAAACTGAAACTAAAACTGAATTCCATACGTTTGCGACTGAAACTTAATAGCAACTGAATTTAGCAGCTGAATCCGATTTTTCAGTTGCTGTTGACAGGAACTGAATTCAGTACATTAGCAACCGAACTGAAAAAAAGTACTTTTGACTTATTTTCAGTCGCTGTCCGACTGAAATGTCATTTTTGACATGTCAAATTTGAAAACTATCACTTTATTTTGTTTTTCTTTTTTAATTGTGAAAAATTAATTTTATCGCAACGACCAAAATGGGAAAAAATTTAAAATTTACCCTCGAGGAAGAGGAAAAAATCACAGAGTTCGTGAAAAACAACGAAGTTTTGTACAATGTTCGACACAAAGCATTTCGTGATTCAGAATTGAAGAACCGGCTGTGGCTTGAGTTGGCGAAAGAAATGCATGCTGATGGTAAGTTTTCATTAACTTCATAGATTTTTCCCGATTTCTTTCAATCAAATCGATTTTTATAAAGTGCTCACGATAAAAGAAATGGAAATCGATGCGCGACTATTACGTTAATTCAAAGGGAAAGAAAACCACAGGTTCAGCAGCAACAGCATTGAAAAGGGATGAGGCACTTTCTTTTCTTGACGACACATCAATTTTAAAAAGATCGTGAGTGGATTTGTTATTATTTCTTCCCTAATTGGTTTTAAAATTAATAAAAATTATTTTTAAAATTTCAGTACGATTTCAAACATTGATACCGAAGAATCTCTACATATTCCAGACACGCCAATTTCCGAATGTGAAGAGTTTGAATTGCAATCGATCTTTGGTGATAGTCAATCTCTTCCTTCCTTTACGGAGAGCTATCATGTTGCTTGTTCGCCTGTTTTGACGCCGAAGTCGAGCACACCAGTTCCGAAAAAACGCAAGCCAAATGCTACACAAGAAACAACAAATGAAATCTTGCGAGAATTGATTTCATCTCGTCCAAAAGCGAGTGATTTCTACCCCCCACTGCAGAAAAAAAGAAATAAAGTATCAACATTTTTTGATTCGATGGCAGAAGCAGTTGAAAAGTTCAGTGATGTCGCAATTGCTCGAACCAAAATGAAGGTATTTTTTGTGATACAGTGATATTTTTTTTTTGTTTTTTCAATCAATGAATTTCTTTTACAGATTGCGCAGATTGTATGTGAAGAAGAAGTCAAATGGGCTGAAGAGCAAGAGACAAAACAACAACAACGAAATTTCCAATTTGACTTTTTGTCATCTACATCGTCAGATGTAGATGACAATAAATAATATTTAAATGATTTCATTTTAATAATTTTTATTTCAATAATTTATTTCAATAATTTTTATTTCAATAATTTTTATTGTGAAATTAATTCAAAAATACAACTTAAAAAACCCTAAGTAGTCATTCTCTCTTGCCATTCTACAGCTCCAACACCGTTAAAGTAGTCTTTGAACTTATTTCGAATGTCCGCACCTTCAGACATTGGTCTTCCAATTGAATTTGTCATTGGAAACAAGTTCTCTGTTGGTAAAACAATGTCATCGGTATTGCCAAAAGTTGCTTCAGACGGACTTGGAATTTTTTCAGAACGCATCATATTGTGTATAATGCAAGAAGTGAGAATGATTTTGTCAATTTTTTCTGGATTCGTTGAAATTGGTGTGTGAAAAATCCGAAAATAAGATGAAAGAATGCCAAACACATTCTCAGTTGTTCTTCTTGCTCTACTAAGCCGATAGTTGTATATTGTTTTGGTTCTATCGTAAAGGGACTGTTGTCTAGGAAAAGGTTTCATCATAGCAGATGTCAATGCAAAAGCTTCATCGCCTAAAATTACATTCGGCAAAACGACATCAGTGTTCGGCAGTGCAGCGGGTGGTGGTATATTGAAATTGCCGCTATTGATGAGCCTCCCCATTACACTTTTCGAGAATATCCCTAAAACGTTCATTCAAATGGTTAATTTATAATTTCTATTTAAAAGAACATTCAACCAAAACTCACCAGCGTCACCTTCTCTCCCATAAGAACCAACATCCACTGCCACAAATTTATAATTGGCATCGACGATCGCCAAGAGAACGATGGAGTGGAAGTCTTTATAATTGAAGAACGATGAGCCGGCTCTCGGTGGACATTTGATTCTTACGTGCTTCCCAGCTATAGCACCAACACAATTTGGGAAATTCCATTTTGTAAAGTAATTCTCTACATTTTGTTGCAATGATGCTGTCGTTGGAGTCGGAATTTCTTTCTCCAAGAAATTTTTAATAATTCCATCAAAGCATTTGTTCACAATCCGTCCAATGGTTGAGTGGTGCACACGATATTGAAAAGAAAGAGATCGAAATGTTTCTCCGGTGGCCAAGTAGCGCAACATGATGCATAGTTTTTGATGTGCATTCATTGGCTTCCGATTCCAAGTCGTGACAGTCCCATTCAAATCTTCTTTCAGTATTTTCACAATTTCGGCAAAAAGCAACGGACTCACACGAAAATATGCTTGAAACTTGCTATCGTCGTCCATCAGATGCCTGTCCACCAAAATCTTCATTGCGCCTTCTGAATCACGTCGTTTGTAAATTCTATGTTAACTTTTTCTTTCCGTTTTCAATTTCAAAAGAAGCACGGCAATACAAACATCGTGTTCAAACATAGCATTGGCGTAATTAAACGCATTTAATGAATATTCACCTTGCATTTTTTTGTAAAATTTAAATAGCGCGTATAAATAGTTGAAAAAAAAATGTAAACAAAGCCGACAAATTACATTTGCTTTGATTCAGTTTCAGCTGTATGTTGCAACCCACGCAACATTCAGTTGCTGTTTTAGAACTGAAAAAGTAAGAACTGAAACTTAAAAAAATTCAGTTTCAGTTTTAGTTTCAGTTTCAGCTGTATGCGACAACCAGCCTTTACACATACTTCTTACGGCATCCTGAGATTCAGTCAGAACTGCTTGGCAGCTCTGCCTGAAATTCAGGCTGCCATAAGAAGTATGTGTAAAAAAGACTGAAATTCAGGTTGGTAAATTTCTTAAAGGAATTTTCGTTTACTAGTACGCAGTTCCAAAAGAAATGTACACGGGATTTTGACATGTATTGTCTATTACAGGCATGTTATAACAATAAGTGGAGAATTTATTCCGCCGACTAAAGCGTAGTATGCAGCTCTGCCTGAAATTCAGGCTGCCATAAGTAGTATGTGTAAAAAAAACAAACTGAAATTCAGGTTGGTAAATTTCTTAAAGAAATTTCCTTTTACTAGTACGCAGTTCCAAAAGAAAAGTACACGGAATTTTTGCCTTTATTGTCTATTACAGGCATGTTATAACAATAAGTGGAGATTTTTTTCCGTCAAATGAAACAAAAATGAATGTTCAGACAATTGTTTGGTCACGGAATTTTTGACATTTCTAATTTTTCATACATTGTAACTAATTTTTAATGTTTTTGTGTGTTGTAAATTAAAAAATATATAAATTTGTGTGTATGCAAACAAAACTCTGTATATAATTCTACACGATTATTTTTCCGTGTAGAAATAAATGCAAAACTCCAAACCTGAATTTCAGTGAGAACTGCATACTACGCTTAAAACAAAAATTAATGTTCAGACAATTGTTTGGTCACGGAATTTTTGACATTTCTAATGTTTCGCACATTGTAATTAATTTTTAGTGTTTTTGTGTGTTGTAACTTAAAAAATATGTATATAAATTTATGTGTATGCAAAATTCTGTATAGAATTCTACACGATTATTTTTCCGTGTAGAAATATATGCAAGACTCCAAACCTGAATTTCAGTGAGAACTGCATAATACGCTTAATACAGGGATGGCATATAAATTATTGTAGACTTCTTTCCGTCAACTAAAACAAAAATTAATGTTCTGACAGTTGTTTGCTCAAGAAATTTTTGATATTTTGTGTTTTTTTGGTCTTTGAAATCATTTTTTATATATTATTCGTTGTAATTTATAAGAATAAGTAAATTTACGTGAATAAAACAAATTTGTCAAACCTGAAAATCATTTTAATTGTTTCAGTGCTTTTTGAAATTAAAAAGTTGACAACGCTGAACAAAACGAATTTCTTTTACTTTGGCAAAAAACATGCAACTTCTTCTCTTCTCGCTTCTCATAGAAGCGAATGTGGAATGTGTATCTTATCTCTTATACAGAAGAGCCGAGGCCTTCTTTAAGGCATTCTTTAGCAGTTACATAAGAAAGGTAATTGAATAAAAAAACTGTCTAAGAATGCCTTTAATAAGGCCTGAATTAAGAAGGTCTTCTGAGTTTTCCCGCTGGGTACATATATACATATGTATGTGCATATACCCATCGCTTTCACAGAATATGTTTACTAGGTAAATTTTTATTACTTTTTACTCTTCACAGACAAAATTAGTATTTATTATTATTATTATCTCTCTAGTTACTGTTGTACAATCAGAGAACTCAAAAATATTTTGAAGATATTTTTATACAAGGCGCTAATTCTACAACACAATAAACAAACAAAAGAATAATTGTATGCAAAGCAGATAGAATGTTTCCTATAATTCTTATATTTCACGCATAGTTCAAAAAGAGCTATTGAACTAGAAGACCGACCTCGTTCATTGATGATATATGAACTAGAATGACCGAACATTCAAATGAACTATGTGGCACAAGTCTAATAGTTTTAGCTTGCTGAATAAGAGTCCGATGATACTTTTGAAATCTACTAAGTTGTGGTCGAGATTTGATTGTTATTCTATCGTAGAACTGAACTTCAGTAATTAGAAACTTCTGTGTTTCTGTACACGCAAAGAAAAACATGGTTGACGCAACCATAATCGAAGAGTAACATACTATGATTGAATATATGGTTGCATACTATTTTGAAAATAAATTAGCTTTAAACATAATAATGTTGTCTAACTAATAATAACATTAGTATATAATCGTAAATTTGTTTAAAGCTATCAGCTGATTGTTTTGACCAATCATATTATAATGAAGTATATCATCATAACCAGGTTGTAGATTATAATATTTTTATTAAATCTAACTAAACCTTTGTTGAATTTAAAAGTTATATGATATAGCATGATTCCAGTTAACCATACATATGGTTCCAATATAGTTTCAAATAACTATTCATATGGTTTCAATTAACTATACCTATGGTTCCAGTTAACCATGAATATGATTGCAATTAGCCATACATGAGTCCAATTAATCATACATATAGGCCTTTTTAAATATACATATGGTTCCAGTCAACCATGCATATGATTCCAATCATCCATAAATATGGTTCCAAGTAACCATACATATGGTTCCAATTAACCATACATATGATTCCAATTAACCATACATATGATTCCAATTAACCATACATATGGTTCCAGTTAACCATTAATATGGTTGCAATTAACCATACATATGGTTCCCGTTAACCATGAATATGATTGCAATTAGCCATACATGAGTCCAATTAATCATACATATAGGCCTTTTTAAATATACATATGGTTCCAGTCAACCATGCATATGATTCCAATCATCCATAAATATAGTTCCAAGTAACCATACATATGGTTCCAATTAACCATACATATGATTCCAATTAACCATACATATGATTTCATTTAACCATACATATGGTTCAATTCAACCATACATATGATTCCTTTTAACCATACATATGATTCCAATTAAACATACATATGGTTCCAATTAACCATATATATAGTTCCAATTAACCATATATATGGTTCCAATTAACCATTCATATGGTTCCAGTTAACCGTTAATATGGTTGTAATTAACCATACATATGGTTCCTATTAACCATACACATGATTCCATTTAACCATACATATGGTTCCAATTAACCATTTTAATAAATAAAATAAAAAAACCGAAATTTTTAACAATTTAATTTATTAACAAAGGATGAAAACAAATATATATAATATAAAAATCAATTACAATTGTTAGTTAAACTTAGAATAAATTTAAAGTATTGTACATAATCTTAGTATTTAATCTTTTTATTATATAACTAGTTTTTTTACCCGGCGATGCACGGGTTAATATGTTGCGGTGGAGAGTTGTGGAGATACCTACAAGCTTTAGATATTAAAAAAGATATATAAATTATGTTTTTAATACCACCTTTAATGATATAAAATTGGCTAGGCGTCTCTACTTATATAGCAATAGTAAAATATCGTTTTTATTCTTATCAATAAAATAAATAAACAGTCTCTATTTTTAAAACTAATGTTTGAAGTATAACTTCTATTTCGTATTATAAAAGCGTAACCAATAAATTTATGTATTAATATATATTTTTAAAAATATCGTTATTCAATTATTCAAATATAACTACTGTAGAGGTGATAAGACATTTCTATACACAAAATTCGGTGTTCTTCCGTTTGGTGTAAAAATGAAAAAATTTTTAGCACTTGGGACACGTGAGCAGGCTACGTATAATTGGTCATGAGAAAAGCATGGTGTTTCAAATTTAGACCTCCCACATTTAGTGTCTGACCCTGCGATTTGTTTATTGTTATAGCGAATGTCAGTTTTACTGGAAACTGCAAACGTTTAAATTGAAATGGCAGACTTTTTGATAATATTGGTATACGGGGAATAAAAACATCTTCTCCTTTTGATGAGCCTGTCAAAATTGTTGCTCCAATTAGATTGCGACTAAGGTGCGACACTCGTAGTCTTGTTCCATTGCATAGTTTTGGTGCGCTAGTGTTTCTCATAAATATAATAGGGAACTCTAGATATGTCGATAGAGTTCAGAAACTTAATTGGATATGACGTAGAATGATCTTCGTTCACTACACTATCAAATGAGGTATATATTGTAGAAACACATGAAATTTTTTCCAAAATTTTATGGTTAATTTGTGCTACACAATTGTTTTTCGATGCTAGTATAGCTCTCTCGCCCAACTAATTTCCATTTTTCTTATTATTGTTAATTTCTGGATAAACTCTGGATATTAGCTCTTCGCCTGAAGAAACTAACTTACAAAATCCCTTTGGAAACGAAATCTCTCCATTTACATCACTCGAAACTTGGCCATTTCCAATCTTAAGCAGTTCAGTGGCATGAGCTCCAGCTTCATGGTCATTAAAAAGAGCCACTCGCATATTAGTTGTCAAACTAATTTTTTAAACCTTGTTCCATAAGGGTGAAGCTTTTAAGCAGGCTTTAATTTCATCAGCTGGAGTTCCTCTTGGGACTACGGGTAAAGTTTGTCGAAAGTCCCCAGAGAGCAATACGACCATTCCTCCCATTATCTTATCACAGCTTTTGATATCTTACATAATTCGGTTTAATGCCTCTACTGCATGTCTATGGGACATAGTAAATTCATCCCATACCAATAATTTATATCTTTGGAGCAATAGACAACCAGCGCTATTTTTGGTTATATTTTATATATATAATTACAATTTAAAAGTGGGATGCAGCTATACCCGAAGAAGCTACTGCTAGAGTTATATTGGAATCTTTACGAATTTGTGCCAACAAAAGATTTAAGACGAATGTTTTACCAGTGCCTCCCGGTGCATCTAAAAATAATAAAGCTCCATCTCCTTTATTGACTTCGCTTAGAACTTGATCAAAAACTCTTTTTTGTTCAGGTATTAATTTTGGCAACATCTCTTCAACTTGAGCATTTAACGCAGAAGTATTGCAGTTCAGTTCTCTTGACAATTCATCAGGCACACTTTCCAATCGATTTGGTCGTGTAATGCCAAAGTTATTTACATCTTTTCCTACCATAGCAATCACCTTGTGTTTCGTCAAAAGTAAGTTCTGCATTGTTTATTTGTTTTCGGCGCAGAATATCCTCGGATAAATCATTTTTATATCGCTCCCATAGATCCAAAGGTTTTGATAGTCCACACATTGCAATCAAAATAGCAAATAGGTCCCTCATTTTGCTTGGAGAAGAACATAAAGCAGATTCCTGCATAGCTAGTTCCCATTGACTGTCGTTTTCCATTAGTCCCAATACCTCGCATGCTTCTCGAAAAGTATGACATTCATAGCCATCAATAGTTTTGCGACCAGAAAAACATGTTGGTCCCTTTATGTTATATATTGCTAACATGCACGGTATATACACGACCGATAGTGTCTCCTGATCTAACTTCTGGCCAGTTTTCGACTATTTTACCAACTTTTCAACGTTTCTATTGTCTTTGAGCGATATTCCAAGTATAAAACCAAGGACTCTCTGCATAAAACAGCGTCTTAACAAAATGGACAATATGACATTCAGTTTGAATTGGCTCTATATCGGTTTAGCCGTTAAGGCGTAAAAAAAGAAACAACTAAAGAAACAATCAACCACACTTACATTTTTTTATTATGCATATAGCGATTGTTTTATTATATACTGTAGCCATAGTAGTACAGATTAACTCATACTTGCGGACGTCTACATACATATATCGATTCAGAAGATGCAGTCTTGTGATAGCGAGGAGGAAAGAGTGACAAACATACATAATTCTGCAAAAAAAAAACAACTTCATTGCAAATTTCTTATGGAAGAGATTACAAAACGGACAACCTATTTTTAGACAAACATACCATTTTAGAGTACCAAAGTTTTATAGTACAAAATCTTTTACCCAGCAAAAATATCCGTCTACTGGAAGCAGGTTTGTAAGGGAGAGATTTCGGTACTCTCCCTTACCAACCTGCTTCGGTATTACATGATTTTTGTATGGGATGTCCCACTTGGTAGGTCTGGAGGCATGAGCTTCTTTCTGCGCATCCTAGATGCATTAACCTCATGTCTTTTTTATATGTATATAATTAAAAAACGTTTTTCTCTTTATATCACAATTTTACCACACTTGGATTAATTTTTTACTTGCAATTATTTTATGTTGTTTTTATATTTATTTATGTACTAAATGGTACAAATACAATTAGAAATTATATTACACTACAATTTACTTTTATTAAATACTTTTTGTTCGCGAATTGAATCAGGAATCGATCCCATGAACTCCGCATGGTAGACTAGAACACTAACCACTAAGCTATCGAGGCACATTTATTTTCATACACAATTCAATGGAAGAATAAAAAAATTAAATTACGAAGCAAAAATCACACTCGCATTCATAATTGTACCCATGTAAGCGAGAGATGATGCACTATAAAAAAGTTTGAGTTGAATAAAAACTTCGTGTTTAAAACACATGAAAAAACATACATTTACCCACCGATTTCTGAAAAAAAATTATGGGACTAAGCCGCAAGCAAACCATTTCAAACCAAAAAATAATTTAAGAAATGGGTTGACAAATGACAGAGTAATGCGTTGGTGACCAAACTTTCCCCCATCACGCCTCCCATTTTAGTGAAAAAATGATGGGACCAAACTGCAAGTCGCAAGCAAACCATTTCAAAGCAAAAAATAGTTTTAAAAATCGGTTGACAAATGACAGAGTAAAGCGTGGGAGACCAAATTCCCCCACCCCCACCATCACCACACCCATTTAAAAAAAATTATGGAAGCCAACTGCAAGCAAAACATTAAAAAAAAAGAAATTTGAAAATCGGAATTTCGAAAATGGAGTTAAGGAATGGTTGGGGAAGGGGGTGGTTTACTTCCCCACCGTTTTTGGAAAAAAAAATATGGAACATAGCTGCAAGCAAACTCCCTCAAAATAAAAAAGAAATTAAAATCGGTTGACAAATGACAGAGTTATGCCCCACAGAGTCCGTCCCACCCACTCATTTTCAGAAAAAAAAACTTATGGGACCGAACTGCAAGCAAAACCTTTCAAACAAAAAAAGACAATTCCAAAATCGGTGGACAAATGACAGAGTTAAGCATTGGGGAGGGGGGAGGGGTTTTGGGGCCAAATATACCCACAGATTTTGGGAAAGAAATTGTTGGACCTAACTGCAAGCAAATCTTTTTGATATATAATACATATATTTTGAAAATCGGTTGACAAATGACAGAGTTATGCGTAGGGGGAGGTTTCGACCTATTCTATCCCCTCCCGGTCTGAAATCCGCGCAACAAGTATAGTATATAATAATTACGGGCCAAATATCTATCTGTGTACCGAATCTCATTCAAATCGGTACAGCCGTTTAGGCGTGATGCCGTAACAAATGACAAAGTTATGTGTATGGAGATGTTTTGACCTATTTTATCCCCTCCCAGTCCAAAATCTGTGAAATAAATATAGCCTATACTAATTGTGGCCCAAATATCTATCTGTGTACCAACTGTCATATAAATCGGTTCAGCCGTTTAGGCGTGATGTGTAACAAAAATGTGCTGTTCACAAATGACAGATTTAAGCATTCGGGCAGAGGAGGGGGGAGAGAGTCGAATATCCCCACCGATTTTGAAAAAAAAATATAGGATCTAAAGGAAAGCAAACCCTTTCAAACCAATAAAGAATTTTCAAAATCGGTTGAAAAATGGCAGAGTTATGCGTAGGGGGGGGGGGGTTTGATTCATTTTATACCCTCCCGGTCCGAAATACGGGAAACAGATGAAGTCTATATTAATTGTGAGCCAAATATCTATCTGTGTACCTAATTTCATTTAAATCGGTTCAGCCGTTTAGGCGTGATGCCGTAACATGTGACAAATGCCAGAGTTATGTATATGGGGATGTTTTGACCCATCTATCTCCTCCCGGTCAAAAATCCGGGAAACATGTATAGCCTTTATTAATTGTGGGCCACATATCTATCTGTATACTAAATTTCACTTAAATCGGTTCAGCCGTTTAGGCGTGATACCGTCACAAAAATCTGCAAACAAACAAGCAAACAAACAAACATACACCTCATTTTTATATAATATATGAATTTATTGACATAGGAAGAAAACAAGCATAAATAATACAAAACAGTGGAAAATAAATTTTTTGTGAATCTTTAGAGTTAAGTAAAATGTTTATTCACCTATTTATTAATGTCATTAATAAGGGTGTTAACGGCTGCATATCAATGTCCCACTGCGTCTCAACTTCAAATACTAATTTTTGAATAAATAGCCAAACATGCTTTGACAATGTTGGATATTTTAATGATGCAATGAAAGCAAATTTTTATAGCCTGCAAAGGATTATTGAGCTTGATGCGAGACCCACATACATTTACGTAGGCAAGGCAAATTGTTTTTAGAGAGTCACCGATAACATACATTTTTGGTTGGCTTTCTAACTTGATGCGTTTTAACGACTTTCTTGTTTCATCGTCGGCAACTAAAATATTCTGTACAAAAATTTTATTTTTTAATTACTTTGTTCTTAAAAATATATCTTTTAATAATTGTTTAACCCTTGACCAAAAATATAGGTGGTATTAGTTTGTAGAGTGTAGCTGTGTGTCTGGCTAGTTTTTTATTCGAATGGCGACTCAATCGAGAGTGTTCTTAGCTATTTTTTAGCTACAAAATATTTTATATAGTTTTTATTACCTTGCAATAACAAATGAAGGACTCTTGCACTTCTATTTTAGTCCTTTTTTTGCTGGTAGGTAGTAAGTAGGGCACCAGCATGTGAGACAAGGCCAACTTTGAATCTGTAACTTTAAATTTAGAAAAATTACACTCTTATCGGCAGTAAAAATTCTCGTGAAATGTGTTCCATTTCACTAAATTATGATGACCAATTTTGCGTTGTTTTTGTGTTAGTGTACTAGGTATTTTGTCAGGTTTTTCACCATTTTTTGTCCATGGGAAATATTTCACGTGGCCTCTAATTCCCGATAAGAGTGGTTATTGAAAACAAAATATTTTTTTATTCCATTTTTTTAATTTTTAACTGTCCATAAATCTCTTATTTTCAGCTACGGTTAAAAATTACAGATTTGTTTCTTTAATGGCGTTTTCTTTTCTAAAAAAATGTAAATTTGTTTAATTTTGGCTATAAAAATCGCAATTAAGCATTCCTTTAACGCAAAAATTTAACTTCGTAAGGGATGATACAATAATTTCTAATAAATTCAGTTCCTCAAAAAATTATTATGTATATTGCAAACTTTCATTGAAAAGTGCAAACAAAGCAAAATTTTTTTTGTAGAAAAGAAAACGCCTTTTAGAAGAAATTGGGATACGTTTGTTCATTTAATCTGCTTTTCGATCTAAATCCGTCGATATTAGATACGCGCGTGTCGTTTTTTTTCGTGACACGAACACGCACGAAAACACAAAGTGTTCGTGACAGAGAATCTGATTTCGCTCGTATACGGGTCGTGTAGTTTTGAGCTAACTTGACACGAAAAAACACGAAACGATTTTAAGTTTAAAATATCATGTATGTGATGGAAATCGACTTTGAAAACGAAGCACTTTTGAAAGCCTAAAAGGGACTTTTCATCAATGTTTTTTAATTTTTGTGATACAAATCTTTTTTCATAAAGAAATATTTTTATAATATTTATGATAAAATTCTTTTTAATAAAGACATATTACTAAAAAAAAGCCTTTCAAAATTCCATCGTTTTCGGAATCGATTTCCATCACATACCTGTACGTTTGAATGCAGAAGCTTCCCGCAGAAGATTATTGAGCGAAAATCTTGATAAGTTACTGTTTCTCAACAAAAATATTTAAATAAAAATACAAATAGGACATGAAACAATATTTTTGTTGTCTTACCTTTTTATTTAATTTAATAAATTTCTGTATATATATTTTTTGTATCACAAAAAAACCCGACAGCTTGAAGGACTGGACTGATAAAAAAGCATAGCCATGTCTGGTTTATAATCATAATTTCATTGAAAACAAACTGACTTAAAATAATATGGTTCTTGGTATATTTTACTGTTGTAGAATCATACTATTGTTGCATTGTCGGTTGTAGTCTTAACTTTTTTAACAATGTATAATTGTTAAATGCAACCATGTTTAAATTTTTATAAATGCTAATATTGCCATGATTAAATATAAGCATGAGTTTGTTGTCGTAAACTAATTAAG
Source organism: Panzeria rudis (assembly GCA_956483635.1). Classification (NCBI taxonomy): domain Eukaryota; kingdom Metazoa; phylum Arthropoda; class Insecta; order Diptera; family Tachinidae; genus Panzeria; species Panzeria rudis. The sequence continues at coordinate 56,452,708 of OY101451.1, forward strand.
GTTCAAAGTTATTTAAAACAGTTATAACTTATTTGGCACAACCATAAACTATATCGGGAAACATGACATTGCTGACGCAACCATGGCACAACCATGTCTTCTTTGCGTGTACTATCGGACCAGCCCCCTTATTCTGTAACTCGCTAAAGCTAAATCTCTATCACTAAAAATTTATAAAGTCGATTTATAAATTTTTGGGTACGAATGCAATTTTGCAACATGTATTGCTGAATTAGGTAATGTCTTAAAAATTTAATCCACCGAAATTTTACTGTTTTATGTCATCGCCAGAAGTGTTTAATTTTGTGTTTGTTCAGCATTTTAGCGATCGAGATTTAGCTTTAGCGCGTTACGGAGTTAGGGGGCAGGTCGTGTAAAAAATGATCCTGGAATTCCTGATTTATGTTCAGTCTTACATCTTTCTAATGGCTTCGTCAAATATGAACTAAGTCTTGCTAATGATTACGTTAATCTCTCTAGTCGTCAGAAATCATATACAGGTCATTTAAACAAAAAATTCTATAAAAACTGTGATTTATTAGAAAGAACTTATTTATTCAGAAAGAATTTGACATGATTCACTATCCAGGTTTACTCCACAAACAGACACATAAATGGAGAAATTCAAAAGAAAAATAAAACAAAATCGAACAGAATACCAATTTTTTTTGATAGTTAATATTAGAGGGCTGCACGAATATACTCGAAAGTACTCGTATGTATGTTTGTGTGCGTATGCATGTATGGCTTTTAGTATCTATGCGTGTATATATGTATGTATATTTGGTCGTGGCTATGTATATACACACATGTACATGTATATATATACATAGGTATATACATATACGCACACACGAAATTCGTACGAGTACATTCTACGAATACATTTGAGTACTCTTTGCAGCCCTCTATTTAATATCACTTGAGTTTCAAAGAAAAAAAATTAACCTGCTGCCACCCCAGTAGTGAAATTCACAAACTTATTTTAACGCTAAACAAGACGTTTAATGAAGTTAACACCGAAATTATTGTTTTTACTATTCGTTAAACTTTTAAGCACTACTAGCTGCCTAGCTCCGTTAACTAAACGGCAATAATTTTTGTGGTGTTATTGAATAGACAACAGTCAGCTGTTCAGTTAAAGCACGTCGTCTTTTGGCAAAACTCAAATAATTATTCGACAACAATATACACACATATGAAATCTTTTATATATAAATAACAATATTTATATTATTTAAACAAATAATTTAACTTTTATTTCTCAAAATTAAAGAATTTCATGAAAATATATTCGTGCGCAAACATAAATTCACTTTTTTTTTGTCTATTCCTCTTTGTGCTTTTTTTTATTTTAATAGTGCTGGAAATTTTTAACATGAAGTTAACGAATCAAATAAGCGTTAATTCAAACAGTAATTATTGAAGGCAAAATTACCTTTTATTTAAGCGTTAAAAGTTAGTGAATTTCACGGTACGGTCATAATGGGGAAACATTTGACGAACAGCAACAAATATTTCCTTATCGTAGTCTGGCCATAAAATATTTATTAGAGACAAACAGCAAAACAGCTGATTATTGGCAAATAAAATATATGCCAGCAAACAAAAATGTGTCTAATCTGAACAAAGTGTAACCACTAACAAGCAAATATTTTCCATAAAAAAGTACCTTTTAAGAAAAAGTACCTTTTCAAAATAATAAGTACCTTTTTAAAAAAGTAGCTTTTCTAATAAAGTACCTTTCTGAAAAAAGTACCTTTTTTAAAAATGTACCTTTTTAAAAAAAAAGTACAGTAGTTTTCCGGTTTAACGAACCAGTACTTTGTCAGGCCTGTTCGTTAAACTGAAAAGATGGTTATACGCAGTACTTTCGCAGAATAGTTGTTTTATGGATAAATAAACAACTAACTAGAATTGTATTTTTTTGTCGTTTATTTTGTTTAAAATAATTTTTTAAATCTTTGCATATGATAAAACAAAAATAAAATAAAAAAGGTACAATTTATTACACTGGTAGAGAACATAAAAATACTTGTCATGAATAATATTAAACTAAAAGTTTTAAAACCTTCGAAGAATATATACGATAACTTCAAAACTGCTTGAACAATTTTCTTCAAACATAGGTTAAAAGATTTTGCATCAAGTCATCTTTCAAACAAAATTTACTAAATTAAAATCGATCTAGCCGTTTGGGAGCTACGGTGTCAAGGACACACATATTCAACACGATGCATCTAGAAAAGATGTGATATTTTCTAAACGGCTGGACTGATTTTCTTCAACCATAGGTTAGGTTAGGTTATCAGGTTGTTGGTGAAAGAATTGTAAAATAAAGGTTTTAGCCCACTTGGGTCTAATAATAATGGACGCTTTGTGATACCTTTAGGGAAAAGTTAGAAAGAGGATAATGTTGAAATAATAACATTCACTTTAATTGCATATGTATATAAGTGTATATCATTATTCTTAATTAAAGTCTTATCCAAAACACCTTGTAGCTCGTCCTATATTGTAACATATTTTTTGATGTAACTATAGGTCTGTTCAATAACTGAAATTGTTACTGGTTGTTACTAGTTGTTACTGGAAAGTGATCACGTACTCGAAGAACTAGCAACGAGAGAGTGAAAAAATAGCATAAAAGTTTGGAGAAAAACATTTGTTGCAAGTTTTTGCTAGCAAAATGTTTATTAGCAAGAATTAGCCAAACAGCTGTTTAGATGTTTTGTTTATAAAATAAATGTTTGAAAAATATATGAAAAAGTTAACTTTTTCTAATTTTAATGAATTAATAAGAAATTAATACTTTTTAAGAAGTCAAAAATATTAAATACGGTAAGATTGGATATTTATCACAAATTTGACAGCAGCAGTGGCCGTTAAAAGAGTTTAAAACGCTTGAATTGGGTGGCAGAAAATTTTCCACCTTAAGGCTAAATCGTAGAGGTTACACTCGAAATATTATGTGAGTCAAATATAAGAAAAAGCCCGGCAAGTTCCTGCAAAAAAACAAATTCAACTAAATTAATAAAAAAAATCCACAATTGCATTGAAATTAACTTTATTTCTGCTATTTACAGATATTTTAACTGAAAAATCCTTGTGTTTAAGCAGTTGTATTTTTATTTCTGCTATTTAAATACTTTACACACAAAACTTTATTTAGGGATAGTTAAAAGTTAACACTTTTTTATCCTAAGTTGTGTTCATGTACCTTAAAATGATAAAATTTTCATATATTTTTACGATATGTTTAACTTTTCATACAAAGTACTAACAGCTAATGTAAATATTTTTGGGTGTACAAACGGTTTATTGTGTTACTTGCAAATTTTTGCTAGTAAAGCGTTCATTTACGTTTTCATATCTGGGAGAATAATTTTACAATTTTCTGCTCTATAGTGCGTTTCCATATGTGACAGCGCATAGAGAAAGGGACCTAAGGGTAAAAACGATCAATTTTAATTTTTTTGATGTGGACAATATCTGAGCATCGAATGAGACCGATCCCATGCCCCAAAAGTGTTCCCTCCCAGAGATATTCGCGTTTTATGAAATTGAAGTCGACGATTCTAAGCGCAAATAGAAAGGGACCTAACGGTAAAATTTATTTATTTTCATTTATAATAAGGTGAAAACTTTGTATGTCCGCTTAACAAAAAGTTCAATTCAACTGACTCACATCTGGAAGTATAGACAAGGTGTTGTAAATATCGTATAATTGCATGGTTTTTATTTTGTGAAACAGTTATCAGCGAATATCACTAATTTTTTAGTTGAATGCACTTCTTGTCGGTAGTAATAAAGCATTGAATTTCACCTAAATGTTGATAAATCTCATGAGTTATTTTAGATTTAGCTCAACTTAAATACGTATATAAATATTTTCGTAGAAATCATATTGTGAATTTTGAACGTGATCGGCTTATTGGAATGGTTGGTACATATCAAACAGCGTATACAAACTACGAACAGTGGTGTAAATTAGAAAAAAGTGATAATACGTATGGAACTTCTAAACTACAAAATCAAGTTGCATAAAAAATTAATTGGTTTTAGAAGTGCAGCCAGGCTTTCAGAATCGTGTCTCCATAAGCATTTAGCTGCACCAGGGGCGGAGCTACTATGGCTGAAAATTGGCTACCTCGGGTGTGATTATTGTATGTGACATTATGCGTCTTGCAACTTTCGTAAATATTAACCGAATTGTAAAATTTTAGGCGCGTTGAATTTTGCTAGATAAAATAAAGAAAAAATGATCTATCAATTATTTTTGTATCTTTTATAGTTTAAGAGATATTTCACATCGAAATTAAAATTTTAAATATTTTGCCTTGACCTTTTTTGTTTTTTTATTATATTTTTTTTACTAAGCCTCTGATTTGAACTTGAAGTACAATAATAAATTGCTAATACCATTCTGAGTAAACTCACCGAACAAAGCTTTGAAATATTTTGAGCCGTTAAGTCGTAACAAAGGTCTAAACCCAAAATGTTGAAATTTAACTAAAAAATCGTCGATTTTTCAAAAGAAACTGCTTCATAATGTTTAAAATGTTACAACCTTTCGTTCAAAATGTTAATTTTATTTTTATACTCGGTGAAAAACCATACTTTAAAGATGCATTTAGCGGATATTTTTGTTCATTTTGGACATGTACCCTAGACTTGGCACTGGTCGGAAATCATCAATTTTCAAAACAATTTTTGAGTTTAGGTGCCTGTAAAAAACTTTCCACAGGGTCCTCAAAAAAGCCATGAACAGGGTTTTATTAGGTAAGTAGTTATCATACTTTTTGCTTAAAAGGAAGAAATCCTGGATATAAATGTAGGTGTTATGGCAAAATTAGTAAAAAAAACTCAAATTTCAGGAAGAAAAATTCTATTTATAAAAAAACTAGCAGAAACAATTTTTTTACTCAAATTTCTACTGTGAGCTCTAAATGGATTATTTAACTACGTGTTCAAAAATTATTTATGTACATATTTAGCTAGTTTTTTTATTATATAAAATTTTTCTTCCTGAAATTTGAGTTTTTTTTACTAATTTCGCCATAACACCTACATTTATAGCCAGGATATCTTCATTTAAAGCAAAAAGATAACCACCTACCTAATAAATCCCTGTTCATGGTTTTTTTAGGACCATGTGGAAAGTTTTTTACAGGCACCTAAACTCAAAAATTATTTTGAAAATTTATGATTTCCGACCAGTGCCAAATCTAGGGTACATGTCCAAAATGAACAAAAATTTCCGCTAAATTCATCTTTAAAGTTTGGTTTTTCACCGTGTATAAAAATAAAATTAACATTTTGAACGAAAGGTTTTAACATTTTAAATATTATGTAGCACTTTCTTTTGAAAAATCGACGATTTTTTAGTTAAATTTAAAAATTTCCAGTTTAGACCTTTGTTACGACTTAACGGATCAAAATATTTCAAAGCTTTGTTCGGTGAGCTTACTTAGAATTTTATCAGCAATTTAATAGTGTACCACAAGCTAAAATCAGAGGCTTAGTAAACAAATTACAATCAAAAAAGAAAACAAAAGTCGGGGCAAAAAATTTCAAATTTAGGTTCGAAGTGAAATATCTCTTAAACTATAAAAGATACAAAAATAATTGCAAGCACATTTTTACTTTATTTTATCTAGCAAAAGCCAACGCACCAAAATTTTACAAATCGGTTAATATTTGCGAAAGTTACAAGCCGCACAAAGTTTTTCACACCCGCGGTAGCCAATTTTCAGCCCTAGCATCTCAGCCCCTGGTGCAGGTAAAGACTTAACGAAACACGCTTCTAAAAGCCTGACTCCTCCTCTGCATGTAGTTTAATTTTTATACAAATCCATTGTGTAGTTTAGAAGTTCTATACTTATTACCACTTTTTTCTAATTTACAGCAATGTTTGCTGTGTAGAAACCATACCAATAAACTGATGACGTTCAAAATTCACAACATGATTTCCACAAAAATAAGTTATGTACATACATATTTAATTTGAGCTAAATCTAAAACAATTCATGAGATTTATCGACATTTAGGTGAAATTTTGGCGGATGCTTGTATGAAGACTAGTTGTAAACGTGGACCGATTTCTTCAAATTTTAGTTAGGTATATTTGTAGTGAATGACTAACCTATGAATCGAATTTCATCTAATTATCTGAAGAATTGCGTCCGCAAACTAACGAAAATGGTCAAAAAACTGACATTTTAAATTTTATATATTTCTTTTTTAAGAGCTAACATTTAAAAACGGCGAACGCCACTGTAATCAGATAACTCGAATTAAGTTTATCCGTCGGGTGCTCCTTCTGTCGGTTTTTTCGACTAGCATAGTGTAATTAATTATATGTATGTTGAATAAAAACTATGCTTGTTTGTTTAAGTACCCAGCAAAAACTTGGTAATGAGTTGTCATTACAGAACAACATACTTTTCAACCACAAACAACATAACGTCTGAATTACTTTACAGTAGTTGAACAATTACTTACTAGTAATTAAACAAGCCATTTATTCTCTTATTGGCAGACTACTAGTGTGTCTGCTTATCATACTGACGATAAACTGTTCAACCCCTGAGGAAGCAAAATGGATATTTTAATTGTATTCATATTATGGGAAAGCCCTTAACAAAATAGTTGTGCTGAGGCCTAGTGAGTAAAACACTTGGCATAAAATAACACAATGACTGAAAATGGCATGAGTTCAATGCTTAGCAGAAACATTTAATTTTTATTGTGTATTCAATGCCTTCTAAGTATTGAAATTTATAACTTGTTCTTTGTAATCAAATGTGGTAAGTACTTGCCTCCAATGGCATCGCCATGTTAAAGTAATTGGTTAAAATGCCAAAGTAGAAGCAGTGAAGGGTATGTTTATTAGTATTTTAACTCATTACTTTGCTATCAAAATTTTTCCTGGGTAATAATCAATGATGTTAGGTTGCTGTCCTTAAATTCATTTAATAATAACCTGATTTAATAGTTAATTTGTCAACTATAGGAAACGAATATTGGCTGAAATACTTTGGGAAAAAATTATAATAAAATCAAAATCGATTCAGCCGTTTAGATGCTACGGTGCCACGGCCACAGCCATTCAAGAGTATACAGCAAGAAAAGTGTAGCATCCAATAATGTCCAAGTAAAAGGATATAATGTCCATGTGCATTATTTCCTTTTTCAAAAGAAAACTACTGGCTTCGCAGAATAAGAAATTTCTGTATAACGGCATTCGGCTGGGCTTAGAAATTTTCTCCTATTGAATATGAACTTTACACAGCGTCTTCACGAGACATTAACTTTGAGATAACATGAGATAAACGTCGGCAGAATACTAAAAACAAAATGTCGAATTTCCTCTTAATATCATACTAGGGGAAGACGTAATTTTACTTTTCCGATAAGATTTCATTTTATGCAAATGTTCATCGAGTCAACATGTATTACTTTTGCATAATTAGTTGTTTTATTTTTAATTTTTCACATAAATTTAAATTTATAAATCAATTAAACACATTGATTCATTTATTTAACACAGAAACTTTATCAAAAACATCGTTTTTCATTTATTTTAATAAACACTCACACATGCACACTATTTTATTTTCATGTACATGTGTTTTTTGACAGTTCATCTCATAAGATTGTTGTTATAAGAATTCTTATAACAACGCTCTCATAAAAATTCCTATAACATTGATATAACACTAATTTGAAGTCTACACGTAACATAATTCTCTCTGCGATTGAATTTGACAATCTCATCTTACATATTATGTTACGTGTAGACCTCAAGTTATGAACTATTTCTGAAGTACAAATTCACAGATACACTCTTCAAACTTATAGCACTACTCTTATGGCCGGGGGCTGAAAATAAATACATATCGTCAGCTTATTATTGGTTTGGCCCATATCCCACAAACTTGGAACGGAGAAAAACGACAAAAAAGGTTTACATAAAGTTTTCTCAAAATATGCCCGATAGAATTTTTTTTGGTATTTTCAGCACTACTTCCTCCATATGTTTTGAAAAAATATGTAAATTTTTGTGAATTTTCATGACTGCAGTTAAAAGTTACTAATCGTATTGTTGATAGCCAAATAATAAAGATTAAAAAAAGAAACCAAAATTGTTTTTTTCTCTCTGAAATTTTTGTCAGAGGTGTACCTGATATAGACGAACAATTTTCAATCAAAAGTGACTTTCAAGAAATTAGTTTGGGTTCCCCTCCCGATGTATATGTAGGACCACTAAGAAGGGATTTTTGAAAAAGGGGTGAATTCGGTAACCTTATATCTCTGGAGGGTAAAAATATGTGTATTCGTACATGCAGTAAATTTGTGCAACATCTGCAAACTACTGCAACAGAAATAAAAATGCTACATTTTGGAAAAGGTACTTTATTCAAAAAGCTGCGTTTTGATAATGGTACCATTTCACTTAGTCATTAACGAGTGAGGTAGACGGTAGGAAATGGTAAATCGATTTCGATTCCAATCGAAAATCGATTTTGTGTTATAAAAAATCGATTTTTCGGAATCGACTTCGTCTGCGATTTTATACTGAAATCGATTATTATAAATTTGCAAATCTAATATCATCTTCGATTTTAAAATCGATCGTGAAAATGTGTGTATTCGTACATGCAGTAAATTTGTGCAACATCTGCAAACTACTGCAACAGAAATAAAAATGCTACATTTTGGAAAAGGTACTTTATTGAAAAAGCTGCGTTTTGATAATGGTTCCATTTCACTTTTGAGTCTGTTTACCATTCCATAGTAGACAGCAATCATAGAAGCAATTAAAAAAACTTGAGTTTTTGTAAAGTGCTTGAGGGGTTTTAATAATTATCAATTTAAGACATTTATACTTATTGTTAGTTTAAATTATATTGAAGATTCAATGTGTAATAAAGGAACGTTTATTGAATAATAACATAATTTATAATTTCAGATAGTTCACAAATTGAGTCATTGGATGAATACAGTGATCTGGAGGTGTTACTGGATGACTGTGAAACAATAAATCTTGACGATTTTCCATCAACGTCTCAAAAGAATTCTGACACTATGCCGTCAACCCCAAAGTCAGCTTTCAGCACTGGAAATAAATACAAAAGCAAAGATAATCTCCTTCAAAAAATTTTAAATGAAATAGAAAGGGTGAAAAGGATAGAATAGAGCAAAAAAATGGAAGAAAAAATTTACCATCTAGAAGTAGAAAAAACTAAAATTTTGCAAAAAATTGCAAACGATTATGACTATATTAACACGGAAATAAAAAAATTGTTAAAGAAAAAGACTGAAAATTAGTTAAATTTTGTTGTTTTGAATAAATAAATAAGAAATAATACAAAATTTATAACTAGTATCTTATTACCAGAAATGTTTACTTGTATTCACGCAATGTAAACTACTTTCAGCGTCATCTGTTGTATCATCAAGTAAAATTTCGCTATCAGGGTATATCCTATTTGTTCAAAATTCAAAAAATCAGATATCCACTTGTGGTTTATTTTATCATTATTTGCATTTAGAAAATTATGAAGAACACAACATGCTTGAATGATAATATTAGCATTTCTTATATCATTATCAATCTCCTTTCCTACACGACGAAAACGAGCCTTTAGGTGGCCGAAAGCATTTTCTACAACTCTTCTTGCTTTTGACAGGAAATAATTGAAAGTTTTTCTTTTGTGGTCATTCTCAGCATTAAAAGGATAAGGCTTCATTAATGTTTTTGAAAAACGGAAAGCTGAATCACCAATGATAAACACTGGGAGCTTTACTCCACATATATCTTTAGAATTTCGCAACAATTTGAGAGTCATTACACCTTCCTGGACTCTCCACATTTATATAAAGAAACCTACTTCTAAAAATATGTAATATAACAGCTGGAAAAAATTGCAATCAATTGTGATTGCAATAAAAGGGATTTCAACCAAATTGATTTCAAAATGATTTTAGATTTCAAAATAAAATTTTGTAACAATTGCAGTCTTTAGTAATTGCAATCATTTTAAAATAATCTTTTTTTTAAATCATTGAATGCAATCAATTTAATTGAAATCAATTTGATTGCAATCAAATTTTAGTTGAAATCATATGATTTCAGGGTAAATCACAGCTATAGAGAAAGCCCAATTGCTGTACATACCTGTAGTTCACTAGAGCGAATGAAACAGTTGAATACCAACCCTTGTTGTAATAATCAACTGCGTCATCGCCAGTTGGGTGAACTTCAATGTGACATCCGTCTTCAAATAAAACTGTTGTGCTTTTTATTAAACATATATAAACAAAATAGTACGTACCTAATGCTCCAAGGCACTGGGGTAATCCTAATATATCAAAGCCACGTACGCATTCTGCCACAGTTTCATTAGAGAAAGAAAACTCATTTATATATATAGGTTTCAATTGTCTATACACTTCATGGCAAAAGTCTATCAATATTTTGCACACCATTGACTTGGAAACACCAAACAAATTGCCTATGCTTCTATATTCGGCAGAAGAGCACAAGGCATACAAGGATATTGCTACTCTTTTTTCTAAAGAAATAGCACTTCTAAAGGTTGAGTTTTCTTTGTTCATGCCTTGTAAGTATGCACAAAGTATGTTAAAGTATGTTAACGTTAAACGTTTCTTATTGTTTTTGCAAGAAGAATTAAAAAATACTTTTTAATGCGATGTCTCCTGATTCATTGCAGGTATATTCGCCGTTGACGTGGACACAAAATTGTAGCACTTGAAAAGTAGTTACATACTTTTGCCATTAAGTCGTTGTTGTGTTGAATATAATTTAATAAAAACTCAATGTTATTTTCCATTTTTATAGGTTTTTTTATTTTGCTATTACAGTATTTTTCGGTTAATTGCACATCAAAATTTGCACAACTTTTTGTTCAATTAACCGGGGAACCAATTAGCCGATACCCGCTTAATTGAACAACTCGTTCAATTACAAGAATCCCGTTTAATTGAACAGTTTGTTCAATTACAGAAATCACGCATAATTGGAACTACTAATGAATTAAAAGAAATCGCATATGTGCACTTTAAGTTTTTCAAAATAATTTTTTTTTACCTTAAACGAAAAAAATGCAAGTAACAGAAAAAAATGTACATATATGTATATACGCAGGTATTTATTATTGTAGGTACATATGTATTATTAAATGCACTATTTATGTGCACATTAGTTTTACAAAAAAATAAAATTTAGTAAAATAAAATTAGTAGAGATGCCACCCAGTGTTTTTCACAAATGATGTCAAATATGTATGTGCAAAAATGCCAGATTATTTTTCAATAATAATGCAATTAACCGGGTAAAAGTAAGAGGAAATTTATCTTGCATGACATGTATTTTGAACCAATTAAGCGGGAAAATCAATTAACCGGGTTCAATTATCCGAGGAAATTTACATGTGTTTTCGTATGCAATATTTTTTTCCCGATCATGTGGTTCAATTAAGCGTGGAAACCAATTAACCGTAGGGTCAATTAACCGAAAAATACTGTATTATTGAACACAATTTTTGCTTGTTTTATGTTGAAAAATATATAAACAACACAAACGTCAAATTGATGTCGAAAATTCAAACACACTTCGAAGTGATCTCCCAAATCTACGCAATTTGCTCATAATGGACAGGGTTGTCAGATTTTTTCTGACCTATTTCGCCAAATCGATTTTAAAAGTCGCCAAAAGTCGCCAAAATCTTGATTTTTTTATATATACATACGTATATTAAGCTAATAAGGCCTGTATTCCCAAGTAATTAAACACTATAATTACAATTTCTCCCGACGTTTCGTCGATTATATGTCGGCTTCTTCAGGGGTTTGTCTGTTTTATTTTCAAAACATAAAATTAATGTAAAATATAAACTATTATAATTTCGTTCTAAAAATTATAAAACATTTGAACTTACAATTTTTTAATTAAATTACATTTAACAAAAATAAAAATGTTTAAAACACATCTTAGTCTGGTATCACAGTTTATTCAATCGCAACTCTGTAACTGGCGCTGATGTTGTCCGTATCTTCATTAAGGTTTATTGTTTTATGTATTTTCTTTTGTATATGTAAACTTTCTTTTGTGTATCTCTTCCTCATTACGTTTTCTTTATCAAGAACTTTAACTTTTTTAAAATCAGCTGTATGACCTGTTTCAAGAATGTGCTGTGCAAGTGCAGTTGTCTCTTTTCTTCTGCTGATGTCAATTTTATGCTCAGATATTCTTGTTGATAAATTTCTCTTTGTTGTTCCTATGTATATTCGCTCGCATTTTTGCTTGTCATTTCCCTTGCATGTTATTTCGTAAACAACATTGCTTTGTTGTTCTTTTTGTATTGGTGTTTTAATGTTAGTAAAAATCGAGTTTAGTGTGTGGTTAGGCTTATAAGCAAAACTAATGTTATTGTTGTTTATTACGTTTTTTATGTTTCTGTTATCTGTGAGTCTCGGAATGTATTTTACACTGTAAAAAATCCGATTAGTGGTGTTGTAAGTGTTGGTGTTATTTTCTTTGTGTTGCAAACGATCTTTAGTTGCTTGTATTAGGGTGTAGATCATTCTTTTCGGAAAACTGTTGCTAATGAGTATGTTGTAAATTTTTTGAATATTTGTTTTATGGAATTGCGTGTCGCTAATCTTTAAGACTCTTTCTATTAAATTTTTTGCTGTGTTTATGATTTGTGATTTGGGTTGCGTTGCGTTGTAGTTCATTATTCTTCCGGACGCTGTTTCCTTTGAGTACCAATCAAAAATTATTTTTGCATCATGCCTGATAAGTTTTGTATCTAAGTATGTAATTTTTCCTTCTTTTTCTATTTCCATGGTGAACTTTAGTTTTGTATGTTGGTAGTTTAGTGTTTTGAGGATTTCATCCCGATCGTCATGGTCAATTACTGCGAAAATGTCGTCTACATATTTTGCAATGTATTTTATGTGTATATTTCTATTTTCTAATTCTGATATCGCATCGTCTAGTATGTTGTCAAGAACTATATCGGCTATAGTTGGTGATAAAGGGTTCCCCATTGGCATGCCGAAAATTTGATTGTAGACTTTGTCATTGTAAACAAAATAATTATTGTCATTAAGACAAAATTGCAGAATCTCTAAGAATTTCGATCTGCTAACAGTTGTGTGATTTTTTATAATATGCAATTTCTTCATGATATTTCTTCATGTATATTGTAATTATAGTGTTTAGTTACTTGGGAATACAGGCCTTATTAGCTTAATATACATATGTATATATAAAAAAATCAAGAAGTTACTTAAAATCATTGGCCAATAATCGAACAAAAATTTCGCCAAAATCTGTTTTATGTAGTTTTTCTTAATTCATATTTTATAGTAAATTTGCTTTTACATAATAGTTTTTTTTAATATAAGTTTTTATAATAAATTCGTACAAAAATTTAGCAAAAAATCGCCAAAAGTAGATATAAGATCGCCAAAAACTATGTCATGTAAATTTTTCTCATCAAAATTCAAAATCCATTAATGACTGTAATTAAATATGAAAAAATTTCAAAATCACATTGTTTTAATTCCTTCCAGACAAGTTTTGGTGGGATTTATTTTCGAACAAAGTAAAGTAATTTTTCTGAATTATAAAAGTTTTAAAGTTTAATTTTGTTGAAAAATAACCATAAAAATCACCAACAAATTTATTTATCGCAAGAAAAATCGCCATGTCGCCAAGTCAAAAATTTTGTCACCAAACAAGTTGAAAAATCGCCATATCTGACAGCGCTGATAATGGAAACGTACTATTACTCTCTCGTTGCTAGTTTCTGCTAGGAAAGTAAATGAACAGACCTTATAAGAACTTCTTCTCTTGTAAAAGAGTTAGAGACTGAAACGTTCCTACGGCCATCTTTTTTTGTTTTATTTTATTCAAAAGGTTATGGGCCTTTGCTAAAGTTTAAAAAGGAAAATTTAATTGAATAAGGAAAAATAAAATCAATTAAATTAAATGAAAGTTTTTTTAAGAAAAATAAAGAAAGTAAAGCTAAACCCTCCTTTTGTTATTGAAGAAAACAAAATGGCGGAAACGAAACCAAAATTTATGAAACTTACAAACTATAACTACGCAAATTGGAAGTTCAAAAAGGAGTTACTGTTGCGCAAACAAAATCTATGGAAGCTGGTGATTTAAAGCAGCCGCCCTGAGCCAAAATATAAAAGTGAAGTACTAAAGAATAAACCTGAAATAGATGATTGGGACTACAAAGACGATGAAGCCAGGGGTACAATTGGTTTGCTGGTGATGGATGATCAATTGTGCCACATTCGTAATGCGAAGACTGCTAAAGAAACATGGGATAACCTCAAAAGTTATCATGAAAAGAATACTTTGGCAAATAAAGTTCATTTAATAAGAAGCATTTGAAGCTTAAAACGGGAAGTAGGTGGTGATGCAGTGGCTCACATAAATACAATGAATGATTTGTTCACGAAGTTGCGTGATGTCGGTGAGGAAGCCTTGTCTGACAAATGGAGTGCTACTATGCTGTTAAATAGCTTGCTGGAGTCTTATGATACCTTGATAACAGCTTTAGAGTTCCGTAAAGAAGGAGAAATAAATTTTGCTTTGGTTCAACAGAGAGTTATAGCTGAGTACGGAAGACGTTCGCACACTGGTGATAATGGTGTAAATGATGCTGTGTTAAAAGTTATTTCTAAGCCTGGTATGTAGTATTATTTTTGTAAAAAGCCCGGACACCAAAAGAAAAACTGTTTAAAATATAAAAATTGGAAACACAAGCAAGTGCCAGGAAAAACCGAAACCTGACTTTCTTTTTAAATTTGGTAAGAATAAAAAGTATTATTGGTTAGTAGATTCAGGTGCGACTCGACATGCTGTAAATGATTATCGTATAAAAGTTCTATTGAATTAGCTAATGGAGAAACAGTTACTATAGAAGGTATTGGTTCAAGTGAGGTGCTATGTGATTTAAATGGTAATCAACATAAGTTTTTGGCAAAAGAGGTTCTATATGCCCCCAGTTTAGTGGGAAATATAATTTCAGTTAGACAATTAACAAAATTTGGGTTTGATATAACATTCAGAAAAAAATCGTTGCCATATAATTTAAGCAACAACAACGTTGGTATAGCTGATATTAGTGGGGAATTGTATATTTTACACCAATTTAATAACGTTGATGCATTATTTCATCAGCAGCATCGTAAGATAGGCCATCGTGATACTGAAGCTATAAAGAAAATGTTTTCAGGAAATTTAGCTGCAGATTTTAAAATTACTGAATGCGGTATAAAGGAAATGTGTGATACGTATGCCAAAGGAAAATTGACAAGAATGCCATTTCCAAAATAATCTTTTAATAAATCAACAGAAACATTGCAGTTAATGCATACAGATGTTTGTGATCCAATGCAAACCACTACTCCTTCTGGAATAAGGTATTTTGAAACTTTTATTGACGACTATTCAAATTTTACATTTGTTCGATTATTATCACGAAAATCAGAAGTAGAACAAACATTTAAGGACTTTGTTATGTTTTGACGCACAAGTTTTGGCCGTATTCCTAAAGTAATTCGTACCGATAGAAGTGGGGAATACACTGGAAAGAATTTTACTTCTTATTTAATATCTGAAGGAATTCAAATTCTATTGACAGCTCCTTATAGTCCTCAACAAAATGTAAAAGCTGAAAGAAAAAATAGAACTCTAATTGAAATGGCCAGATGTTTACTAATTGATTTGATTTAACTGCCTTTTGTTTAAGTGCATTTTGACTTAGCTGCACAAAAATATTAACTTCTGTCACTGTTGTCTAAAATTCCATACAAGTTCTTTTTTAGTGCATTCCCATTCCTGCATTTTTTAAATAAATGCCTTAAAGTTTTGGCATTTTTTAACTATTTTCATCCAAAAAATCAATCTTAGCTGCATTTTGATTAACTGCACAAAATATTTGTTTTCTGTGATTATCCTTCAAAATCCTGTTTTAAGTGCACTTTGTTTACCTGCACATTTGACATATTTTTTGACAGTTTTAAGTTATTTTCATATACAAAATCAAAGGTAGCTGCACACTCTATATAATTGTGATTAAATCAAAATTACTGTAGATGCAAATTTACCATACACATTTTGGGGAGAAGCTATATCAACAGCAAATTATATTCAAAATATAATTTTTAGGAGATCTAGTAATAAAACCCCATATGAATTATGGTATGGCTCAAACCCAAGTTTAAGCAAATTTCATATATTCGGTTCAAAATGTTTTGTGCATGTTCCATCTGAGAGGAGACGTTAATTGGATAATAAAGCACTTAAAATGACTTTTCTGGGTTATGTTAATAATTCAAAGCCGTTTCGGGTAGTCATTAGTCGTGATGTTCTTTTTACGGACTTTACAAAAAATAATATTGATAAGAAGGTTTCTATTGAGTTTTATAGAAGCAATGTGTCGTGTGCACCTTGCCAGCTCTGGCAAATCAAAGAAGAACAAAAAGAGGTAGGTGTAGATCGGGTTCTAAATGGTTGAAAAAAAGGTATTAGCCTTAAAAAAGAACAACAGTTGGAAGAAGGGAGGGTAAGAACGAAGAAAAACAAAAAAAAGATGTCGGCTTAGCGCGGAGTTGAAAGTTTCGAGAAGGTGGAAAGAAGGACAAAATGTCACCATCGCGCGAGAATTGCATGAAAAAGGTAGGAAAAATAAGAAGGGGAGGACAGTTAAAAAAGCATGTTTAAGCGATACGGAGTGTGAGTGGAAAAAGTTAAAAGTTTTGTAGAAAAGGAAATAAATTTACTAAAGTCTTGCTTAAAGACCTTGGTAAAATAGCCAAAAGAATAAACGTTGATTGTTTTAAAGAAAAGAAAAAGTATGTGTACCTATTGTAGGAAAAAGTTTGAAAACGCTGTTTAAGAAATTTACGGGAAAACTGCATACATACCTAAAAGCAGTGTAAAAGTGTAAAAATTGAAAATTTTAGCATTAGCTAAAAGAAAAAAAGAAAGGGACGAATCATACATATTTTCCCTATAGTGGCAGAATCAGGAAATAAATAAAAGCCGTGAAAATTAGTTGAAAAGAAAACGTATACGAGACTTGAAAACTACAGTAAACGAACATCTGTGTGCTTAGTGTCGTACTTAAACTCCTAAAAGGAAAATATATCCAATATTTTAAGCAAAAACCACTACATACAAGTCGAACTTAAGGACGTAAAAATAAAATATATAATATAATATATATAAACCTTAAATACCGCCTTAATACTAAGAAGTGCCCTCAAAATTAAAATACTTGAGTAGAACTAAAATATTTACTTACCACTAAAACCACTGCCTAAAACTCGAATATCTACCTACTATTACTAGAATACCTGTCTAAAGCTAAAAATATCTATTGAAAACTAAAAATAGCTAAACGAAAACATCAAAAAGGCATACTAAACAGAAATATATACCTACATTAAAATCGCCAAACTAAAGTTAAAATAACTACTTAGAACTTAAACACATAAGTGAAACGCCTAAGTGCCAAACTAAACTATCTACTTACACATCTACCAAAAAACTAAAAATTTCTATTTAAAACGAAAACGTAGCAGAAACTTGTCGAAAGCCTGCTAAGAAACAAATCAAACCCGGCGAAGCCTTGCAAGTCATCAGAATCAAGATAAGTACCTACAAAAGTCTATAAAAACCCTAAAACCAACCAAACCAGTGAAAATAAAAGCCAAAACCTGCGGGAAGAAGACATGTTTTAAGAAAGCATTAAAAACAAAATTATAAGAAGAAAAACAACAGAGCAAATTCATCAACGGACAGCGAAGAAGACGCGATCAGCCAGGAATCGCAAAAGCCAAGTTGAAGTGCAGTCGAAGAAGGAAAAACCGAAGCGTGGGCCGTGTGAGAAGTACATCGATCAATCAACAGCCAGCAACATCTCTACCATCATTGGAATAATCCACATCACCAGCGGGAGGACATCTTTAACATATTCAACGTGGTAATTCGTCAACTTTTTGTCGCCCTAGCCTCCCGGCAGTGCCAGGTATTTGCTGTATTTGTGACCTAAGACAACTGACAGACGACCTACGTACATCATTTTATTGGCCATATACATTTTTTTTATTAAATTATATTTTTATATAAATATTTATATAAATTTCTTATGTACATATATATTTATATGTGTTAATTTTGATTTTCGGGAATTTGCTAGGGAAAACACTTATTTGGTCGCGTTAGAAATTTTTGTGCATTCCTATTTGGAAGTTCGTCAAAAAGATACGCGGGTAGGGTGAGCTCAGCCTAGGTCTCGTTTCTTGTTTATATTTTCGCTAAGGATTCGTTAATCCAACAAGTTAATACGTGTTTGCGTTATCTTACCAAAAATTTTAATCAGCCGAAAACACCTGATACATTTAAAAATATATATTGATACCTTTTACCGTTATTTGGTCAACTGTACTATCTCGAAAAACTTTATAAATATATTTTTTGTGAATTTTGATCATAATTATTATACATCTTTGCTTATTTTGAATTTGTATAATAACGTTTTCATTAACTTTTGATAGTATTTTTAAAATGAAAGTTCCTATCTTAAATTAAATATCGTCTAAGTTTGTGAATAAAAATTGTTATATTCTTTAGGATGAAATCTAATTTTACATGGTCTTTTTAATCGAATAAAGATGCAGTAGAATCCTAAGAAACTATGGGAAGGTGATGAGAGGGTAAGGCGAAGGAAGTTAGGGATGACTTGCAAACATCTGTAGATTCCGGCTCAAAGTCATCATGATAAAATCCTAAGGATTTTTAGTGGGAGGGCAGCCGACGTTAGCTTAACATCAGCTAACCCTTTTGTTGTGTGACCTAAGACTACGAAGTAAGTATGTGGTGGTTCATTATTATGTAGGCTACCTATTTAAAAGACTATTGTTCATTCTACTCCTCGCTTTTTGGGTTCCTTTTCTTTTTCGAAGTTTTTTTTTGGTTTTATGTCATCAAAGGCTGGCATGTATAATTTTTTTATTTGTAGCTCGTAGTAATTTCAGATTGGTTAGCAAGAACCACCCCAAGACGGCGAGCCCAGCCTGAGCATACGCCATCATGCCAGCGCGGCTAACAGTCTGGTTAAACTGAATCCCATTTGATGGAAACACATCAGCAATGCTACAATAAAATGGCACCCAACTTGGGGGCCCGAAAGTGGGGATTCAATGTTAGTTTCAATGTTATTTTTTTTTGTTTGTTTGGAGGTTGGGTTCATTGGTGATCGTTGGTATAAGTCCCGTTGGAATTAAGCTAAGAGTTTTCAACGCGTAGCGATACCAACGGGTCGACAATGATGTCCATCGTTCCTACAGTTAGTAGTTATTTTTCAATAAGCAGATTTTTTTTGGCTAAACTGTATTTGTCAGTCTACGGTGTTCTGTAAGTCCCGGGTGAAAAGTGATTTTTAGTAAAAGCCGCCGCGTAGCGACAGAGTATCGGAATTGGAAGTACAGGGCGGTTAAAGGAGTAAGAAGTTCTAGCAAGCTACTGACAAACTGAGACAGGCTGTAAGGTAAATGTACCTTAAGCTCTTTGCTACAGTTGCCAAAGTTTCAAGAATTGCATCCATGTTTGCGTTAATTCACAATAACCTAATTCAGTTTCTTATTAGCATTTGTCAGTTTGAATGATGCGTAGACCTAACACGTTATGTGCTAAAGCCTCAAGTGTTAGTAGCACCAGGACAATTTAGGCAGAGTCTGGTAGGGAATTGAACCATCGTCCACTTATACACCACATACTGGCGAAAAATCAAGTTTATATATATTTGATACAAGTAAGTAGTTCTTACACAACAGAAGTATAAGATTTATTGGTATAGGAAAATATCACACCTTTTTTTCATCATATTTTCTTCATCACCTGAAAATCCCATAGTTATTCGTCTGATTGGAGATTCCATAGCATTGGTTTGTTTTATTACGTTCGTTATTTGTTTTTGTGTATTTTGTAAGTCTCTATCTGACCGCATAGGGATAGAGCTTTTTCGTATTTTTTTTTTAACAACAATAACATTGTTAGTTTAGTTTAAGAATTTTCGTTTGATAGATATACAAAAAAAAAAATTATTTTTGTGGCTAGGGTCATTTCGATATTGGGAATTTTTCCGCGCTTACTAGTAGCAGTAGGCTGTGGTATTAACTCGATCCGTTAGAAATCAATTATCGGCTGAAGGCATAGAGGTGAATACGACTTTTAGAATGGAAGATGTAACCCATACTACAGTGGGGACAGTTGTTTTAGCGTCTGCTCCACTGGTTTCTCAGGCAAGTCTCAGTACAGCTGTTAATACAACGGCTGCAATTACGCCTTCTGTACAACAGTTTATGACTTTGGCACAGGAGCGCGGTAACGTTTCTCAAGACGCTAATAGATCTAGTAGTTCGATCTCGTCGCCAGAGTTTAGCAGTCTCACTGCTAGAAATGTTCGACAAGAATTTCGAGCAAGCAGAACTGAGGCGCCGCCGACTCATTCTGGCGGAAACGCGGAGTGGGGAGGTGATATGGTAGGTTTTATTCGATGAGAGCTTACGAGACAGATGCAAGAGCTGTAACTAACTTTGCGGCAAGAAGTAACACAGGCCGTGAGTCGTGCAGTCGACTTCCGCTTGAACCCGAATTCAAATGATCGGCCAGCGAGTTCTTTAGCTGCTAGACTGGACCTTGGAACACCAACTCGTCCTCCATTATATACTACTCCTTCACATCCTCAACAACCTGCAGTGGCACAGGGTAATATAGCTTCAGATTCTCGACATGTACAATAAAACCTAGGCGTGCACAATCTGCAGCCACCGAATATTTTTCCGCAGGGATGCATTCCACCAACGAACGGATTGCCACAATATCTTGGGCAGTCGCAAGATGGCGCTCCTAATCCGCCAGATCATTTCATTACACACCAGTCAAATAGGCCTGTGGAGCACACCTACAGCACCCACAACAGGGCAGATTTATCGAAGTGGGGCATAAAATTTGATGGCACCACCAGGTCAATGAGTGCCGAAGACTTTATTTTTAGAATCGACATCCTTAGGCAGGATTATAGTTTGTCAGCCAGCGAAGTACGTCGTGGATTCCATACCTTACTAGAGGGACAAGCTTTAGACTGGTTTTGGAACCATCGAAAACTGGACCCATTCCAAACGTGGGAAGAATTAGTAAGGGCTTTCCTCATGCAGTTTCGCCGTTACGAAAGTGAGTTTCAACTCCAGAAGAAAATAATGGACCGTCGTCAGGGGCCTCAAGAATCCTTTGAGGAGTTCTATAATGCCGTGTTGAGGTTGAGAAATCAACAAAGGTCACCGTATTCGGAAAGGGATTTAGTCGAAATAATGAAAACCAATGTAAAACCATCGCTTTCTCAATTATTGTTCTCTGTCAAGATTGAAGGGTTAAATGAATTTTGTCAACAAGCAAAAAAGGCTGAAAGTTTAATCGCCAGCCATATGTCGCAATACAAGCAGCGGCAGTACGTTGCACCAAAAGTGCATGAACTTGCATACGAGGGGGAAGAGCCACCGGATGCCAGTCTAGAGGTGGATGTCTTAACTGTTGGCAACCGTTACACGTGCTGGAATTGTAAGGAAGTAGGACACAGTTTCATGGACTGTCCCGCACCCAGTCGTCGTATATTTTGCTTCAGGTGTGGGCGAGATAACGTAGTCACACCCAAGTGCCCGAAATGTCAGGGAAACATGCCTCTGAACAAGTCTCAAACGGGGGAGACTCGTTCGACACAAACATAATCCCGCTTAATAACCCGAATGTCACAGTCGAACCCAAAAACAAAATTACTATTTTAGTTAAACCAAATAAAGTGAAACCTATAGAAGAGGAAATAAAGGTTCGAGCTATTAAGCCGTTGCATCAAAGAATTGCGGAATATAATGCTGCAAAACTGAGAATTTTTGAGGGGGTGTCTAGTCGTATTAAGAAAGCCCGAGAGAGATATAAGAGAAGAAGGAAAATAAGGCAAGAGATTATGTCAGCTTCACTGTATGAAAGAGAAGACTTACATTTTTATGTAAAAATAGGAATTCATGGGGTAACTGTTGAAGGTCTCGTAGACAGTGGGGCAACCGTTACATGTTTAGGCAAAGGATGTGTAGAGGTGGTACAAAAAGCCGGTCTGAAAACTTTTGATTTTTTTTCTTTTATAAAGACTGCAGATGACAGTCCACATAAAATAGTTGGACAAGTCAAGGCTAATATCAGCTTTAATAATAGGTCTGAGGAAATCGTATTCTACTTAGTTCCAACGCTGAGTAGGCCGCTGTTTTTACCGGTAGATTTTCTGAGGAAATTTGGTTTGTTTAATAACATCTGCAGCCTAGCTACAAATAATGTCGATCTATGTCCGGAAGTTGAGAATGCGGAAGTACAGGTAGAAACTCATGTTTTGACCGTGGATCAGCGGACTCGGTTAGATAAAATAGTAGGTCAGTATCCCTGCTATACTAAGAGAGGCCTTGGTCGGACTCGTCTGGAAGTCCACACAATTGACACCCGTGATGCAACTCCAGTGAAGGACAAACATTATCCGGTCTCGGCTGCTGTGCAGAAGTTGATGTACGCAGAGCTTGATAGGATGCTTCACCTTGGGGTCATTGAGCCGAGCGAGAGTCCTTGGAGTCATCCGGCTACTCTCGTCCGTAAGGGGGAGAAGAACCGATTGCGCATGGACGCTCGCAAGCTGAATGCTCTCACGGTGAAGGACGCCTATCCTCTGCCGCACATCGAAGGTCTGCTCAGCCGGTTAGGAGATACATATTACATATCGAGTGTCGATCTAAATGACGCCTTCTGGCAGATACCATTAGATGCATCCAATAGAGAAAAAACTGCATTCACGGTGCCGGGAAGACCACTCTACCATTTTACGGTAATGCCCTTTGGATTGTGTAATGCTACCCAAAGGTTATGCCGTTTGATGGATAGAGTGATCCCTGCGGCGCTTCACGATAGAGTTTTTGTCTATCTGGATGATCTTTTGATCGTATCGCCAGACTTCGAAATTCACCTGGAGTTGTTAGAACAGGTGTCTTATTGTCTGGAACGGGCAGGTCTGACTATTAACGTAGCGAAATCGAAGTTTTGCTTCAAAGAGCTACGTTATTTAGGCTACATAGTGGGTGGAGGGAAACTGAGGCCAGATCCAAAAGCAAGGTAGAAACCATTTTGAAGTTTACATATCCAAAAACCGCAAAGCATGTAAGGAGTTTCATGGGCGCTACCGGATGGTACCGGCGCTTCATACCGGGCTACGCAACAATTTCCGTGCCAATTTTTAACACCCTTAAGAAAGCCAAGTCATTTAGTTTCCCAGACGAGGCGAAATGCGCGTTCGATAACCTGAAACCCGCTCTTACAACCAGCCCAGTATTTACCCATCCAGATTTTGAAAAGCATTTTTATGTTCAGTGTGATGCTTCAGACGTTGGAATCGGAGCTGTGTTATTTCAAAGAGACGAATCCGGCGGCGAGCATCCGATAGCGTTTTTTCCCATAAGTTGACCGCCGCACAGTGGGGCCTTTTGATTCTTTTCGTTGCAAAAATCATAAGTTTTAAAGTAATAAAGATATTTAAAAATTTTGAAAAGCATTTGAAAGAAGACTCCTCAAGCTTTAATATGCATGATTTTCACGATCATAGGTTAGCCGCGGCACTGTGCACAGTGTCGCCTTTTGACTGTTTCATAACAAACATAATAAACTTTAAAGTACATAATAAAGATGCTTTAAAAATGTATAAAGCATTTCAAAGATAACCGCTTTCGCTAAAAAATAAGTAACCTGCATGTCCATATGATCACAGGGTACTACGCACAGTGGCTTTCTCATCGCAAAAACCATAATTTTTTAAGTTACCAAGATATATCCAATAGTTAAAAATCACTTCCATTTCAAATCCTTTAGTTTCAAAATAAGTGCTCCCGCATTTTGATAGGCATTGGGCACGGTAATAGCTTTTGACCTCTTATGTCGCAAAATTCATATCTTTTGAAGTAATGATCTTTTTAAAATTTACAAAACATTTCAAACACAACTTTTGGTGCTTCAAATGCTATTCTCATAAGGAAGTCCAGAAAAAAAGTACCACAGTAATTTAACATGTTAGAGTAATATAATATTTTTTATTTTTACTATAAATACACATTTTTGAAATATTTTTAATATTAATGCTATATAATATATAACACAGTGCAACACGAAAAAAATAACACCACTAAATGATAAAAGACCAAAAAGAAAATAAGACCCGTGTGTCCCAGTTTTGCCCAAAGTTATGCAGCCATTGTGCATGTTTTATTTCATTTTTGTAAATGGAATTTAGTTTTTCCAATTTTTTATGCAAAACATGTCAAAACAAAGTAACAAACACCTGTATTGAAATTATCAAGTGATGATCTTATTATTTATAGAAATTTTGCAAGTATTTGTGTATCTGAAGTGTTTGTAATCTTTGTTTTTGCATTCTTGGGCTTCTTCTGATAACTCTCCAATTGGTAGGCATTGATATTCAATTAAATCTTTACCATGAGCCAAAATCTTATGGACCGTAGGAGTAAGTTTCTTTTCAGGGTACATTTGAACCAAAAGTTGAGCAGTTTTTGATGCATAGTCATGAACGAGTAATTGTGGCTGTTACCTCATCATTTTCAAAAAATGCTCTGGACATATTTCCATCGTTCGTATTGCCGTACCCCTGCTTTGGGCAGTCTATTGTCAGCCCAAGGTTCTTAAGAAATTCATTTTGTATAATTTTTTTCGAGCAGATAGTTTTTCTTTTGGTGTTGAGTTCTTATCAAAACATTCTCCATCTCGCGGAATTGTATACGCTAGTTTTAAAATAAACTCCATGCACCTAATTCTAGCAATGTAATGGAGAAATTCCATATTCATAGTTGTGCTCATCACTTGAATCATCAAGATTTTGAAAGTCTTTCTGTGTCTTTTTGCAAATCGCACACTTCAAAGTTGACGAAGTATCTGTTATTACATTTAAGACTTTGCCATCAACCATTGTAAGACAAAATTCATAATCAATGTAAACTGTTTTTCCATTCTCCATTTCAAGCATTAAAGGGTTTAGTTCAGAAATTTGCTTTTTTATATCGTTTACTGTTGATTTGATTATTTCTGAAGACTCCTTCATGTATTTAAAAAATATCGGACGGCAAAAATGAACTGATGGGTGGGATTTTTTCCAATGCTCAGAGATTTCACTTCTTAGTCTTAAAGGAACTACAGAAGCCATAAACATATTTGCCTCTGTAATAGTTGTGCCATTTGTCGATATTGTTTGTTTTTAGGCACTTTGGCCGGATGATTCATCACATCCCCACTTATTTACCAATGTAAGCCTATCTAGCAGTAATACTGCTTCATTTTCAGGCAAACTTTAAATAAGGCTTTTGGCTGTATGATCCATTAAGTCTTGCAGTTTAACCTCTGCCGATATTTCAGTAACCTTTACATTAGATGGCACTGTTTCTTTTTTGGCAGATGTAACCTTTTTGTATCCAGGAAGAATATTGACATTATGATTCTTTAAAGAGCTTCGTAAAATAGAATACTTTTCCTTTGACAATCCCAAGTCCATAAATAACGCTAAGGCTTCTTCTATGCTATACTTTCTGGGTAAAGCATTTGCAGGAGTTGGAATACTCTCTTTAATTCTCTGCAGTCGATTTGGGCTTGCAAGCTCCACAGCTTTTGTAATGTCTGACCTTGATTTGTCTTTATCTATAACATACTTAAGACATAATGCTTCCGAAAGATGCGATTTACATATATCTTTAGTGACATTTTGAAGTTTACGTTTTCTTGTGTACTCCGAACATTCGTTTATAGTTTTTGCAGGTCTTCCTCTTTTGCTGTCAGAAGATGTATGCGGTTCTTCTATGTTTTCAAAAGTTGTTACTCCATTCAGCCAGTCTGAGTTCTTTTCCATAAAGGTTTTTGTCGTTCGTTTTGAGGCAATCCATTTTTTATTAATTTTCAAGTAAATAAAGTGAATTGTGGTTTTCACATCCTCTTCGTAGTATCCTGATAAATTGTTCAATTTTCGCACAATAGCCATTCTAAACTCATTTTCATTATGTGAGTTTCTGAATAACTCGAACAATTCCGTATTTTGAAATGACATTATAGCACATTGACTCTATCAAATTGTATAACTTAATGATCACTGCTTTTACAAAGTAAAAACTTAACTGGCTTGATTACACAATTGCGGCTTAATTTATACCCAAAAATAAAAAAATGTTTAATCTACCTGCTTTGTAAAACAGAAATCCAGGCCTCAACTACCTGTAGTGTAAAACTGCATTTTCTATTTTACTCAGTATAAAAAAAGTTTAAAACTACCTGCCTATTTTTATAATGCGACCAACGTTGCCGTTTTGGTTAAGTTTAATCAAAATTGGTTACTTATTTCCATCTGTAGAATAAAATACAAAAATTAAACTACATACATACATACATATATATGTAAGTACCTGAAAATTTTGGTTATTTTTTTCTTATTTGGTAGTTTTTTCAACATTCTTGGTTATAAAATATATTGGTCATAGAAACGTTGAATGCGAATTTAAATTTAAATAAGCAAATTGTTATGGTTATGCATACCTGATTCATACGGGACTCGCCCGATGGTTTTTTACCATGAATTTTCTAGAGTTTATTGTCGAACGGGACACAAAGCAACATAAAAGAAAATTTAAGAAAAATGCAGAGGAAAAAGTCATCGTGTCAATCTCGTATGAACGAGAGAAATTAAAATATGTAACAAATACGTGCTGCAGAAAAACAGAATTATTGCCGTTTTCACTATAAGATTGCAACAGTTTTCCTCTTATATCAAGCAAAACGGCAACTTTTGGTGGCAAATTTTAGTTAAATTTTTAAAGCATTGTGTAACAAATATGCTCCGAAAATTTGGCCGAGACCATTTTTAGATATGCTCCATTTTATTTGTAAAAATTACCTAAATATAGGGTGCCTGAAAAGCGGCAACTGCCGAAAAAGTAGGGTATTGATGCAAATTTTTTTTGCTTATTTCAATAAAAAATAAACGTACCTTTAAAACGATACCAAAAAAGTAATGATCTAAAGTCAAGGTTTCTAGCATTTCAATTTTAAAATGTTAATTTTTTTTCAAAATCACGTTTTTTGGGGCTTCTTAAAAAACTGCCAACTTTAAGCAGCTCCACCAGCTATAATTTTCAACTAATTAAGAAAAACGTTTTTGAACTGGCATGAGTAAGAAGTTCTTTGTACGATGTAATCATTCATTTTACAAAATTTTGTCATCAAATTTTGTATTTTTGCCACGAGAGAGAGTGTCTGGCTGTAGTCTTGGCCATCAAACGATTCAGGCCTTATATCGAGTTGATGCCCTTTTCCGTGATTACGGACCATAGTAGTCTCAAATGGCTCATGGGGCTCATGGTCTTGGCCGGTGGAGTTTGCACTTACAGTCGTTCGACTTTACTATCGAGCACCGGACAGGGTCCAAGAATATTGTACCAGACACACTTTCTCGGTACGACTTAGAGGAAATCTCGGGAAATGTAACAAGTCTCATCGATTTGACTTCAGATTCTTTTAAATCAGAAACGTTTATGGATCTAATCGACAAGGTTAGTGAAAACGCCGAACAACTCCCAGACATTAAGGTAGTCGACGGTTTTGTGTATAAACGGACACAGCCGTATGATGGAATTCCGATTAACGAAGACTTTACATGGAAGCTTTGGGTACCACCTGAATTAACGAGTGAAATCATAGAAAAATGTCACAGTCCACCTCAGTCATCTCATAGGGGGCCTGGGCAAAACGCTTCATAGGGTGAAACAGTATTTTGATTGGCCAAACTTAATCCACAAGTTCGTTCGTTCGTGTCCGGTTGCCAAGTTTGCAGGGAGTCGAAACCGGCCAATACCATCTTAAGACCACCTATGGGGGCAGAATCGGAGTCAGTACGTCCTTTTCAACGTATCTTTATTGACTTCTTAGGTCCATACCCACGCTGTAAAAACGGTAACTGTTATATATTTATAGTTCTTGACCATTTAACTAAATTTGTATTATTGAAGGCCATGGCAAAAGCCAGCACAAAAAACGTGATAAAATTCCTGATAGCCGAAGTGTTCCACAAGTTTGGTACACCCGAGACAATTGTGTACGACAATGGTAAACAGTTCGTCAGCAGAGAGTTCAAAGATCTAATAAGCAATTTTGGAGTAAACCACGTGAAAACCGCAATATATTCACCGCAAGCCAACGCTTCAGACCGTGTGAATCAATCGATTCTAGCGGCCATACGCTCCTATTTACAGGAAGACCATATGGAATGGGACAAATATTTGCCCGAAATTGAGTTCTCGCCGCGATCTTCAGTGCAATCAGCCATTGGAGTTACTCCATATTTCGCGCTCTTTGGAATGAACATGATAGGGCATGGTAGTGTTTATAAACTGGCCAGAAAATTTAAGAGTCTAGAGGACCCAGAGCTGAATGTTATTCCAAAATCCGCAAAACTTGAGTTGATTAGGCAGAAAATCCGAGAAAACCTTCATGGAGCCTACTTGCGCTGCGAAAAGTCGTATAACACGCGTTGTCGACAGGTTAAGTTTATACCAGGGCAAGAAATTTATCGTCGAAATTTCCAACAGAGCGTCTTTTAAAATAATTACAATGCGAAACTGGCCAAAAAGTTTTTGAAGTGTAGAGTCGTGCGTCCAATAGGCAATAGTTTGTACGAAGTTGAAAATCTCCAGGGAAAATCGCTGGGGGTATTTCACGCCAAGGATCTGAAGCAGTGACGGTAATATCCTTGGTGTTCTTAGTCCCAGCATTTTCGCCAGAAAATGGAATTTGTACCTTGCAAGTAATAAGAATGACGAGATAACGTGAGCGTTTCCAAGTATATAAATAATTGATGGATTTCTTTTCACTTCGCTAGATATCCTCAGGTAATGGGCCTGAGCGTAGTTTTCTACCTAAGTCCTCCGAATAAGCCATGTAAAGAAAAAGCGTAAGTTTCTGTTTTTATTACTTCATTAAGGTCTTGAGTTGTATGCAGTGTCATACTATCAATACTAATAATATGCCTTTGCACTCGGTATATTCGTGTTTGTTTATATACAAATCCATTCTTTTCCCCGGATGGTTCAAAATAAAGCAAGAAAAAGGCAATTTCGATTAAAATTTTAATACCGTTTTAAAGAGATTCATTTGGTTTATGCTTTTATATATCTTTCTCAAGGCGGCAAAATGCCGGCGTAATCGGGTTGGCCTGGGTGTCTTTTACAAATAGAGATACATAAGAAAAAAAAATGTTTTTTTTAGATGCAAGTGTTATGTTCAAGCTACTTCTACACACTATCTATTTTACCGTGGCTTCCTCAGCTTGACGATCCATCTGTAATTGTACATGTCTGTCGAAATGAGCAATTTACAATCGGTTTATAATTTTTGCTTTCACACTTATGTTTTTAGTTCCATCGTACGTAACATATAGTACTTTACAACACATAACATATTAGATACCGGCAATAGATCTTGTAGTAGGGAAAAGGTTGTACATAAACCAGGCAATTTTTTTCCAATTTATTATTCTTTTTAATGTAAGCTCCACACAAATATTCAAGCAGTTTAGGGATGTGGGTGTAATAAGGTCGGGACCTCCGGTAAAGATGTGCCCATTTTCCCCTCCCATTCCCACGTTCAAAGTGGAACTCTCGGAATGGTCGGGCTTGTCGTGTGCACCTTGCCAGCTCTGGCAAATCAAAGAAGAACAAAAAGAGGTAGGTGTAGATCGAGTTCTAAATGGTTGACAAAAAGGTATTAGCCTTAAAAAAGAATGACAGTTGGAAGAAGGGAGGGTAAGAACGAAGAAAAACAAAAAAAGATGTCGGCTTAGCGCGGAGTTGGAAGTTTCGAGAAGGTGAAAAGAAGGACAAAATGTCACCATCGCGCGAGAATTGCATGAAAAAGGTAGGAAAAATAAGAAGGGGAGGACAGTTAAAAAAGCATGTTTGAGCGATACGGATTGTGAGTGGAAAAAGTTAAAAGTTTTGTATAAAAGTTTTGTATAAGGATTTTTAGTGGGAGGGCAGCCGACGTTAGCTTAACATCAGCTAACCCTTTTGTTGTGTGACCTAAGACTACGAAGTAAGTATGTGGTGGTTCATTATTACGTAGGCTACCTATTTAAAAGACTATTGTTCATCCTACTCCTCGCTTTTGGGTTCATTTTCTTTTTCGAACAGTTTTTTTTGGTTTTATGTCATCAAAGGCTGGCATGTATAATTTTTTTATTTGTAGCTGGTAGTAATTTCAGATTGGCTAGCAAGAACCACCCCAAGACGGCGAGCCCAGCCGGAGCATACGCCATCATGCCAGCGCGGCTAACAGTCTGGTTAAACTGATTCCCATTTAATGGAAACACATCAGTAATGCTACAAATGGTAACAATAATACATTATTGATTGAGGAGGAGAAATTGGAATCTTGTTTACATGAAGTCAAAACAATCAATAATGACTTGGTAGACAACAATGAACATAGTGATAATGAAGAACATAATGATTCTGAAGAACGTGATGATTTTAAAGAATGCTTAGAAATACAAGTACCTACTATTAGAATTTCCAATCGAGAAAATAAAGGTAAAGAGCCTGAAAGAACCTAAAGAACCAAAAACATATCAGCAAGCAATCGGGAGTGCTCAAAAGGTGAAGTGGTTAGCTTCAATGCAAGATGAGATGGAATTAGGGTTTGGGATTCGGGAATTCCCGGGCGGGAATTCCCAGGAAAAGTCTACTAAAATATTCCCGGGAAATTTTTGAGATTAAAAGTACCAGTTATTTCATAAATATATGGGCTTTTTTATAAAATATAGAAGGAAATTTTTCATTCTTGTAATTTCATTTAAAACAAAAACAAATTCTGAAATTTAGTTTTTGTTTCAAATGTTACTGTAAGAAACTGGCAGTAAAATGTCCATAAAATTTTTTTTAATACACTAATTTTGATTTAGCTACACAAACAACTTTTCACGATTTTTTGTGCCGATAACTCAAAAATGCTGTTACAATAAATATACTTATCTGCCTTAATGTGCAGGTAAACACAATTATATAGCGTGTGCAGCTAACTTTGATTTTTTATATGAAAATAACTTAAAACTGCCAAAAATAAGTTAAGTGTGCATGTATACAAAGTGCACATAAAAAAGGATTTTGAAGGATAATCACAGAAAACAAATATTTTGTGCAGTTAAGTCCAAATGCAGCTAAGTTTGATTTTTTAAATGAAAATAGTTTAAAAATGACAAGAATTTAAGGCATTTATCTTAAAAATGCAGGTATAGAAATGCACTTAAAAATGAATTTGTATGGAATTTTAGGCAACAGTTACAGAAATTAATAGCTTTGTGCAATTAGGTAAAAAGTGCACTTAAACAAAAGGCAGTTAAATCAAAACTACTGTAAAAGATAAAAATGTGAACGGTTCAAACTTATACGGAAATTTCATAAAAACTTCATGAAATTGAAGTCATACCATTACTCCTAATCCTCCTACGAGAAAAATTATTGCTTGATTCAAAAAGTACATGCAAGATGAATTTAGTAATGAGTGTTGTTTAATCAATGTAACCAAACAAAGTGGAATAATTTGTATAAGTATTAAGGATTGATGTGCTCTAGTCGTTTCCTAAAGTAAATAATTCGATATTAAACGAACGTTGTGATTTTAAGCAGAAAAAAATTTCGAAAGTGTAGTGGAAATTCTAAGCTCATATAAGCTGTAAAATCTTTGAGTTGACACTACTTAACCCTTTGACGCGTGGTGTACATTATAATGTACGTCGATTTTTATTAAACCGTCACTAACTTGAATTTAAGCATACATGCAATTAATTTACAGTTATCGGTTCGATGTTTTGTTCTTGTCAGCGTTGTCAACTCAGTGCTTTTCGCACCGTTTTTAGTGCTTTTTCAACTTTTCAGCGCGAAAAATTTTGGAGTTAGTGCTCGGTGCTTGTTTAGTCTAATTTCTGGTGCTTTTATTTTTTGACGGTGGCACTAGACTCAAAATACAAAAATTATTTTCTTTATCTAAAAATTGTAGTTGCTAATGCAAATATTTCCTGAACACTTTTTTTGCAGTCATGCAGAAGAATGAAGAAATTGATTCGATCAATCAGTGGTGCTTCATCTTTTGTCTTTTTGTCGAATCGCATTAAAACAAATTTTTGTACGTATTTCGTTTGCTTGGCACTTCAGATTTCAAAAACTTTCCGTTTTCACGAAATTTGACATACATAAACAAAATATATTCTATTCTTACGTGCGCATCACGTGGCGTAAGAGCTAGCCCGATACTTTTTATGGTTCATTTTTATAGCCGTCTAAACTTGGGTATCTCGGCTATTTTTTGAGAAATGTTCGTCATATTCAAGATGGAATAACTTTAGAGCGCGTCATCATATATTAATAAATTTTTACTCATTCGAAACGTTTCACTCTCCTCCTAATAAGTATTGATTAAAAATTACATAGCTTCCCGCTAGAAAGTCCTCTAAAATTGCAAAGTATCCTGCAAAAGTGGAAAATCGGTGAGGAAATTCGCTCACCCAATCAAAACTCTGCCATTTGTAAACCGATTTTTTAATAAAGGGTTTGCCGGCAGTTTTGTCGCATAATTGTTTTTCCAAAAATCTGCTTCATCAAGCATAAGTCTGTCATATGTGAACCTATTTTAAATATTCTTTTTTTGAAAATCTGTAGGGCATTACCCCCTCCCCCGGAAATATTGATTGTCGCATAATCCAACATTTATGAACCAATTTTGAAAATTCTTTTTTTCCTTGTTTCAAATGAATTGCTTGCAGTGTGATCCCATAGAAGTGAAAATCGGGCGGACAAAGTGTATCCGAAGTAGACCGATATATTAATTATCAGATAACTCTGACATTTCTTGATAGGTTTTCAAAATATTTTATTTGAAAGGACATGAAAAGTTTGGTACTATGAAAAATTGCGGGCAGACACCCCATTTGTAGACACGCACACCATTTGTAATATGGTACATAAGATCTTTGCGTTGAAGTTGGGTTGTTTTTGACATATGTAATTATAGTTATTACAGAGGAGTAATTCAATTTGGCCGGGTGTGACCACTTTGCATATATTTTTTGTTATAAATAAGAATATATAATTTTTTAATTAAAAAAAGATGCGACTCGGTAGGCCATTAAGCTTAAAGTCGTTGAATAACGGGTAGACACTGAAATAACACGATTTCTGCTTAGAATGGTCGTCAGAAAGCTGCGACGTGTGTGACCTTATAAATCTTAGTTTTAAAGAATTATGACTTTCAGCATAAATTCTGTAAAATTTTTACTATAACGTCCTCACAGTTTTAGCGATTTTTAATCAAAATTATTGCTTGTTTAACATTTTTAAATTTTTCGCGAATTTGCACTTTTTTTCGCGACAAGCGTAATTTTCCCAATTTTTTGCCTTTCTTACATTTTTAAAGTGTTTTAATCAATATTACGCTTTGTAATCTTTAAAATTTTAGCAAGTTTTTGCAAATTTTCACAATTTTCACGTTTTTCCCCAAGTGTTTGACTTTCCTTACAATTTTCGGTCTAGTTCAAAATATAAAAATTTTTCGCGAATTTTCGACATTTTCGCGATATGGTTGATTTAATCCAAGTTTTTGACATTTTTAGAGCTCGAGTCACTTTTATTCTATATCAAACCTTGATATCAATGTTTGCATTTATTTACTTTTGATTTTGCAAATAATCATAATTTTGCGAAGTTTTTTGAACAACTCTTCTGCAAGCTGTTATAGCTGGTTCACATTCTATACTTTATATTTGTTTACAAATTAATCTAGCAAATAAAATATTTCCAGACAATACAACCATTTGGAAAACATATAAAAATCAATCGTATAATTATAACGCAGTTTTGTATGGAAATTTCTAACAACAAAAATACAATATTGTATAATTAGACGATTACACAACACATACGACGTTAATACGAGCTTGTGAATTGAACAAATATAAAAATAAATCATAAGAAAATAATAACACATTAAATTATTTGGTATCCGTTCTATTACACTAGTTCACAAAAAAAATTCACCTCAATCTTTGCTTATTTTGAATTTGTATAATAACGTTTTCATTAACTTTTGATAGTATTTTTAAAATGAAAGTTCCTATCTTAAATTAAATATCGTCTAAGTTTGTGAATAAAAATTGTAATATTCTTTAGGATGAAATCTAATTTTACATAGTCTTTTTAATCGAATAAAGATGCAGTAGAATCCTAAGAAACTATGGGAAGGAGATGAGAGGGTAAGGTGAAGGAAGTTAGGGATGACTTGCAAACATCTGTAGATTCCGGCTCAAAGTCATCATGGTAAAATCCTAAGGATTTTTAGTGGGAGGGCAGCCGACGTTAGCTTAACATCAGCTAACCCTTTTGTTGTGTGACCTAAGACTACGAAGTAAGTATGTGGTGGTTCATTATTACGTAGGCTACCTATTTAAAAGACTATTGTTCATCCTACTCCTCGCTTTTGGGTTCATTTTCTTTTTCGAACAGTTTTTTTTGGTTTTATGTCATCAAAGGCTGGCATGTATAATTTTTTTATTTGTAGCTGGTAGTAATTTCAGATTGGCTAGCAAGAACCACCCCAAGACGGCGAGCCCAGCCGGAGCATACGCCATCATGCCAGCGCGGCTAACAGTCTGGTTAAACTGATTCCCATTTAATGGAAACACATCAGTAATGCTACAAATTGTAACAATAATACATTATTGATTGAGGAGGAGAAATTGGAATCTTGTTTACATGAAGTCAAAACAATCAATAATGACTTGGTAGACAACAATGAACATAGTGATAATGAAGAACATAATGATTCTGAAGAACGTGATGATTTTAAAGAATGCTTAGAAATACAAGTACCTACTATTAGAATTTCCAATCGAGAAAATAAAGGTAAAGAGCCTGAAAGAACCTAAAGAACCAAAAACATATCAGCAAGCAATCGGGAGTGTTCAAAAGGTGAAGTGGTTAGCTTCAATGCAAGATGAGATGGAATTAGGGTTTGGGATTCGGGAATTCCCGGGCGGGAATTCCCAGGAAAAGTCTACTAAAATATTCCCGGGAAATTTTTGAGATTAAAAGTTCCAGTTATTTCATAAATATATGGGCTTTTTTATAAAATATAGAAGGAAATTTTTCATTCTTGTAATTTCATTTAAAACAAAAACAAATTCTGAAATTTAGTTTTTGTTTCAAATGTTACTGTAAGAAACTGGCAGTAAAATGTCCATACAATTTTTTTTAATACACTAATTTTGATTTAGCTACACAAACAACTTTTCACGATTTTTTGTGCCGATAACTCAAAAATGCTGTTACAATAAATATACTTATCTGCCTTAATGTGCAGGTAAACACAATTATATAGCGTGTGCAGCTAACTTTGATTTTTTATATGAAAATAACTTAAAACTGCCAAAAATAAGTTAAGTGTGCATGTATACAAAGTGCACATAAAAAAGGATTTTGAAGGATAATCACAGAAAACAAATATTTTGTGCAGTTAAGTCCAAATGCAGCTAAGTTTGATTTTTTAAATGAAAATAGTTTAAAAATGACAAGAATTTAAGGCATTTATCTTAAAAATGCAGGTATAGAAATGCACTTAAAAATGAATTTGTATGGAATTTTAGGCAACAGTTACAGAAATTAATAGCTTTGTGCAATTAGGTAAAAAGTGCACTTAAACAAAAGGCAGTTAAATCAAAACTACTGTAAAAGATAAAAATGTGAACGGTTCAAACTTATACGGAAATTTCATAAAAACTTCATGAAATTGAAGTCATACCATTTCTCCTAATCCACCTACGAGAAAAATTATTGCTTGATTCAAAAAGTACATACAAGATGAATTTAGTAATGAGTGTTGTTTAATCAATGTAACCAAACAAAGTGGAATAATTTGTATAAGTATTTTGGATTGATGTGCTCTAGTCGTTTCCTAAAGTAAATAATTCGATATTAAACGAACGTTGAGTGATTTTAAGCAGAAAAAAATTTCGAAAGTGTAGTGGAAATTCTAAGCTCATATAAGCTGTAAAATCTTTGAGTTGACACTACTTAACCCTTTGACGCGTGGTGTACATTATAATGTACGTCGATTTTTATTAAACCGTCACTAACTTGAATTTAAGCATACATGCAATTAATTTACAGTTATCGGTTCGATGTTTTGTTCTTGTCAGCGTTGTCAACTCAGTGCTTTTCGCACCGTTTTTAGTGCTTTTTCAACTTTTCAGCGCGAAAAATTTTGGAGTTAGTGCTCGGTGCTTGTTTAGTCTAATTTCTGGTGCTTTTATTTTTTGACGGTGGCACTAGACTCAAAATACAAAAATTATTTTCTTTATCTAAAAATTGTAGTTGCTAATGCAACTATTTCCTGAACACTTTTTTTGCAGTCATGCAGAAGAATGAAGAAATTGATTCGATCAATCAGTGGTGCTTCATCTTTTGTCTTTTTGTCGAATCGCATTAAAACAAATTTTTGTACGTATTTCGTTTGCTTGGCACTTCAGATTTCAAAAACTTTCCGTTTTCACGAAATTTGACATACATAAACATAGTATATTCTATTCTTACGTGCGCATCACGTGGCGTAAGAGCTAGCCCGATACTTTTTATGGTTCCTTTTTATAGCCGTCTAAACTTGGGTATCTCGGCTATTTTTTGAGAAATGTTCGTCATATTCAAGATGGAATAACTTTAGAGCGCGTCATCATATATTAATAAATTTTTACTCATTCGAAACGTTTCACTCTCCTCCTAATAAGTATTGATTAAAAATTACATAGCTTCCCGCTAGAAAGTCCTCTAAAAATGAAAAGTATCCTGCAAAAGTCGAAAATCGGTGAGGAAATTCGCTCACCCAATCAAAACTCTGCCATTTGTAAACCGATTTTTTAATAAAGGGTTTGCCGGCAGTTTTGTCGCATAATTGTTTTTCCAAAAATTTGCTTCATCAAGCATAAGTCTGTCATATGTGAACCTATTTTAAATATTCTTTTTTTGAAAATCTGTAGGGCATTACCCCCTCCCCCGGAAATATTGATTGTCGCATAATCCAACATTTATGAACCAATTTTGAAAATTCTTTTTTTCCTTGTTTCAAATGAATTGCTTGCAGTGTGATCCCATAGAAGTGAAAATCGGGCGGACAAAGTGTATCCGAAGTAGACCGATATATTAATTATCAGATAACTCTGACATTTCTTGATAGGTTTTCAAAATATTTTATTTGAAAGGACATGAAAAGTTTGGTACTATGAAAAATTGTAGACACGCA
Source organism: Panzeria rudis (assembly GCA_956483635.1). Classification (NCBI taxonomy): domain Eukaryota; kingdom Metazoa; phylum Arthropoda; class Insecta; order Diptera; family Tachinidae; genus Panzeria; species Panzeria rudis. The sequence continues at coordinate 56,490,236 of OY101451.1, forward strand.
CACCATTTGTAATATGGTACATAAGATCTTTGCGTTGAAGTTGGGTTGTTTTTGACATATGTAATTATAGTTATTACAGAGGAGTAATTCAATTTGGCCGGGTGTGACCACTTTGCATATATTTTTTGTTATAAATAAGAATATATAATTTTTTAATTAAAAAAAGATGCGACTCGGTAGGCCATTAAGCTTAAAGTCGTTGAATAACGGGTAGACACTGAAATAACACGATTTCTTCTTAGAATGGTCGTCAGAAAGCTGCGACGTGTGTGACCTTATAAATCTTAGTTTTAAAGAATTATGACTTTCAGCATAAATTCTGTAAAATTTTTACTATAACGTACACAATATATTTGGTATAGCTGTCTGTTCAAAGTGTTTTTAGATGTATTACGTATTTACTGTTTGACAAAAAATCAGTTTTCTTAACTAAAAACTATTTTCAAAATGTGACGGGTGTGACTGACGGATGTGACCTAATACGCAAAGTAAAAAAAAATTCGAAGAAATAAAATTTTTATTGATTTCATTAATATAAATATTTGTTCAATTCACAAGCTCAGTCGTATGTCTTATCGTTTAAAAAAGACGACACTTGCTTATGTGCTTGTGAACAGACAAATTTGTTTTATCGTTATTTTGTCGTATTTTATATGTTAATTCAATGTATCAGTTCATTTTCAGTAAATAATTTTTGCCGAAAAACGAATTTACAGGTTTAAAGATTTCTTTAATACAATTAGCAAGTTTTCGCTAATTTGCGGTTTTTTTTCGCGATTTTTGTCGTTTTTGACTGTGTTGGCGATTTCTAATCAATTTTAGAGCTTGTTTCCGATTTTGCAACTTCTCGCGAATTTCCTCAAAGTTAGTTTTTGCAAGTTTTCAGCTTCCTTACAGTTTTGCCGATTTTGAAGCAATATTAGACATTGTTATCATGCCGCTATTAGCAAGTTTTTTGCGAATTTTCGCTATTTACGCGATTCTTACCACATTTTTGCATTCCTCACAGTTTTAGCGATTTTTAATCAAAATTATTGCTTGTTTAACATTTTTAAATTTTTCGCGAATTTGCACTTTTTTTCGCGACAGGCGTAATTTTCCCAATTTTTTGGCTTTCTTACATTTTTAAAGTGTTTTAATCAATATTACGCTTTGTAATCTTTAAAATTTTAGCAAGTTTTTGCAAATTTTCATAATTTTCACGTTTTTCCCCAAGTGTTTGACTTTCCTTACAATTTTCGGTCTAGTTCAAAATATAAAAATTTTTCGCGAATTTTCGACATTTTCGCGATATGGTTGATTTAATCCAAGTTTTTGACATTTTTAGAGCTCGAGTCACTTTTATTCTATATCAAACCTTGATATCAATGTTTGCATTTATTTACTTTTGATTTTGCAAATAATCATAATTTTGCGAAGTTTTTTGAACAACTCTTCTGCAAGCTGTTATAGCTGGTTCACATTCTATACTTTATATTTGTTTACAAATTAATCTAGCAAATAAAATATTTCCACACAATACAACCATTTGGAAAACATATAAAAATCAATCGTATAATTATAACGCAGTTTTGTATGGAAATTTCTAACAACAAAAATACAATATTGTATAATTAGACGATTACACAACACATACGACGTTAATACAAGCTTGTGAATTGAACAAATATAAAAATAAATCATAAGAAAATAATAACACATTAAATTATTTGGTATCCGTTCTATTACACTAGTTCACAAAAAAAATTCACCTCAATCTTTGCTTATTTTGAATTTGTATAATAACGTTTTCATTAACTTTTGATAGTATTTTTAAAATGAAAGTTCCTATCTTAAATTAAATATCGTCTAAGTTTGTGAATAAAAATTGTAATATTCTTTAGGATGAAATCTAATTTTACATAGTCTTTTTAATCGAATAAAGATGCAGTAGAATCCTAAGAAACTATGGGAAGGAGATGAGAGGGTAAGGTGAAGGAAGTTAGGGATGACTTGCAAACATCTGTAGATTCCGGCTCAAAGTCATCATGGTAAAATCCTAAGGATTTTTAGTGGGAGGGCAGCCGACGTTAGCTTAACATCAGCTAACCCTTTTGTTGTGTGACCTAAGACTACGAAGTAAGTATGTGGTGGTTCATTATTACGTAGGCTACCTATTTAAAAGACTATTGTTCATCCTACTCCTCGCTTTTGGGTTCATTTTCTTTTTCGAACAGTTTTTTTTGGTTTTATGTCATCAAAGGCTGGCATGTATAATTTTTTTATTTGTAGCTGGTAGTAATTTCAGATTGGCTAGCAAGAACCACCCCAAGACGGCGAGCCCAGCCGGAGCATACGCCATCATGCCAGCGCGGCTAACAGTCTGGTTAAACTGATTCCCATTTAATGGAAACACATCAGTAATGCTACAAATTGTAACAATAATACATTATTGATTGAGGAGGAGAAATTGGAATCTTGTTTACATGAAGTCAAAACAATCAATAATGACTTGGTAGACAACAATGAACATAGTGATAATGAAGAACATAATGATTCTGAAGAACGTGATGATTTTAAAGAATGCTTAGAAATACAAGTACCTACTATTAGAATTTCCAATCGAGAAAATAAAGGTAAAGAGCCTGAAAGAACCTAAAGAACCAAAAACATATCAGCAAGCAATCGGGAGTGTTCAAAAGGTGAAGTGGTTAGCTTCAATGCAAGATGAGATGGAATTAGGGTTTGGGATTCGGGAATTCCCGGGCGGGAATTCCCAGGAAAAGTCTACTAAAATATTCCCGGGAAATTTTTGAGATTAAAAGTTCCAGTTATTTCATAAATATATGGGCTTTTTTATAAAATATAGAAGGAAATTTTTCATTCTTGTAATTTCATTTAAAACAAAAACAAATTCTGAAATTTAGTTTTTGTTTCAAATGTTACTGTAAGAAACTGGCAGTAAAATGTCCATACAATTTTTTTTAATACACTAATTTTGATTTAGCTACACAAACAACTTTTCACGATTTTTTGTGCCGATAACTCAAAAATGCTGTTACAATAAATATACTTATCTGCCTTAATGTGCAGGTAAACACAATTATATAGCGTGTGCAGCTAACTTTGATTTTTTATATGAAAATAACTTAAAACTGCCAAAAATAAGTTAAGTGTGCATGTATACAAAGTGCACATAAAAAAGGATTTTGAAGGATAATCACAGAAAACAAATATTTTGTGCAGTTAAGTCCAAATGCAGCTAAGTTTGATTTTTTAAATGAAAATAGTTTAAAAATGACAAGAATTTAAGGCATTTATCTTAAAAATGCAGGTATAGAAATGCACTTAAAAATGAATTTGTATGGAATTTTAGGCAACAGTTACAGAAATTAATAGCTTTGTGCAATTAGGTAAAAAGTGCACTTAAACAAAAGGCAGTTAAATCAAAACTACTGTAAAAGATAAAAATGTGAACGGTTCAAACTTATACGGAAATTTCATAAAAACTTCATGAAATTGAAGTCATACCATTTCTCCTAATCCACCTACGAGAAAAATTATTGCTTGATTCAAAAAGTACATACAAGATGAATTTAGTAATGAGTGTTGTTTAATCAATGTAACCAAACAAAGTGGAATAATTTGTATAAGTATTTTGGATTGATGTGCTCTAGTCGTTTCCTAAAGTAAATAATTCGATATTAAACGAACGTTGAGTGATTTTAAGCAGAAAAAAATTTCGAAAGTGTAGTGGAAATTCTAAGCTCATATAAGCTGTAAAATCTTTGAGTTGACACTACTTAACCCTTTGACGCGTGGTGTACATTATAATGTACGTCGATTTTTATTAAACCGTCACTAACTTGAATTTAAGCATACATGCAATTAATTTACAGTTATCGGTTCGATGTTTTGTTCTTGTCAGCGTTGTCAACTCAGTGCTTTTCGCACCGTTTTTAGTGCTTTTTCAACTTTTCAGCGCGAAAAATTTTGGAGTTAGTGCTCGGTGCTTGTTTAGTCTAATTTCTGGTGCTTTTATTTTTTGACGGTGGCACTAGACTCAAAATACAAAAATTATTTTCTTTATCTAAAAATTGTAGTTGCTAATGCAACTATTTCCTGAACACTTTTTTTGCAGTCATGCAGAAGAATGAAGAAATTGATTCGATCAATCAGTGGTGCTTCATCTTTTGTCTTTTTGTCGAATCGCATTAAAACAAATTTTTGTACGTATTTCGTTTGCTTGGCACTTCAGATTTCAAAAACTTTCCGTTTTCACGAAATTTGACATACATAAACATAGTATATTCTATTCTTACGTGCGCATCACGTGGCGTAAGAGCTAGCCCGATACTTTTTATGGTTCCTTTTTATAGCCGTCTAAACTTGGGTATCTCGGCTATTTTTTGAGAAATGTTCGTCATATTCAAGATGGAATAACTTTAGAGCGCGTCATCATATATTAATAAATTTTTACTCATTCGAAACGTTTCACTCTCCTCCTAATAAGTATTGATTAAAAATTACATAGCTTCCCGCTAGAAAGTCCTCTAAAAATGAAAAGTATCCTGCAAAAGTCGAAAATCGGTGAGGAAATTCGCTCACCCAATCAAAACTCTGCCATTTGTAAACCGATTTTTTAATAAAGGGTTTGCCGGCAGTTTTGTCGCATAATTGTTTTTCCAAAAATTTGCTTCATCAAGCATAAGTCTGTCATATGTGAACCTATTTTAAATATTCTTTTTTTGAAAATCTGTAGGGCATTACCCCCTCCCCCGGAAATATTGATTGTCGCATAATCCAACATTTATGAACCAATTTTGAAAATTCTTTTTTTCCTTGTTTCAAATGAATTGCTTGCAGTGTGATCCCATAGAAGTGAAAATCGGGCGGACAAAGTGTATCCGAAGTAGACCGATATATTAATTATCAGATAACTCTGACATTTCTTGATAGGTTTTCAAAATATTTTATTTGAAAGGACATGAAAAGTTTGGTACTATGAAAAATTGTAGACACGCACACCATTTGTAATATGGTACATAAGATCTTTGCGTTGAAGTTGGGTTGTTTTTGACATATGTAATTATAGTTATTACAGAGGAGTAATTCAATTTGGCCGGGTGTGACCACTTTGCATATATTTTTTGTTATAAATAAGAATATATAATTTTTTAATTAAAAAAAGATGCGACTCGGTAGGCCATTAAGCTTAAAGTCGTTGAATAACGGGTAGACACTGAAATAACACGATTTCTTCTTAGAATGGTCGTCAGAAAGCTGCGACGTGTGTGACCTTATAAATCTTAGTTTTAAAGAATTATGACTTTCAGCATAAATTCTGTAAAATTTTTACTATAACGTACACAATATATTTGGTATAGCTGTCTGTTCAAAGTGTTTTTAGATGTATTACGTATTTACTGTTTGACAAAAAATCAGTTTTCTTAACTAAAAACTATTTTCAAAATGTGACGGGTGTGACTGACGGATGTGACCTAATACGCAAAGTAAAAAAAAATTCGAAGAAATAAAATTTTTATTGATTTCATTAATATAAATATTTGTTCAATTCACAAGCTCAGTCGTATGTCTTATCGTTTAAAAAAGACGACACTTGCTTATGTGCTTGTGAACAGACAAATTTGTTTTATCGTTATTTTGTCGTATTTTATATGTTAATTCAATGTATCAGTTCATTTTCAGTAAATAATTTTTGCCGAAAAACGAATTTACAGGTTTAAAGATTTCTTTAATACAATTAGCAAGTTTTCGCTAATTTGCGGTTTTTTTTCGCGATTTTTGTCGTTTTTGACTGTGTTGGCGATTTCTAATCAATTTTAGAGCTTGTTTCCGATTTTGCAACTTCTCGCGAATTTCCTCAAAGTTAGTTTTTGCAAGTTTTCAGCTTCCTTACAGTTTTGCCGATTTTGAAGCAATATTAGACATTGTTATCATGCCGCTATTAGCAAGTTTTTTGCGAATTTTCGCTATTTACGCGATTCTTACCACATTTTTGCATTCCTCACAGTTTTAGCGATTTTTAATCAAAATTATTGCTTGTTTAACATTTTTAAATTTTTCGCGAATTTGCACTTTTTTTCGCGACAGGCGTAATTTTCCCAATTTTTTGGCTTTCTTACATTTTTAAAGTGTTTTAATCAATATTACGCTTTGTAATCTTTAAAATTTTAGCAAGTTTTTGCAAATTTTCATAATTTTCACGTTTTTCCCCAAGTGTTTGACTTTCCTTACAATTTTCGGTCTAGTTCAAAATATAAAAATTTTTCGCGAATTTTCGACATTTTCGCGATATGGTTGATTTAATCCAAGTTTTTGACATTTTTAGAGCTCGAGTCACTTTTATTCTATATCAAACCTTGATATCAATGTTTGCATTTATTTACTTTTGATTTTGCAAATAATCATAATTTTGCGAAGTTTTTTGAACAACTCTTCTGCAAGCTGTTATAGCTGGTTCACATTCTATACTTTATATTTGTTTACAAATTAATCTAGCAAATAAAATATTTCCACACAATACAACCATTTGGAAAACATATAAAAATCAATCGTATAATTATAACGCAGTTTTGTATGGAAATTTCTAACAACAAAAATACAATATTGTATAATTAGACGATTACACAACACATACGACGTTAATACAAGCTTGTGAATTGAACAAATATAAAAATAAATCATAAGAAAATAATAACACATTAAATTATTTGGTATCCGTTCTATTACACTAGTTCACAAAAAAAAATTCACCTCAAAGTGAGATGTTTCTTAAGCTAAATTGGTGCTCCTGAGCATGAATATGGCATTAATTTATGTTTATTAAGAACCGTTTTCGAGATATTCGCGAAGAACTATTTTTTTTTTGCAGTTTGTATAGATATTTCCAAAAATCTTGAGTACTGTTCACTCAATTGAGCAAATTTGGCATTGTTGCATAGATATGTTTTTCCTCTTTCAGTTCATAAATATACTGTGATGATCAGATAAAAATTCACTGAATTACAAGTCATTATATTTGAAAAAATTTTATTTTTTGGGTTTTTTCAAAATTCACCATTTTGAAATGCTCAATTAAAGTAAACAAAAAATTTTTAATTTTTGTTTTGACCCATAGCTTAAATAAAATGTTGCTCTCAACGTACAAAAAGTAAAATTGGTAACATCGGACAAACATTTGGAAAGTTACAATAGATTTAGTGAAAACATCCGATTTTGAATTTTAATAAAAAAAATTTTTTTTGGAGTATGTATCAACCATTTCTAACTCTTAAGTCCGATCAGCGTAACATTTTACATGGAGATATCAGAACAGTGTTCTTATTTAATTTATTTCCATAGTTCTCAGGTTCAGAGGTATGAAGTGCAAAGTAGTGCACTTCGGTCATGTAAAATGTTTAAACGGTTGTCATTTCTCTGTTTCTGACTCGATTGAAAAAAATTTGTGTGTCCTTATATACCTTATAAAGTTCTAAAAAAGTCTTTGGTTAAACACATATCTTGTATAGTTAGTGAGGTATACTCATTTTAATATTAAAATTTCTCAATTTTTCAAATCCTTGGTCGAGTAGTTTTATGATATCGGATCCAAATAACAACCGGTTGTCACAATTATTTCCTTGATAGTTACATGACAAAATTTCGAATAGTTAAGAAAATAGATCATAGAAGTATTCTTTCAGAGTTGGAAAATATACTAATTTTAATTTGAAAAAAAAAAAATTTAATTTATGACAATTTTTGCCCAAAAAAGCACCATAATTGTTTTCTCTATAAACTTTTTTTCTCAATGATCAAATAATTATTATATACATGTTTAAAGGGTGTCTTCACAGACATGATTTTAGAAAAACAACTTAACCGAATTTACAATTTTTGGTGGGAATGCACCCTTTTGAAATCGACCTATTTTTTTGATTTATTGGAAAATATTAATAATGAACGATTTTATAGCATTAAGAAAAAATTGAATATGCACAAAACGCCACATAGCACCATTTTGCACTTGTTTTGCCTTAAGTCTTTCATAAAAATTTCAACTAAACATATATTTGGTAACTTTGATATACGATATGTCGACCTTTCTTTTTCAAACGAGTAAAAGTAATGGAATGGAAGCAAAAACTCGTACTAACCTCAGGACCAACGATTGAAAATTAAAATGTTGATGTGTTCACTAAATATGTTGTAATTTTCTCATATTTGGTCCGATGTAACTAATTTTACGCTTGCTATATGTGGAACAAAATTTTCTTTAAGATGTGAGTCTAAAATAAATTTTAAAAAATTCATTTTGCCTTACTGGAACGACTTAAAATAGTAAATTTAAAAAAAAATCGTGAAAAAATAAAGTTTTTTCAAATCTAAAGTCCTGTAACTCATGGAATTTTGATCCGATCAACACATTTTGAATATGGGCTGAAAGAGGAAAAACATATATATGCAACAATGGCAAACTTGCTCAATTCAAGTAAACAGTACTCCATATTTTTGGAAATAGCCGTATAAACTGCAAAAACAAATTTTTTGCGAATATCAGCAGAATACTCTAGCTGAGTATACTCTAGCTGAGTATATTCTAGCTGAGTATTTTTTTAAATTTAATAAAAAACGAAAAAATATATTCTTATCAGAGATAAGGGGTTTTATTAATAATGAGAAAGGAAAGAAAAGAAAATCTGAAATAAATATTAAACATACAAAGAGAGGAGAGCAAACTGTTTCGTGGATGATCATATAAAAGTGCCTCAAGTTGCTTAAAAAATATTAAATAATGTATTCTTTTATTTTTGCTATAATTGTCATGCTCTAAAAAACGCAAACGGCATCCGCCAACATAAAAACGAACTAGAATACATCATGATGGATAAACAAATTGATGTTATGCTTATCTCTGAGACGCACTTGACTGCTAGAAGTTTTTTTAAAATCAACGGATATACTCTCTACGACACAAAGGACCCCAAAGGTAGAGCTTGTGGTGGCTCGGGTATACTAATAAAATCGTGATTAAAACACTACTTAATGAGTGATCATTGTGAAGACTATCTTCAAGCAACTAACATCTGCATTGAAGCTTTTCATCAAAACCTGGTGATTGCATCAATTTACTCTCCTCCCAGGTACTCTATTACAGAAAATCAGTGTAGTAGATTTTTTAATTTACTAGGCCTACGCTTTTTGGCCGCCGGTGATTACAACGCTAAGCACACGTTCTGGGGATCTCGCTTCATCACGCCAAAGGGTCGCGTTTTGTTTGACACAATTTCAAAAATGTGGTTAAATGTTATATCAAGTGGGCAGCCAACTTACTGGCCAACAGATCGCCGAAAAATACCTGATGTTATTGATTTTGGAGTAGTAAAGGGTGTGCCCAGCGAAATGATCCAAGTTGAAGCATCTTTAGATTTGTCTTCAGATCACTCACCAACTATTGTCACTATATATTCACATACAACATATTCACCCACTTGTGATTTAACGATGACAACCAAACGTATAAATTGGTTGAAATACAAAAAATATTTGAGTGCTCATTGCCCAGAAAATATTCCATTAAAAACGCCTGCTGACATAGATGACTCTATTAGAATGTTTGAGGCAAGCTGCTCTAAATGCTAGTACTACAAATCTTCAGGTGAGATATAATAAAATTTTTTCAGCAGATGTAGAACGGCTTTTATCCGAAAAAGGAGAGTTCGTAGAGAATGGTAACGCTACAGATCCCCTCAGCTAAAATCTAGGCTGAAGGAATGTACTAAACAGCTGAAAACTCTACTAGAATATCAAAAAACCGCTTCTCTTCAAAACTTTCTGAATGGGCTCGACGCAACACCTCAAACAGACTATTCGCTATGGAGAGCAGCCCGAGGCCTCAAAAGACCAGTGATATATAAGCCTCTATTGCGAGCTTCGAATGGAGACTGGGCAAAAACTGACGCTGAAAAAGGTATTCTGTTTGTAAACCACTTGCAGAAGGTATTTACTCCAAATACGTCTAATACTATAGTTGAGCTGCCACCAGTCCTCGATATACCAGATGTTACTTTGAGGTTCAACATTCGTGAGATTGAACACTATATTGCGGGCTTAAACTCGAAAAAAGCCCCAGGCCCTGATAAAATAAGCAATAAAATGCTCTTAGAGCTACCCTATACTGCAAAACGGATAATTCTATTTATTTTTAACAAAATACTCAAATGCTATCCCGCAGAATGGAAGGTTTCGCTGATTACCATGATACCTAAACCAGGCAAAGATCATACGAAGGTGGAGTCCTATAGGCCTACAAGCCTGTTGTCTAACATGTCAAAACTATTTGAAAAGCTACTTATGAGTAAGATAACACCCATACTGAATCGTACTGGATGCATTCCAGACCACCAATTCGGTTTTAGGAGACAACATAGTACGATTGAACAAACACATAGACTCGTGAACGTTGTTAGAAAAACCTTCGAAGAAAAGAAATATTGTTCTGCGCTCTTCATCGATGTTTCTCAGGCATTTGATAAAGTATGGCACGCAGGTTTAATACATAAACTAAAGCAAAACCTACCCGAAAACATCCTGAAACTTTTAGAAAGCTACTTAACTGAGCGAAAATTTGTTGTTAAAGAAGGTAATTTTCAAAGCCCTGCGCAACCAATTGAAGCCGGAGTTCCTCAAGGCAGCATCCTTGGTCCTGTATTATATCTGATATATGCCTCTGACTTGCCGGTAAGCAGTAACATACACATATTCACATTCGCTGATGATACAGCTTTTCTAAGTGTTCACAAAAGCCATCAAGAAGCCACCCGCAATTTGCTAGATTATATACCCCAGTTGGAACAATGGCTAAAACAATGGCGGATAAAAATTAACGAACAAAAATGTCTACACATTACTTTTACATTGTGCAAAGAAACCTGCCCACTTATACAAATAAATAACCAAACTATACCTCAACACACTGAAGTAAAATATCTCGGTGTTCATCTTGATCGTCGTCTAACATGTAAGTAACACATAAATGCAAAGGTGACCCAATTGAAATTAAAAGCAGCTCAAGTGAATTGGCTCATTGGAAGGAACTCTACTCTAAGACTAGATTGTAAACTTCTTCTATACAACTCCATTCTAAAACCAATATGGTCCTACGGAATCCAGTTATGGGGCACTGCCTCGGCATCAAATGTAGAAAAAATTCAAAGGCAACAAAATAAAATACTCCGTACGATTACAGCAACCCCATGGTATATCAGAAACAAGCGAATTCATAAAGACCTAGATGTGCCGCCGGTTAAGACAGTGTTTTCTAAACACGTGACGAGCTACATAAAAAGACTTGAGTTGCACCCAAATCCCCTAGCCCGAAACATCATTAACTTTAGAGGCTACACTCGGCTGACAAGGAAGGACACTCTTGCTCTCAGCCGAACACGAGAGACGTAAACAACCAAACAACCAACCGCTGAAACAAATATTTTTGTCTGGCACTGGCTGGACTTAAAAATTAAAATTTTAGAGTTAAAATTTGATTACTTATTGTTAGTTCAATTTTATTGAAGATACAATAAATAAATACATATAACCGAAAAAACATCAATTGAGAGATTTCTATTAAAAATTAAAATATAATTTTTTCCTTGCATAGGGCCGTTTAACGTGGAATCACTCAGAGCTGACTGCAACTGACATGTCTTTATTGTACAAAGTCTTTAAGTAGGAATGAAAACAGATTAAAAAGTTACAGTTTTTGTTTATGATAACCCGCTCATTTCTATGAAAAACCTGTAGCAAAAACTATGATGATCATATAGAATGAATTAATATCGGATAAAAATAGAAAAATACAAAAAAGTCTGAAAATTTTTTGCTTTTGGTGGATTTAATTTTTCTAAAAGGATTCGTTTTAAATCGGCTCGAACAGATATATAATAACTTTTTTAAATAAAACTAAAAAAATAAAATTCAGTGCTTTTTTCAAGAAATACACTCTTTTTTACTTGTTTCAGTGTTTTTTGAAATCTAAAAGTTGACAACGCTGGTTCTTGTTTAAATTCTTAAGAGGCTGTAAAATTTCAAAACGTCGCACAGTGGCGCCATTTGACTTTTTTCGTTGCAAAAATCATATCTTTTGAACCGAACAAGATAATCGAATAATTTAAATTGCATGTCATAGATAATTGTTCAACCTATAAAATGAGCGGTTGGAGTGGACGCTACACCTTATAGGTGCTTACTTATGGGTTTTCAAAGTTAAAATTTGTGAAAAAATCCAAGTTTTGGTAACAAAAAAATTTTTTTTAAGAATTTTATATTTTTTTGTAGTTCTTTTGTAAGCTTTTCATGTTTTAAGATATTACCTAAAAAATTACAACAAAAGATTTTTTTTTTAAATGATTTTTTCAATTTTCTGTAAAATATTCATTTTCTTGGTAAGACAAAGTATGTCTAAAATACAAATCATTTCTAAACTCTAATTTTTTTCTAACTCATCTATTTTATGGTAACAAAATCAAATTATTTTTACCAATCTTATATTTCTTAGTTCTTTTGAAAGCTTTTTCTGTTTTAAAGTTATTAGCCAACAAATTAAACAAATTTTTTTTCAATTAATTTTTTGAATTTTCTGTAAAATATTCATCACAATTCGTAACAGAAGGTATATCTAAAAGACTAATCATTTCTAAAGTATAATTCCATTGTAGTTCTTTTCGTGACTTCACATGCCGCAGGGAAGAAATAAGTGGATCGGAAGATGCTGCTAACATGTTGAAGAGGTCCTCATTTTGCCTCACCCTTGATGCTTTGAACGTGTTCTGCAATCTATATTTTTTGTAAAATTTGTTAAGAGACTCCTGCGCTTCTTCAGAAAGCTCTCCAATTGGCAAAGACTGGTACTCAATTATATCTTTGCCATGCGCCAATATTTTATGGACGGTCGGGGTCAACTTCTTCTGTGGATAAATTTTTGCTAAAAGAGATGCAGTTTCCGATGCATATTCTCCAAATTTTGTAGAATTAACACTTTCTTGGCAGTTTAAAACATTCAAGATCGTTCCCAATCTTTTGACGATTTCATTGTCAATTCCAGTGATTCTACTTACTGCCTCATCATTTGCAAAAAATCTCCTTGAAGTGTTTCCATCGTTTGAGTTACCGTATCCACACTTGGGGCAGTCTACTTTTAGTCCAAGTTGTTTCCAAAAAGCATTCTGTATTTGCTTCTTTCTGATCTTTTCCTTATCCTTAATTGATGTATTTTCATCGATGTTTTCATCTTGTTGTGGTAGGGTATACGCCAGTTTTAGCAAGAACTCCATACACCTTATCCTTGCGTGCAATGGTGACATTCCATATTCGTAATTCTCCTCGTTTGTAGAATCGTTTAAATTACCGAAGTTCTTCTGACTCTTTTTGCAAATCGGGCATGTCAATGTTGAGGTTGTTCCTGTCAGTTCGTTTACGACTTTTCCGTCAACCATGGTCAGGTGGAACTCGTAACTACATTCAATATATTTTCCTTCTCCAATTTGCAATTTTGTATGCTTAATCTTGCTTATTTGTTCTTCAATGTCCTTCACCGTGGTCCTTATGAGTTCTGCCGATTCCTTTGCAAACTGAAACATTATTGGTCGGCAATAATGCACTGATGACGGTCGATGATTTTTCCAGTGTAGGGAAACATCAGATTTTAGCCGCAATGGAACAACAGATGCCATAAACATATTTCCGTCAGATATTGTAGTGTCATCGGAAGATATCCTTTGCTTATAAACGCTTTGTCCGGATGATCCATCGCAGCCCCATTTGCTGATCAATGTTAGTTTCTGAGGAAGAATTTCCACCTCATTTTCAGGAAGACTTTCCAACAACCGTTTTGCTGTATGGTCCATAAGATCCTGCAGATTGGCTTTCGCAGAGACTTCCGTAAACTCCGTACGCAATGGTCGTGAATTTATTTTGGCTTGCGTAATATGCTTGTATCCGGGGAAAAGGTCAGCCCCGTGTCGCATTAAAGATGCCCGTAGTATCTCATATTTCTCTTTGGAAAGTTCTAAGTCCAAAAACAGAGCCAAGGCTTCTTCGGAACTATACTTTTTAATATGTGCGTTTGTGGGAGTGGGAATGCTTTCCTTAATCCTTTTTAGTCGCAGTGGGCTTGCATCAGCAACAGATTTTGTAATCTGCGACCTAACTCGTTCACTATCCTTTATGTATTTAATAGACAGCGCATCCGATAAATCCTTCGTGGTCAAGTCATTGGTGGCATCGGCAAGTTTCCTCTTTCTTGTGAAAATTGAACACTCCTCCATACTTTTTTTTGGCCTTCCTTTTTCTCCTCTGGTTGATGTGGAGGGTTTATCTACTGCCAATATATCCAGGATGGTGTCTTCATTAAGCCAGTCCTCGTATTTGGAGTTGAAGATGTTAATGGTTCGATTGCATTTCACCCATTTTGTCTTAATTTTGGCATGTATCATACAAAGATTATTTTTTATACTTTTGCTTCTCTCAATATTTCCGTATAAGCTATCGAGTTCTTCTAAAGCAGCTTCCGCGAAACACGTTGGTGTAATTGACTTTCTAAACAGTTCAAATAATTTTAAATTGTTCAACGCCATGTTTTCAATACTTGTTTCGCCAACTTTCAGTCGTAGACTAATGCAGGCATTAAGCTTGTTTTGCAATATATAGGCCTATGCTACCATGTCTACAAATGTACCTGTTACATGCATACATATGCATTTGGGCTGAATTATACAGTTTTGATATTATGCACGTAGCCAAATGAGATTTGTGCCTACCTGTACCATAAGTCAGTATTGTTCTTCACCATATGTACGCCAAAAATAATTTTTAAGTGAGGTGCGTACCTGCTTATTTCAATGAGTAGTTTTTTGTGCATCTTGTGTCTGTAACGGAATATTAGGACCAAATTTTTCGCCAGAGGCTCTCAGGTAGACAACTGACTCAAAATGCAATTTTCAAACTATTACATCAAAGTAACTGTCAGTCAAGGCATGTAAGGGATGCCCGCCATACAATTTCTGCAACAATGTCTTTTTAACGTTTTTTACCTGTAGAAGCCAAATAGGCACGTAAAGGCAGATAAAACCTTTTGAGTTATGTAAAAGACTAGTTAAAGAACATATTTTGAAAATATGGCGGAGGTAAAAAAAGGTAAATTTTTTTTATTTTCCGTCAAAGTTGAAGAATAGTGAAAAAATGGATAGTTTTTAAATACTGATTTACCTAGAGAAACACAAAGCAAACAGCACAATTTTTTTTATTGTTATACATTTAATAAGCACATCAATCACTAAAAACAAAAAAAAATACTATTCGTTGCCTAGTTTTCGTGATATTACACCTGAAATCGGATCAAACTACCTAAAAATTGTGTGTTTTTTTAAATCCGAAAATTGGTTAACTTTGAACAGTTATGTCTTCTAAACTAAAAATCTGATATTGTTAAGAGTAGCATATTTGAGATCGTTGAAAAGTTTACTATAAGATGGATTCATTTAAAATTTCGCAGGCGCACATGAAAATTTTGATTTTTGCAACCTCGTTTGCTCTACGGGCGCCACTGTGCGTCGTGAGGTCAGTTTTGCATATTTTGTCTAATCATCATCGACGCAGCCGCATAATGTGTTAAAAGTTTATTTTCAAATTAAAAAATATATATTTAATTTAGTGTTTTTCATAAAAAGGTAAGTTGTTTGCTTATTTTCCGATACTTTTCTAATGTAAACATACGTTTTACATAAATACTATGTTTGACGCGTTGATGATAACTAAAAAAATTTACATTAAAATGTACATTTAGTGAAATCTTCAATGTACATTTAAATGTACATTACATTTTAATATACAAATAAGCGAAAAGATTGAATTTTTGATATAGCAACTATGTCGAAATTAACAATTCAAGAAATTTTTGATATATTGAATGAATCGGACATCGAAGAAGATAAGAATTATGTGAAAATTATAATAATATTGAAAATCAAAACCAGGATATTGTTATCGTAAATCGCGCCACACGTAGTTCATCGGATGACGAACAAGATGACGAAGATGACATTCCGAATGCTGATATCAACCGTGAAAGTTCTGTTCCTATTAATGAATCCGATGTTAATCCGCCGACAAGTTATACATATACAAAAAAGCAAGACATAAAATGGCGCCGAAAGAACGCTAAATATGATGTACATTTAGTGAAATCTTCAATGTACATTCAAATGTACATTACATTTTAATATACAAATAAGCGAAAAGATTGAATTTTTGATATAGCAACTATGTCGAAATTAACAATTCAAGAAATTTTTGATATATTGAATGAATCGGACATCGAAGAAGATATAGAATTATGTGAAAATTATAATAATATTGAAAATTAAAACCAGGATATTGTTATCGTAAATCGCGCCACACGTAGTTCATCGGATGACGAACAAGATGACGAAGATGATATTCCGAATGCTGATATCAACCGTGAAAGTTCTGTCCCTATTAATGAATCCGTTGTTAATCCGCCGACAAGTTATACATATACAAAAAAGCAAGATATATAATGGCGCCGAAAGAACGCTAAATATGATCCAATTCCATTTGAATGCGAAAATATTGAAAGCTATGAGGATGAGAAACACACTATACCAATTTTTTCAACAATATTTTACGTATGAACTATTCCAATATTTTGCTTTCTACACAAATTTACATGCAACTCAAAATAATGTAGGAAACTTCAAAAATGCTGATTGCAATGAAATTAAAAAATTATTTGTATTGCACATTTTGATTGGTAGTATGAAGTTCTCTAGGCTCAGACTTTACTGGGATCCATTGCTTGGCATTGAAAGCTTTCGAAGCACATTAACTTGTGACGGATTTTGCCAGTTACGTAATAATTTACATATCGTAGATAATTTAGATAGGAATAAATATACTACTGACAAATTTTGGAAAGTCAGATCTGTTATTTAAGTCGTCAGAAAGAGGTGTTTAGAGTTAGAAGTAGAAGAAGTAATATCCGTAGACGAGCAAATCATACCGTATACTGGAATATTGTCAACGAAGCACTATATATAAGAAAAGCCTAATCCATGGGGTGTAAAACTATATGTATTAGCTGGCAAATCTGTGATGACATACGACTTTTTTTTATCAAGGAAGTTCTACTAATATTAGCGCCAATAATTTATCCCAATTTGGGGTTGGAACTTCAGTTGTTCTCCAATTATCTGGAAGAGTTAAAAATAAAGGTCACACATTATATTATGATAATTTTTTTACATCGTAAAAATTGGAAACACTTCGTCAAAAGTATATAAATGTAGAAGGAACTGTAAAAATTAATCGGTTTGCATCACCTCCTCTCATAGATGACAAAGCATTGCAGAAAAAAGAACGAGGAAGTTCAGATCAGGTGGTAAGCAGGGACGGAAATGTATTTTTGTTGAAATGGTATGAAAATAAACCGATACATTTGTCATCAAATTTCATAGGATCAGAAGAGGATGATATTCTTAAAAGGCAGTTGTATATATATTTTTTTTTTGTTATATTTATTTATTGTATTTTCAATAAAATTGAATAACAATAATTAATCAAATCTTCACTCTAAAATTTTAATTTTTAAGTCAAGCCAATGCCAGACAAAAGTATTTGTTTCAGCGGTTGGTTCTTTGGTTGTTTACGTCTCTCGTTTTCGGCTGACAGCAAGAGTGTCCCTCCTTCTCAGCCGCGTGTGGCCTCTAAAGTTAATGATGTCGCGGGCTAGGGGATTTGGGTGTAACTCAAGTTCAGTGTTTAGAAAACACTGTCTAGATCTTTATGAATTCGCTTGTTTCTGATATACCATGGGGCTGCTGTAACCGTGCGTAGTATTTTATTTTGTTGCCTTTGAATTTTTTCTACATTTTATGCCGAGGCAGTGCCCATAACTGGATTCCGTACGACCATATTGGCTTTAGAATGCAGTTGTATAGAAGAAGTTTACAATCTAGGCTTAGAGTAGAGTTCCTTCCATTGAGCTAATTCATTTGAGCTGCTTTTAATTTCATTTGGGTCACCTTTGCATTTATGTGTGACTTTCTTGTTAGACGTCGATCAAGCAGAACACCGAGATATTTTACTTCAGTGTGTTGAAGTATAGTTTGGTTATTTTTTTTTATAGGTGGGCAGGTTTCGCTGCATAATTTAAAAGTAATATGTAGACATTTTTGTTCGTTAATTTTTATCCGCCATTGTTCAAACTGAAGTATATAATCTTGCAGTTTGCGGGAAGCTTCTTGATGGCTTTTGTGAACGTTGATATGTTTATGTTACTGCTTACCGGCAAGTCAGAGGCATATATCAGATATAATACAGGACCGTGGATGCTGCCTTGAGGAACTCCGGCTTCAATGAGTTGCGGATGGCTTAGAAAATTACCTTCTTTAACAACAAATTTTCGCTCAGTTAGGATTGGTTTTGCTTTAGTTTATGTATTAAACCTTCGTGGCATACTATATCAAATGCCTGAGAAACATCTATGAAGAGCGCAGAACAATACTTTTTTTCTTCGAAGGTTTTTCTAACCACGTTTACGAGTCTATGTGTTTGTTCAATCGTGCTATGTTGTCTCTTAAAACCGAATTAGTTGGCTGGAATGCATCCAATACGATTCAGTATGGGTGATAGCCATCGCCGCCAATAGAAGAGCCAAGAGAAGAGCAACACAGCTACCCGGCTGAATTTTTTGACATTTCTCTGGTTAGGGTTGCCGAGATAGAAGGTGCTGTCTCAAAATTTAAAGACAAGAAGGCACCAGGTTTAGATTGCATTCCGAATATGGTACTAAAAGAAGATGTTGAACTCCATCCTGATTATTTTTTGAAAGCAATAAGCGCATGCTTGAGCCAGGCTATTTTTCAAACAATATGGAAGAGACAAAATTTAGTACTGTTACCTAAGGATAGGGTTGCCAGCGCTTAATTTATAAAAAGAGGACAGCAGAGCAAAAAATCCCGGACATTTGCTTTAAAAAGTAGGACTTAAAAATAACACGAAATTAATTTTTTCCAATAATTTTACTATCAATAAAATCTTAAATACATATCGATGGTGTTGCGCAAAAAGGGCAAGTTTCGCAACATTTTATATGGCAGATTGGCGCGTTTTACGCAACACTATTGATGTGTTTCCATTAAGTTGTACATATTTAAGTGTATACAAACACATTTGAGGATACATATTTGCATAAATTGAAGTTTATGCTCTACATATTCGTGTCTGTCATGACTTCCGAACTAATTCAATAAAAGTGAAAATTTTCGAATCTCAGGTGGTGTCACCAAACCAAATATTTTTATATTTTTTGAAAAATATAGTTTGATATTAACATCCTACTGCTAGTTTCCCTATATTAATTTTAAATAAATATTTTTTTAAATTTCAAATTAGTTATAATGGGTGATTTTATAAGAACTATCGGAAAGTAAAAAAAAAACACATAAAATTCAGAAAAATTCATGAAATATTTATTTGGATCGATAGTTGGGTCGATATAATTTAATGTTTGAAGATTATTTCATGCAAATGTTGGCCGCGGCTGCGCCTCAAATGGTCCATCCGCTTAGTCCAATTTTGGCATACTCTTTCCAACATTTCGGCCGGTATCTCACGAATAATGTTGGCAATGTTGGCTTCCAGTGCGTCAATCGAAGCGGGCTTGTCGCTATAGACATTAGCCTTAACATAGCCCCACAAAAAATAGTCTAGAGGCGTTAAATCGCACGATCTGGGCGGCCAATTGACTGGTCCCAAGCGTGAAATAAACTGTTCACCGAACTCGCCTCTCAATTGGTCCATTGTTTCGCGTGCTGTGTGGCATGTGGCTTCAATTCTTGCACCAGCTGTATCTTATAAGGCGTCACACCCGTGTTAGGGGTATTCGTTCAAGTCTCGTTGCTAAAGGAAATACAACAGTATTAATCAACAAGGATGAGTACATCGAAAAAACGGAACAGTTAATAGTGGATACTAAATGCAGGAGAATCAGGAAAGATCCTACAGACGAATACCAGGCAAAGGTAAAGGAATTAATAAAAAAGGCAACCAAAGTAATAAAACCAAGCATATCATATTCATTAACACTTATGAATCCATCCGCTCCATCTATGATAGCTTTACCGAAGATACATAAGCAAAACACGCCAATGAGACCTATAATTAATTATAAATGTGCTCCGAGCTATAGACTATCGAAATACTTAAAAACAATACTGAAAGATACTTTGGACCTAGAGAATAAACACACAATAGCCAACACCACGGAATTAGTTGACAAGATAGGGAGCATACAGATAACAGAAAATAATAAACTAGTCTCATTTGATATAAAAGACTTATATCCATCAATCCCAACAGCAGAGACAATAAACATTCTACATAAAACACTACTCAATAAAACAGAAGACGTGGATTTTTCAATGCAACTCACAAGCACGCTAAAAGCCACATTGGAGCAGAATTACTTCAAATTCAACAATAGCATATATAGGCAAATCAACGGACTAGGAATGGGAAATCCAACATCAGCAATACTCATGGAAGTATTTATGCAAAATTTAGAAGAGAAATACGTAGAGGAGTTAAAAACAAATTTTGGGGTAACATTCTATGCAAGATACGTGGACGATGTTATATGTGTAATAGAAGGAAATATGGAGGAGCAAATTCTGGATCTACTGAACAAACAACACAAAAACATAAAATTTACAATGGAAGTGGAGGAGAACGAAAGGATAAACTACCTAGACCTAACGATTAGGGCAAACAAGAGCTTAAATAGAATTGAATACGAAATATACAGAAAACCAACCGCTACAGATACAATAATACACAATTCATCAAACCATCCTCAACAACATAAGAACGCAGCAATTAGGCAATTAATAACGAGACTTGAACGAATACCCCTCACACGGGAGGTCTATATGAAAGAGTTAGGAATAATATATAACATAGCGGAAAACAACGGATATAAAAAAGACCTAGTTGACAAGATTAGAAAGGATATCGAGGCAAGTAAGAAACGGAACAGAGAACAGGAACAAGAAAAGAAAACCTGGGCTACCTTTACGTATATGGGAAAATCAACATACAAACTGGCAAAATTTTTTAGAAAACACAACATTAACACAGCATTCCAAACAAGAAACAACTTCGGTAGAATACTACAGAACAGAACAAACGAAACAGACATCCTAGATAAACAAGGAGTGTACAAATTAACTTGCACATGCCAACACAGTTATATCGGACAAACTGGAAGAAAGATAAAAACAAGATTTCGCGAGCACATGAGAGACTACAACAAGAAACTAAGAGAACCAGGAATAACACCAGAATCGAATTTCGTAAACCACATATTCGACAACAATTGTACACCAGGACATATTAGAAAAACAGTTAAACTATTACATTCACAACATAAAGGACGGCGACTGAACGTATTAGAGAACATGGAAATATACAAGCAAAAAAAATATTTGACGGAAGAATAATAAATGAACAAATAAACACTGCTCCAGACGTAATATTTGAACCGTTCAAATATTTTTACACAAAAGAAAACAATAGTCCAGGCAACGTAGTAGAAAATGAACAAGACAAGAGGATTACCCAGAAACGTACAATTACGGATTATTACCTACGTAGGGATAAAACAACTGATAACTAATAGAGCAGATTATAAACCAAATATTAAACACAAACATAATAGTAAGAGAAACAGGTAGCAGGTAGAGACACACAAAAGCATAGAGGCGAGAGAGAGAGAAAGAGCGGGAGAGAGAAATAGGGAGCAGAATACAAAAGGGATCAAGGAAGGAAGTTAGGTATACAAACGAATTATAAAAGAAACAACGTACAACAGAAAAACGATTTTGTATTGAATAGAACACTGAAGATGGCACATAGCCGAAACCGGTCTGTTTACAAACCAAATTTGACGTGGGATGACGGAAAATCGTTCCACATTCAAAAAAACCCCGTCGGAAGAAAAACACAACACTCGTAAAACAAGTACTTTACGCGAATATAACCTCCCTTTTTAAGTCGGTAAAAAGTAGGACTTTCCCGGACGCACATTTTTTCCCCGGACAGAGACCACAAAAAGAGGACAGTGTCCGGGAAAAAGATGACGGATGACAACCCTACCTAAGGATAATAAGCCGCTAGACGACTCTTCCTCTTATATGCGGTTGTGTATGATAGATACAAGTGGGAAATTGCTAGAAGGTATAATCTGTAGAAGATTCGAAGGTTGTATTGAAGCTAACCGCGGTTTATCAAATAACCAAGGTCAACAGTAGATGCTATTAAAGTTGTAGTAGAGACTGCTGATCAGGCTATCCAAGGGAAGAGGTTGAGAAATGGAGCAAAAGAATATTGTGTAGTTGTAACTCTGGACGTAAAGAACGCCTTCAACACGGCAAAGTGGGAGCATATTGTTGATAGCCAGTTTAGACATCCCAGGATATCTACTGGCAATTATACAGGACCATTTCCGAAATAGAGAGAGACGGAAGATCATTGGTGGGGTGCCTTAAGGATCAGTACTTGGCTCACTACTGTGGAACGTCATGTACGATGTAGTATTGAGTTTAAACCTACCGGAGAAGGTAAAGATAGTTGGATTCGCAGACGACATAGCGGAAGCAAAAAGAGTTACTAGAGGCGGAAACCATTGCAAACACCAGTATTCAGATCGTAAGATCTTGTTTGAGATCAATGGGTCTAGCTCTAGCTGACCATAAAACAGAAGCGATTCTGATTAGTAGTCGGAAAAATATGGAAACCGTTAGGCTAAATATTGGCATGTGTAGCATAGAATCCAAGGAATGTCTAAAATACCTTGGAGTCATGATTGACACTCGTCTGTCTTTTCATGAGCACTTGAAGTATACAGGTTCTAAGGCATCAAAAACCTGCTCAGCGCTATGCCGGATCATGCCGAATACAAGAGGTCCAAAATATCTACAGAGGAGATTGCCAGAATAGTAAGAAGCATTATTATAGATGCACTCCCTATATGGTCAGGCTCACTGAAATATTCTACATATGTGAATCTGATATCCCCTGTGTATAGGCTCGCCGCTCTGTGTAATAGTAGGGGTTATTTAGGGTTTAATTGCCTGCCTACCCGATTGATGCCGGCGCTATTAAACGCCACCGGCTCTATTTTTATATTTTATACAGGCAGATAAAAATGCCAATATAAAGCAGATGTCTGATATATTTATTTTTCTTTTTATTGAGCAGATGAATGCTCTAAATAAAATAGCAAAATTCTATTCGAGAATAATAGCCGTATAAAATAGAGCTTATGAAAAAAGATTGATGTCAAATAAGCATTGGGAATTCAATAAAAAGTTGATAATAACACAATTCAGCATTCAGTATTCCAGGCATACAAGTGCTATATCCTGATACGCACAGTTATATCCAAATATGTTTGTGGAGATTGTAAAATTTTGAAACAAAATATTATTACCAATAGTTTTGAATACCTCTTTTTAAATTAAAAATTTTTAATTAATTTTTATTTCAAAGCAAAAATAAAACTGTTTATATCACCAAATGTCCAAAAATTCTTGAAAAAGCGCCAATTTATTGCTTTATTTAAAAAAGCGCTATAGAGAAAAAATTCAGCTTTTGATACATCAAAAAGTGCTAAAACTAGTGCCAAAGGCGCTAAATTGGCAACTCTGAATGTTGCTATGAACTCATATAGAAAACTTAAACGTAAATTGCCTTTTTCTCAAAAGTGATTGTTTTGACATTGGCCCTTTTAGCACCAAGGCAACTTTTATATTACAGACATATATAGCCACGTATAACTGTTTTCAATGCGAACCACCCTAATAGTTGTCTAAGATTTCATAACGTACGTGAATTTGCTTTGCATGCAAATTCACACAATATGAATTTCAACTTAAGTTTAACGTGTGAATTTGCTATGCAGGTAAATCTCATGATATGAATTTTAGTTTTAGTGTAATTCTCTTAGTAAGCAAATTTTATTCTGGTGAATTTTAGCTTTAAGTTTAGTTTGTAAAATTTTAAAAGTAGTAAAAGAAAGAACTCAACAACAACTGGTCGTTTTAATACCAAAACTGGCGACGAGGACAAAAATCTAATTAATCAAAAAAGAGTTTGATAATTAAATTAAAATAAAAGAATAAGGACAAAAATCTAATTAATCAAAAAAGAGTTTGATAATTAAATTAAAATAAATTAAAAGAATAAGGACAAAAATCTAATTAATCAAAAAAGAGTTTGATAATTAAATTAAAATAAATTAAAAGAATAAGGACAAAAATCTAATTAATCAAAAAAGAGTTTGATAATTAAATTAAGATAAATTAAAAGAATAAAGACAAAAAATTTATTTAATGAAAAAAAAAGAGTTTGATAATTAAATTAAAATAAACTAAAAGAATAAAGACAAACAAATTTATTTAATCATAAAAGAGTTTGAATAATAAATTAAAAGTAAAGTTGATGAATAAACCAAAATGAATGAAATGCAATATAAACATGTGCAGTATAAATAACTCATAAACAACGACTTGAAAAGGTGTAAAGTAAATAAAATAAATACAAAGTACAAATACAAGGAAAAAAAGAAATTTCAAAACCGAAAGCAGATTAAAATCTTTTATATTAAAAAGAAAATAAACAACTAAAGACAAAAGTGCAAACGAATTGAACTAAACAAAAGCATTTTCAAGCTTAAGACAGCAATATCAAACAACAAACAAAGGAAGAGAAATAACAACAGCGAAATTGTAGACAGGAAGGAAGAAGTAACAGCTGCAAGAGGCAAAAAAGTAACTCATGTTCTATTATATTTATACTAAACAGTTGATATAAGTTATTAACAATAGTCAAAAATTTATTACTTACTTAAAAATTTAAATACTAATATATATATAATTTTTTTTGGGGAAAATTTTTTGTTCTTGTTTAAGTAAAAATAAAAAAATAAAAAATTAATATGAACGCGAATAATATAGTCACGTATAACTGTTTTCAATGCGAACCACCCTAATAGTTGTCTAAGATTTCATAACGTACGTGAATTTGCTTTGCATGCAAATTCACACAATATGAATTTCAACTTAAGTTTAACGTGTGAATTTGCTATGCAGGTAAATCTCATGATATGAATTTTAGTTTTAGTGTAATTCTCTTAGTAAGCAAATTTTATTTTGGTGAATTTTAGCTTTAAGTTTAGTTTGTAAAATTTTAAAGGCAGTAAAAGAAAGAACTCAACAACAACTGGTCGTTTTAATACCAAAACTGGCGACGAGGACAAAAATCTAATTAATCAAAAAAGAGTTTGATAATTAAATTAAAATAAAAGAATAAGGACAAAAATCTAATTAATCAAAAAAGAGTTTGATAATTAAATTAAAATAAATTAAAAGAATAAGGACAAAAATCTAATTAATCAAAAAAGAGTTTGATAATTAAATTAAAATAAATTAAAAGAATAAGGACAAAAATCTAATTAATCAAAAAAGAGTTTGATAATTAAATTAAGATAAATTAAAAGAATAAAGACAAAAAATTTATTTAATGAAAAAAAAAAGAGTTTGATAATTAAATTAAAATAAACTAAAAGAATAAAGACAAACAAATTTATTTAATCATAAAAGAGTTTGAATAATAAATTAAAAGTAAAGTTGATGAATAAACCAAAATGAATGAAATGCAATATAAACATGTGCAGTATAAATAACTCATAAACAACGACTTGAAAAGGTGTAAAGTAAATAAAATAAATACAAAGTACAAATACAAGGAAAAAAAGAAATTTCAAAACCGAAAGCAGATTAAAATCTTTTATATTAAAAAGAAAATAAACAACTAAAGACAAAAGTGCAAACGAATTGAACTAAACAAAAGCATTTTCAAGCTTAAGACAGCAATATCAAACAACAAACAAAGGAAGAGAAATAACAACAGCGAAATTGTAGACAGGAAGGAAGAAGTAACAGCTGCAAGAGGCAAAAAAGTAACTCATGTTCTATTATATTTATACTAAACAGTTGATATAAGTTATTAACAATAGTCAAAAATTTATTACTTACTTAAAAATTTAAATACTAATATATATATAATTTTTTTTGGGGAAAATTTTTTGTTCTTGTTTAAGTAAAAATAAAAAAATAAAAAATTAATATGAACGCGAATAATATAGTCACGTATAACTGTTTTCAATGCGAACCACCCTAATAGTTGTCTAAGATTTCATAACGTACGTGAATTTGCTTTGCATGCAAATTCACACAATATGAATTTCAACTTAAGTTTAACGTGTGAATTTGCTATGCAGGTAAATCTCATGATATGAATTTTAGTTTTAGTGTAATTCTCTTAGTAAGCAAATTTTATTTTGGTGAATTTTAGCTTTAAGTTTAGTTTGTAAAATTTTAAAGGCAGTAAAAGAAAGAACTCAACAACAACTGGTCGTTTTAATACCAAAACTGGCGACGAGGACAAAAATCTAATTAATCAAAAAAGAGTTTGATAATTAAATTAAAATAAAAGAATAAGGACAAAAATCTAATTAATCAAAAAAGAGTTTGATAATTAAATTAAAATAAATTAAAAGAATAAGGACAAAAATCTAATTAATCAAAAAAGAGTTTGATAATTAAATTAAAATAAATTAAAAGAATAAGGACAAAAATCTAATTAATCAAAAAAGAGTTTGATAATTAAATTAAGATAAATTAAAAGAATAAAGACAAAAAATTTATTTAATGAAAAAAAAAAGAGTTTGATAATTAAATTAAAATAAACTAAAAGAATAAAGACAAACAAATTTATTTAATCATAAAAGAGTTTGAATAATAAATTAAAAGTAAAGTTGATGAATAAACCAAAATGAATGAAATGCAATATAAACATGTGCAGTATAAATAACTCATAAACAACGACTTGAAAAGGTGTAAAGTAAATAAAATAAATACAAAGTACAAATACAAGGAAAAAAAGAAATTTCAAAACCGAAAGCAGATTAAAATCTTTTATATTAAAAAGAAAATAAACAACTAAAGACAAAAGTGCAAACGAATTGAACTAAACAAAAGCATTTTCAAGCTTAAGACAGCAATATCAAACAACAAACAAAGGAAGAGAAATAACAACAGCGAAATTGTAGACAGGAAGGAAGAAGTAACAGCTGCAAGAGGCAAAAAAGTAACTCATGTTCTATTATATTTATACTAAACAGTTGATATAAGTTATTAACAATAGTCAAAAATTTATTACTTACTTAAAAATTTAAATACTAATATATATATAATTTTTTTTGGGGAAAATTTTTTGTTCTTGTTTAAGTAAAAATAAAAAAATAAAAAATTAATATGAACGCGAATAATATAGTCACGTATAACTGTTTTCAATGCGAACCACCCTAATAGTTGTCTAAGATTTCATAACGTACGTGAATTTGCTTTGCATGCAAATTCACACAATATGAATTTCAACTTAAGTTTAACGTGTGAATTTGCTATGCAGGTAAATCTCATGATATGAATTTTAGTTTTAGTGTAATTCTCTTAGTAAGCAAATTTTATTTTGGTGAATTTTAGCTTTAAGTTTAGTTTGTAAAATTTTAAAGGCAGTAAAAGAAAGAACTCAACAACAACTGGTCGTTTTAATACCAAAACTGGCGACGAGGACAAAAATCTAATTAATCAAAAAAGAGTTTGATAATTAAATTAAAATAAAAGAATAAGGACAAAAATCTAATTAATCAAAAAAGAGTTTGATAATTAAATTAAAATAAATTAAAAGAATAAGGACAAAAATCTAATTAATCAAAAAAGAGTTTGATAATTAAATTAAAATAAATTAAAAGAATAAGGACAAAAATCTAATTAATCAAAAAAGAGTTTGATAATTAAATTAAGATAAATTAAAAGAATAAAGACAAAAAATTTATTTAATGAAAAAAAAAAGAGTTTGATAATTAAATTAAAATAAACTAAAAGAATAAAGACAAACAAATTTATTTAATCATAAAAGAGTTTGAATAATAAATTAAAAGTAAAGTTGATGAATAAACCAAAATGAATGAAATGCAATATAAACATGTGCAGTATAAATAACTCACAAACAACGACTTGAAAAGGTGTAAAGTAAATAAAATAAATACAAAGTACAAATACAAGGAAAAAAAGAAATTTCAAAACCGAAAGCAGATTAAAATCTTTTATATTAAAAAGAAAATAAACAACTAAAGACAAAAGTGCAAACGAATTGAACTAAACAAAAGCATTTTCAAGCTTAAGACGGCAATATCAAACAACAAACAAAGGAAGAGAAATAACAACAGCGAAATTGTAGACAGGAAGGAAGAAGTAACAGCTGCAAGAGGCAAAAAAGTAACTCATGTTCTATTATATTTATACTAAACAGTTGATATAAGTTATTAACAATAGTCAAAAATTTATTACTTACTTAAAAATTTAAATACTAATATATATATAATTTTTTTTGGGGAAAATTTTTTGTTCTTGTTTAAGTAAAAATAAAAAAATAAAAAATTAATATGAACGCGAATAATATCCAGGCATTCAGTGTAGTTTTAGATTGCATTAAGAACTTAAGCACGTTAGATGGCTCCAGTAGGTATCAGCTACCTGAGTTCATTAAGCAGGTAGAAAGCATTCTGCCTACTATACAAGAGTTCGACGCTGGACATAAAAATATTTTAATGGACTATCTGAAAGGCAAAATAGTAGGACGATGTAAGGAAGCACTACATAGACAGGGAAACCCGGACAAATGGGAAGAAATTAAAGAGGTACTAAAAAATAATTTCGGGGAAAAAGAAAATAGTAATAGCCTAATGGACAAACTTAAAATGTGTCGTATGACAGAAACTATAGAAAAATTTTACATGCAAATAACGGAAATAGTAAGTAGGCTACAGAACAGAAACTTAATTTTCAGTGATAACTTATACTCCACATCAGCACTAAATAGAATCGCGCTTCAAATCTTTCGGGAAAACTTACCCGAACCAACAAAAACAATGATTTTTACAAGAAACCCCAACAGCATTGAGGAAGCATTCAAAATTATTACAGAAGCAGGACATTTATACTATAGAGTACAAAAAAAAAGTAATGGATTTCAATATACTAGGTATAATGATAACTTCAGTTCCAAATATTATGGACAACACAAAGAACAAAACCAAACAACAAACCGACATAATCAAAGCCATCAACATCATTATGAAAATAGCAACACACAATCAAGAATTACTAATAACAAGAACAATTACCAATCAGGAAATTTTTATAGACAAAATAATAACCAACCAGGAAATTTTTCCAGACAAAATAATAACCAATCAGGAAATTTTTACAGACAAAATAACAAACAATCAGGAAACTTTTACAGGGGTCACAACGACCAATCAGGAAATTACCACAGGTACAACAATGATCAATTAGGAAATTATAATGGATCAAATCAGAGCAGGAATAGGAACAGATCTCAGGATATAGTTCCCATGGAGATTGGTTCATCCAATATAAATTTTTCGAGAGAAGCCTTAAGCAACTACCCTATATAATTATTGACACCCCAGTCAGGAAATTGTGTTTTGTCGTTGACAGTGGGACAGAATTTAGTATTATAGATAAGGGAGTATGCTCTCCAAAGTGGAAAACACCAATATCTCTGCAGGCTAAGGCCTTGAGGAAAACATTCCTTTTGCGATCACTTTGTAGATTCCCTCTTTTCAATGAATTTAAAATGGAAAATTGTTATTGTGAATTTTTGGAGTGTGAGTTAAGCAATGGATACGATGGATTAATAGGCAACAATATTTTAAAAAATTTAAATAGTATAATCGACTTCCCGAATCGACAGCTAATCACCAGAAATGCGACTTTGCCGTTGTACATGAGTAAATATGAGGAAACTTACCACACCATATCTTATAAAGAAAACGTTATGGATGTGGGGAATAATCAAATTGTTAGGGAAAATTTTCTTGCATTCATCAAAACAGACCACTTAAATGAGCTAGAAGTGTCCAAGTTGAGGCCTATCGTGCTAAAGCATAAAAAAATATTTTATAAAGCAGAACAAAAACTGCCGTTCACGAATGATATAAAACATAAAATAAATACCAGACATGACATGCCAATATATTCTAAAATGTACCGCTACCCGGAGATTCATAGGGAGGAGGTGAATCGGCAGATCGAAGAAATGCTTAAAGACGGCATAATTAGGGAATCAAATAGCCCGTATAACAGTCCTATTTGGGTTGTACCAAAGAAGCTAAATTCAGACAATGTACAACAATGGAGAATTGTTATCGACTATAGGAAATTGAATGACATAACAATTGAGGACCGATTCCCTATGCCTAATGTTGAAGATATATTTGACAAATTGGGAAATTGTCAATATTTCTCCACAATAGATCTCGCTAAAGGATTCCATCAGGTGGAAATGGATCCTGGCGACATTCACAAAACTGCGTTTTCGACAGCAAACGGTCACTATGAATTTCTGCGAATGCCTTTCGGCCTTCGTAATGCACCAGCGACGTTCCAACGGTTAGTTAACAAAATTTTGGGAGATTATATAAACAAAATATGTATAGTTTATATGGATGATATCCTTGTATTTTCCACTAGTTTAGAAGAACATATGGAGTCGTTGAATAAAATCCTTAATCGTCTACAGAAGGCTAATTTGAGAATTCAACCAGATAAATGTCTCTTTCTATCAAAGGAAACTGAGTTCTTAGGCCACATTGTTACTGCTGAGGGAATTAGAACAAACGGAAAGAAAGTTGAGGCTATTGACAATATCCAACTGCCTAAAACACGAAAACAAATAAAATCATTTTTAGGGATAACCGGTTATTATAGGCGCTTCATTAAAGATTATTCCAAGATAGCTCATCCCCTCGTAAAATGTTTAAAGAAGAATTCGAAGATTAACGTTAGGGACATTGACTATGTGGATGCATTTAATAAATTGAAGCTATTACTAAAAAACGATCCTGTATTGGCTCACCCCGATTTTAAAAAACACTTTACTTTGGTAACCGATGCCAGTAACTACGCCTTAGGCGCTGTCCTTATGCAGGACAACAAACCACTCTCATATGCTAGCCGTTCCCTTAATGGACACGAACAAAGATATAGTACTATTGAGAAAGAGCTTCTCGCCATTGTATGGGCGACGAAACACTTTCGTCCATATTTGTACGGTCGCAGATTTACAGTGAGAACTGATCACAGACCCCTTGTATGGCTAACTAATATGAAGGAACCGAACTCTAAGTTGCAACGCTGGAAGATTAGGTTAAACGAATTTGACTTTCAAGTCGAATACATAAAGGGAAGAGAAAATATAGTCGCAGACGGTTTGAGTAGAATAGTGTACGACCCTAGAGAGAATGACAGATCGGATGAGACAACCGCGGAATCAACTATCTGTATTAATTTGAATGAGTTATTTGACCCATTGGAGCACAATGCTGAGAACGACATTGAAACGGTTCACAGTGCAGAAACTGATGATACCAATTTTATATATGTTACGGAAAAACCTTTGAATTTGTTTAGGAATCAGATTATTCTCGACTACGGAACCAGAGAATCATCGAAGTTGAAGATAATACATAGGAAAAAATTAAGAAACCTTATAATGGTAACAAGGGAAACTGATTTAAGAAATATAATGCTACAATACCTCCCAGAAAAAGGATTAGTAGCCATTTTTTGTGCGAATGACAACCTTTTTCTGAAATTTCAGGATATTTATAGGATGTACTTTGCAAATAACAAAAATCTGAGAATTTTGAGGTCTAAATTGTTGTTGGAAGATATTACAGACAAAGAAATTATTCTAAAGAAAATTGAAACTGAACACCTTAAAAACAATCATCGCGGAATAAACGAAGTATTCACAAATTTAAAAAACGTTTGTTTTTACCCAAACCTGCAAAAAGAGATTCAAAAATTTATAAATAACTGCGAGGTATGTAATCTTGCAAAGTTCGATAGAAGCCCACTAAAACATGCTTTTAACGTTACAGACACCCCTAACAGACAAAATGATATAGTACACATAGACCTTTGGTATCCGCAAAGGAACGTAATGTACCTTACAAGTATAGATAAACTTACCAAATACGCCACGGCTGAAAAGCTAAAAGACAGATCCTGGCCTTCTATTATTAACGGATTGCAAAAGCGAATTCAATACTTGGGAAGACCAAGGCTAATCATAATGGATAATGAGTTCGACACGTTAAATACAAAACGGTTTCTTAACGATAATGGAATAGACTTTCACTTAACAACTACTTATTTGAAAACTGGGAATGCGGACGTTGAAAGATTGCACTCTACATTAAACGAACATATTCGATTGCTCAACGCTGATCCTAATAACGAGAGTGACTTGCACGGCAACGTATTTAAAGCAATAGCGGCTTATAATGACACTATCCATTCAACGACAAAACGTAAACCAGTTGACTTCCTTAATAACTTGATTTCGAGGGACGACTTGGAGGTTTTTGCTAGGGAACAACACGAAGCAAAAAGAAAAAAGATTGAAGTATTAAACCAAGGAAGAGCTCAAGTGGGTGATTTTTCAAATAAATTTGTAGACAATAACAGAGTGAGTAAATCTCGACCTAAATATAAAATAATTCAAAACTTTAGCACACAAGGAAATTATTTATTTTCGAACGATAATAAATTTAAAAAGATTTATAAAACTCAAGTGAAAAGGCGACAAAAATATCAAAATCACTAGACGAGAAATAGGCAGAACATGTTTTATATCCTTTCTTGAATGTCAAGTTTTACTGAGAACACCTTCGTTTTATCTCTCCCCCAGATGGCAATGTTTCATGTTACACTGATGATCCTTTTACAAGTGATATTTGGAAGAAGAGGCATTGTGCTGTGTGGCTTGCTGGTGAATCCTGTTAGTGAACAATCGGGCTTCGCCAGAATACATCTATTTAATACGGAAATAGCAAACTTAACCAATACAATAGTACATATAATAAACCCATATGAAATAGGAGACATTATTAACCAGATAGAAAACAATATAAATAATATAGACATATATAATAGAGATATTTTAAAGAGCGAAATCCGAATCATTAAGACTAAAATAAAAAGTATTACTCCATTAGATAATTTGAGAAGCAAAAGAGGTTTATTAAATGCTGTGGGTTCGATCTACAAATGGGGTTTTGGACTAATGGACGAGGAGGACAGACAAGAGATTCTAGAACACCTAAAAATTACTGACGAAAACAGTCATAACGCTATACAAACCCTTAATCAACAAATTTCTATAAATAAGCATCTCAATGATAGTATTACTATTCTCAAAGAAACCATAGAAAAAGACAGAACTAAAATCGAGCAATCTTTCCGTGAAATTAAGACCCGTAACAATGAAATTGTGAAACATCTTTTGTATAATGACCAAATGCTTAAATTAAGATACTTAGAAAACAAACTTAACATAATACTGGACAGTATTGCCTCAGCACGTAATGGTATAGCCCATCCAAGTATTCTGACTTCCGAGGAAATTGAAAAATTCCAGATAGATTTTATAAAATTAAAATTAATTAGAGTGGGAGTAATGTTAGATGTATCAAACTGTATCGTTATTGCAATAAAGATACCCAAAAACTATATAAGTGTCGAGGCTCTGTTAGTAACCCCAATACCCAATAGAGAACACTTTCAAATTGTCCAAGCAAATGAACTAATAGTAACAATAAATGAAAGGCAATATACCTACGATAAAAACCTATTAATAAAAGAATTAAAACCTGCGACAAACTGTGTTTATCGAAACACTTGTAAACTCGAATTTAATAACAGAACTGAAATAGAATACATAGACGATGAAACTATATTAGTCAAGAACGCAATCTCTACGGAAATAACACAAGACTGTGACAATAGAACACTAACCGTTAACGGAAACTACATATTATCTTTTGGAAATTGCAAAATAATAATCGGGAATAATGTATACTTTAATAAGAAAACTGAAATTCGAAACACTTTCTTTTATCCTACAAACAATATTAATTTGACTGTTAACGAAACTATTAGTTTCGAGAAAATTACAATGCCGTATTTAGAAAATATAAAAGAGATCAGGGAATTGAAGTATCATAGGAATGTATCATATGGTATCAGTATGGGTTTGTTTTCATTTCTCCTCGGACTTTCGATAGCGTTTTACCTGGGATGCAAGTATAGGAAAACTAAACGGGATGTTGGAATTAAAATCGAAATGTCTTCCACTGCTGACATTGCCAAAGTCGAAGGTGATGGAGCAGTACAGGGGCCTTTAAAAATCAAATAAGATACGAATTTAAAAGTCTTGTTATGCTAATATAAGCAATTAAATATAATATGTATTAATAATGATAAAATTATTAAGAAAAAAAATCCATATTTAACTATTAATTGTGAAACATCCTCAAATCAAAAACTATGAAAAAATATATAAATTTATTTCTTTATCTTCAAAATAAAATGTAATTAACTTTAAATTTTATCTTTAATCAAATAGTTATGTATAAAATTATACTGTTTCAGCAGGGACTGCTGAAACTGAGGGTGGAAGAGTCACGTATAACTGTTTTCAATGCGAACCACCCTAATAGTTGTCTAAGATTTCATAACGTACGTGAATTTGCTTTGCATGCAAATTCACACAATATGAATTTCAACTTAAGTTTAACGTGTGAATTTGCTATGCAGGTAAATCTCATGATATGAATTTTAGTTTTAGTGTAATTCTCTTAGTAAGCAAATTTTATTTTGGTGAATTTTAGCTTTAAGTTTAGTTTGTAAAATTTTAAAGGCAGTAAAAGAAAGAACTCAACAACAACTGGTCGTTTTAATACCAAAACTATATCCAGGCATTCAGTGTAGTTTTAGATTGCATTAAGAACTTAAGCACGTTAGATGGCTCCAGTAGGTATCAGCTACCTGAGTTCATTAAGCAGGTAGAAAGCATTCTGCCTACTATACAAGAGTTCGACGCTGGACATAAAAATATTTTAATGGACTATCTGAAAGGCAAAATAGTAGGACGATGTAAGGAAGCACTACATAGACAGGGAAACCCGGACAAATGGGAAGAAATTAAAGAGGTACTAAAAAATAATTTCGGGGAAAAAGAAAATAGTAATAGCCTAATGGACAAACTTAAAATGTGTCGTATGACAGAAACTATAGAAAAATTTTACATGCAAATAACGGAAATAGTAAGTAGGCTACAGAACAGAAACTTAATTTTCAGTGATAACTTATACTCCACATCAGCACTAAATAGAATCGCGCTTCAAATCTTTCGGGAAAACTTACCCGAACCAACAAAAACAATGATTTTTACAAGAAACCCCAACAGCATTGAGGAAGCATTCAAAATTATTACAGAAGCAGGACATTTATACTATAGAGTACAAAAAAAAAGTAATGGATTTCAATATACTAGGTATAATGATAACTTCAGTTCCAAATATTATGGACAACACAAAGAACAAAACCAAACAACAAACCGACATAATCAAAACCATCAACATCATTATGAAAATAGCAACACACAATCAAGAATTACTAATAACAAGAACAATTACCAATCAGGAAATTTTTATAGACAAAATAATAACCAACCAGGAAATTTTTCCAGACAAAATAATAACCAATCAGGAAATTTTTACAGACAAAATAACAAACAATCAGGAAACTTTTACAGGGGTCACAACGACCAATCAGGAAATTACCACAGGTACAACAATGACCAATTAGGAAATTATAATGGATCAAATCAGAGCAGGAATAGGAACAGATCTCAGGATATAGTTCCCATGGAGATTGGTTCATCCAATATAAATTTTTCGAGAGAAGCCTTAAACAACTACCCTATATAATTATTGACACCCCAGTCAGGAAATTGTGTTTTGTCGTTGACAGTGGGGCAGAATTTAGTATTATAGATAAGGGAGTATGCTCTCCAAAGTGGAAAACACCAATATCTCTGCAGGCTAAGGCCTTGGGGAAAACATTCCTTTTGCGATCACTTTGTAGATTCCCTCTTTTCAATGAATTTAAAATGGAAAATTGTTATTGTGAATTTTTGGAGTGTGAGTTAAGCAATGGATACGATGGATTAATAGGCAACAATATTTTAAAAAATTTAAATAGTATAATCGACTTCCCGAATCGACAGCTAATCACCAGAAATGCGACTTTGCCGTTGTACATGAGTAAATATGAGGAAACTTACCACACCATATCTTATAAAGAAAACGTTATGGATGTGGGGAATAATCAAATTGTTAGGGAAAATTTTCTTGCATTCATCAAAACAGACCACTTAAATGAGCTAGAAGTGTCCAAGTTGAGGCCTATCGTGCTAAAGCATAAAAAAATATTTTATAAAGCAGAACAAAAACTGCCGTTCACGAATGATATAAAACATAAAATAAATACCAGACATGACATGCCAATATATTCTAAAATGTACCGCTACCCGGAGATTCATAGGGAGGAG
The DNA here is from genome assembly GCA_956483635.1 of Panzeria rudis. NCBI lineage: Eukaryota > Metazoa > Arthropoda > Insecta > Diptera > Tachinidae > Panzeria > Panzeria rudis. The sequence continues at coordinate 56,526,902 of OY101451.1, forward strand.
GTGAATCGGCAGATCGAAGAAATGCTTAAAGACGGCATAATTAGGGAATCAAATAGCCCGTATAACAGTCCTATTTGGGTTGTACCAAAGAAGCTAAATTCAGACAATGTACAACAATGGAGAATTGTTATCGACTATAGGAAATTGAATGACATAACAATTGAGGACCGATTCCCTATGCCTAATGTTGAAGATATATTTGACAAATTGGGAAATTGTCAATATTTCTCCACAATAGATCTCGCTAAAGGATTCCATCAGGTGGAAATGGATCCTGGCGACATTCACAAAACTGCGTTTTCGACCGCAAACGGTCACTATGAATTTCTGCGAATGCCTTTCGGCCTTCGTAATGCACCAGCGACGTTCCAACGGTTAGTTAACAAAATTTTGGGAGATTATATAAACAAAATATGTATAGTTTATATGGATGATATCCTTGTATTTTCCACTAGTTTAGAAGAACATATGGAGTCGTTGAATAAAATCCTTAATCGTCTACAGAAGGCTAATTTGAGAATTCAACCAGATAAATGTCTCTTTCTATCAAAGGAAACTGAGTTCTTAGGCCACATTGTTACTGCTGAGGGAATTAGAACAAACGGAAAGAAAGTTGAGGCTATTGACAATATCCAACTGCCTAAAACACGAAAACAAATAAAATCATTTTTAGGGATAACCGGTTATTATAGGCGCTTCATTAAAGATTATTCCAAGATAGCTCATCCCCTCGTAAAATGTTTAAAGAAGAATTCGAAGATTAACGTTAGGGACATTGACTATGTGGATGCATTTAATAAATTGAAGCTATTACTAAAAAACGATCCTGTATTGGCTCACCCCGATTTTAAAAAACACTTTACTTTGGTAACCGATGCCAGTAACTACGCCTTAGGCGCTGTCCTTATGCAGGACAACAAACCACTCTCATATGCTAGCCGTTCCCTTAATGGACACGAACAAAGATATAGTACTATTGAGAAAGAGCTTCTCGCCATTGTATGGGCGACGAAACACTTTCGTCCATATTTGTACGGTCGCAGATTTACAGTGAGAACTGATCACAGACCCCTTGTATGGCTAACTAATATGAAGGAACCGAACTCTAAGTTGCAACGCTGGAAGATTAGGTTAAACGAATTTGACTTTCAAGTCGAATACATAAAGGGAAGAGAAAATGTAGTCGCAGACGGTTTGAGTAGAATAGTGTACGACCCTAGAGAGAATGACAGATCGGATGAGACAACCGCGGAATCAACTATCTGTATTAATTTGAATGAGTTATTTGACCCATTGGAGCACAATGCTGAGAACGACATTGAAACGGTTCACAGTGCAGAAACTGATGATACCAATTTTATATATGTTACGGAAAAACCTTTGAATTTGTTTAGGAATCAGATTATTCTCGACTACGGAACCAGAGAATCATCGAAGTTGAAGATAATACATAGGAAAAAATTAAGAAACCTTATAATGGTAACAAGGGAAACTGATTTAAGAAATATAATGCTACAATACCTCCCAGAAAAAGGATTAGTAGCCATTTTTTGTGCGAATGACAACCTTTTTCTGAAATTTCAGGATATTTATAGGATGTACTTTGCAAATAACAAAAATCTGAGAATTTTGAGGTCTAAATTGTTGTTGGAAGATATTACAGACAAAGAAATTATTCTAAAGAAAATTGAAACTGAACACCTTAAAAACAATCATCGCGGAATAAACGAAGTATTCACAAATTTAAAAAACGTTTGTTTTTACCCAAACCTGCAAAAAGAGATTCAAAAATTTATAAATAACTGCGAGGTATGTAATCTTGCAAAGTTCGATAGAAGCCCACTAAAACATGCTTTTAACGTTACAGACACCCCTAACAGACAAAATGATATAGTACACATAGACCTTTGGTATCCGCAAAGGAACGTAATGTACCTTACAAGTATAGATAAACTTACCAAATACGCCACGGCTGAAAAGCTAAAAGACAGATCCTGGCCTTCTATTATTAACGGATTGCAAAAGCGAATTCAATACTTGGGAAGACCAAGGCTAATCATAATGGATAATGAGTTCGACACGTTAAATACAAAACGGTTTCTTAACGATAATGGAATAGACTTTCACTTAACAACTACTTATTTGAAAACTGGGAATGCGGACGTTGAAAGATTGCACTCTACATTAAACGAACATATTCGATTGCTCAACGCTGATCCTAATAACGAGAGTGACTTGCACGGCAACGTATTTAAAGCAATAGCGGCTTATAATGACACTATCCATTCAACGACAAAACGTAAACCAGTTGACTTCCTTAATAACTTGATTTCGAGGGACGACTTGGAGGTTTTTGCTAGGGAACAACACGAAGCAAAAAGAAAAAAGATTGAAGTATTAAACCAAGGAAGAGCTCAAGTGGGTGATTTTTCAAATAAATTTGTAGACAATAACAGAGTGAGTAAATCTCGACCTAAATATAAAATAATTCAAAACTTTAGCACACAAGGAAATTATTTATTTTCGAACGATAATAAATTTAAAAAGATTTATAAAACTCAAGTGAAAAGGCGACAAAAATATCAAAATCACTAGACGAGAAATAGGCAGAACATGTTTTATATCCTTTCTTGAATGTCAAGTTTTACTGAGAACACCTTCGTTTTATCTCTCCCCCAGATGGCAATGTTTCATGTTACACTGATGATCCTTTTACAAGTGATATTTGGAAGAAGAGGCATAGTGCTGTGTGGCTTGCTGGTGAATCCTGTTAGTGAACAATCGGGCTTCGCCAGAATACATCTATTTAATACGGAAATAGCAAACTTAACCAATACAATAGTACATATAATAAACCCATATGAAATAGGAGACATTATTAACCAGATAGAAAACAATATAAATAATATAGACATATATAATAGAGATATTTTAAAGAGCGAAATCCGAATCATTAAGACTAAAATAAAAAGTATTACTCCATTAGATAATTTGAGAAGCAAAAGAGGTTTATTAAATGCTGTGGGTTCGATCTACAAATGGGGTTTTGGACTAATGGACGAGGAGGACAGACAAGAGATTCTAGAACACCTAAAAATTACTGACGAAAACAGTCATAACGCTATACAAACCCTTAATCAACAAATTTCTATAAATAAGCATCTCAATGATAGTATTACTATTCTCAAAGAAACCACAGAAAAAGACAGAACTAAAATCGAGCAATCTTTCCGTGAAATTAAGACCCGTAACAATGAAATTGTGAAACATCTTTTGTATAATGACCAAATGCTTAAATTAAGATACTTAGAAAACAAACTTAACATAATACTGGACAGTATTGCCTCAGCACGTAATGGTATAGCCCATCCAAGTATTCTGACTTCCGAGGAAATTGAAAAATTCCAGATAGATTTTATAAAATTAAAATTAATTAGAGTGGGAGTAATGTTAGATGTATCAAACTGTATCGTTATTGCAATAAAGAAACCCAAAAACTTTATAAGTGTCGAGGTTCTGTTAGTAACCCCAATACCCAATAGAGAACACTTTCAAATTGTCCAAGCAAATGAACTAATAGTAACAATAAATGAAAGGCAGTATACCTACGATAAAAACCTATTAATAAAAGAATTAAAACCTGCGACAAACTGTGTTTATCAAAACACTTGTAAACTCGAATTTAATAACAGAACTGAAATAGAATACATAGACGATGAAACTATATTAGTCAAGAACGCAATCTCTACGGAAATAACACAAGCCTGTGACAATAGAACACTAACCCTTAACGGAAACTACATATTATCTTTTGGAAATTGCAAAATAATAATCGGGAATAATGTATACTTTAATAAGAAAACTGAAATTCGAAACACTTTCTTTTATCCTACAAACAATATTAATTTGACTGTTAACGAAACTATTAGTTTCGAGAAAATTACAATGCCGTATTTAGAAAATATAAAAGAGATCAGGGAATTGAAGTATCATAGGAATGTATCATATGGTATCAGTATGGGTTTGTTTTCATTTCTCCTCGGACTTTCGATAGCGTTTTGCCTGGGATGCAAGTATAGGAAAACTAAACGGGATGTTGGAATTAAAATCGAAATGTCTTCCACTGCTGACATTGCCAAAGTCGAAGGTGATGGAGCAGTACAGGGGCCTTTAAAAATCAAATAAGATACGAATTTAAAAGTCTTGTTATGCTAATATAAGCAATTAAATATAATATGTATTAATAATGATAAAATTATTAAGAAAAAACATCCTCAAATCAAAAACTATGAAAAAATATATAAATTTATTTCTTTATCTTCAAAATAAAATGTAATTAACTTTAAATTTTATCTTTAATCAAATAGTTATGTATAAAATTATACTGTTTCAGCAGGGACTGCTGAAACTGAGGGTGGAAGAGTCACGTATAACTGTTTTCAATGCGAACCACCCTAATAGTTGTCTAAGATTTCATAACGTACGTGAATTTGCTTTGCATGCAAATTCACACAATATGAATTTCAACTTAAGTTTAACGTGTGAATTTGCTATGCAGGTAAATCTCATGATATGAATTTTAGTTTTAGTGTAATTCTCTTAGTAAGCAAATTTTATTCTGGTGAATTTTAGCTTTAAGTTTAGTTTGTAAAATTTTAAAAGTAGTAAAAGAAAGAACTCAACAACAACTGGTCGTTTTAATACCAAAACTATATACACAAAAGACCTGTGGGCTTTTGACAAAAGTACTTAAGTCGACTCAAGAAAATTTTCGAATTTTTATTACCATTAAATACAGATTTTTAAGGAGCGTCTTTTGGACTAATCGCAATGTTCCTGTAATAGTTATTCTGCCTATACGGAATTGGATTGGAAACGGAATTCCAATCCAATTCCAATTGTGATTGCGTTCATGAAAACGTAACGAAATTTCTTTGTTCAAAAACTGTTTATTTTCGTTCAAAATTCAAAATATCGTTTACTAAGTTGTTTATTTAGTAATAAGAGGCTAGGGAAAAATTTGTTCTATCTGTTAAATGCAAAAAAGAAAGGGTTCCTGAACTCCAATCCATTAATAATTAATCCGTTTCTCAATGGAAATTTCGCAAATCTAATTAAAAACGGAATTCATGAACGCAATCAACTGGATTTGTTGTGAAAAATATACCAAACTAATCCGTATTGGATTCTGTGAATAATAAAATTGTTAATGTTTGAAATTTTTAGCTCATACCGATTTTTCTTAATTTGCGACCGATGAGCAAAGAATTTTAAAATGCCAAAAAGGGGAAAAATTCAATATGAAACTGTAATCAAAATCACTTAAGGTGTTTTCTTTTCTATATTTAGAATCTTATTACTTTTTACTGAAAAGTCGCAATGTGGCATTCCTCTAAAGCAAAAATTTACCTTCGTAAGTGATGATACAATAATTCTAATAAAATCACTTCCTCGAAAAATGATTATATTGCAAATATTTGTTGAAAAGTGCAAACAATGCAACATTTTTTTTAAGAAAACGCCATTAGTTTTACTTAACTTTCACTTTTCTTAAAGCGCATACACAAAATTTTTTGCTCATCACTTTAACGGTATTTTGGCTTTCTTGAAAAATTTTAAAATTACACTTAAGTTGTTTTATCAAAAGTCCACAGATATATGTATACATTTTTATTATTGTCAATCCTTTTTTGCAATTTTTAGTTTTGTAAAACTTTTTTGGCGAAATAAAGAATAAATCGAAATATGAAAAGCCCTTTACTTATTGTTGTTATTTTCATTAATTTTATTAACACACATTTTCCCGTTCATAATATATAAAGAAGTACCGGCTTAGTGGTCGAATTTCGACCACCGGGCGATCCTAGTATTAAACAAAACGGTGTTTGTTAATACTTTGTTGTTGCAAATAATTGTCTTTTTTTAATATTATATATTTGTATATTGCTTATGTTTTTCACTAACGGCAAATTAATGCTTGTTTCTACCTCGAGAGTAATTTGCGAACTCAAACAAATTCAAAAATACATATGGGTAGGATGATTAAGCATCATATATTGAATTGTAAAGAATGTAAAATTAATAAGTAGACAAACCACACTAAAGAAAAGCTTACACTAACCGATACGCCAGAGACGAGTATGAAACAGTGTCAATAGACGAGGTGGGTCCCCTTAGATTTTGAAATAACTTTAGATACATACTAACCATGCATTGCGATTTAACAAAGTATGTTATTGCATGCCCCATTGAGACGAAGGATGCTAAGACTGTTGCAAAGGCTCTTGTAGAAAACTTTATTTTAAGGTACGATGACTTCAAAATTATTAAGTCAGATAGAGGTACTGAGTTCGTAAACGAGTTGATGGCGGAAGTATGTAAGCTACTGGAGATAAAACTGATTTTCAGTACTCCATACCACCATGAAACTCTTGGATCTGCTAAAAGAAGTCATAGAGTGCTGAATGAATTTCTCTTAGGCTTCTGTAAAGATAACGAATGGGACCATTGGATCCATTATTTCTGTTTTGCGTACAATACAACACACATATGGATTCAAATTACACTTAATACGAGTTAATATTCGGTAGATTAACAAACTTGCCTAATGATAAAATATTAAATTTTGAACCAATCTATAATATAGATAATTAATCGAAATAGTTAAAAGCCAGAATAAAGTTTTCATTGCAAAAAGCAAAAGAGGTACTGGAAATATCAAAAAAGAAAAGCATTTACCAATGTGTAAAGTTTAGTCCGTTAAATTTTAATTTAGGAGACATGGTCTTGGTAAAAACCTTCAATAGAAAAAAGAATCAACCACATATAGAATAGTACAAACCAAAGTAGTAAACTCTGTCTTAAATTTAGGGAATAAGTTAAAAGAACTACATAATAATAATTTAAAAAAATACTAACATTATCAAACATGTAAAAATTTAGATAAACATTGCCGTAAAAAGAATTATTAAAGATATAAAACCTAAATATTGTAAAAAAGAACAAAATTTTTTTTTAATTTTAAGAAAAATAAAACATATAAAATAAAACAAAATAAAACATTTTATTCGCAAATAGTGCGTTAAACGTGAATAGTTTTCGTGAATTAATAAGTCGCAATAAAACAATTATTTGGCAACAATTTACTGTTTTATTTGCAAATAAGCCATGCGTATACACGTACGATATATATATATTGCAACACCATATAATTTAATTTTGTACGAATATAAATTTTATATCTAAAATTTTTAATTATTGAAATCCCGCAAAAACTTTACAAAAAAATTAAGTTCCGTTGATTGCTTTTATGATTGTCGTCTACCTCACTCCTTTACAGCTGAGTGAAACAGTGCCCTACACCTCCCTCCCAACCGTGCGTACCCACTACAAATTATAATGTAACGGGCTAGTGGGTCTTTTAAGAGTACCTTTTCAAAAAAGGCCCATCTGTTCAAATCACACATACATATATATTTATAAAGAGTACATTTAAAAAAACTACTTTTCAAAAAAGGTACATTTTCCAAAAGGACATATACAAGAGAGCACAATTTTTTAAAAACACCATTTTCTAAAAGTACATTTCCAAAATCTACCTTTTCCAAAAAGTTTCTTTTTCCAAAAATTACCGTTCCAAATGTAACCATTTCCCAAATTAAATTTTCAAAAAAGTACATTTTAAAAAGGTACCCTTATTAAAGGACTTTATCCAAAAAGTACAATTTCCTTAAAGTACATTTTAAAAATTAAATTTTTTTCTTGAAGTAACTTTTACAAAATATAACGATTTCAAAAAATTACCTTTTAAAACAGTAAAATTTTTTTCCATAAGTGCATTTTCAATAAAGTAGCATTTCCCAAGACTACCATTCCCAAAAGTACTTTTTAAAAGAAGCCCAACTATTATAAAAAGAACCATTTCTTAAAAATATATTTTCACATGAGTACGTTTCAAGAAAACTATCTCTTTCAAAAAGTATGATTTCGCAAAAGCATATTTTCAAACAAATGTACAAAAAAGTACAAAATTACTTCAAGTTCAACAATAGCATATATAGGCAAATCTACGGACTAGGAATGGGAAATCCAACAACAGCAATACTCATGGAAGTATTTATGCAAAATTTAGAAGAGAAATACGTAGAGGAGTTAAAAACAAATTTTGGGGTAACATTCTATGCAAGATACGTGGACTATGTTATATGTGTAATAGAAGGAAATATGGAGGAGCAAATTCTGGATCTACTGATCAAACAACACAAAAACATAAAATTTACAATGGAAGTGGAGGAGAACGAAAGACCTAACGATTAGGGCAAACAAGAGCTTAAATAGAATTGAATACGAAATATACAGAAAACCAACCGCTACAGATACAATAATACACAATTCATCAAACCATCCTCAACAACATAAGAACGCAGCAATTAGGCAATTAATAACGAGACTTGAACGAATACCCCTAACACGGGAGGCCTATATGAAAGAGTTAGGAATAATATATAACATAGCGGAAAACAACGGATATAAAAAAGACCTAGTTGACAAGATTAGAAAGGATATCGAGGCAAGTAAGAAACGGAACAGAGAACAGGAACAAGAAAAGAAAACCTGGGCTACCTTTACGTATATGGGAAAATCAACATACAAACTGGCAAAAATTTTTAGAAAACACAACATTAACACAGCATTCCAAACAAGAAACAGCTTGGGTAGAATACTGCAGAACAGAACAAACGAAACAGATTTCCTAGATAAACAAGGAGTGTACAAATTAACTTGCACATGCCAACACAGTTATATCGGACAAACTGGAAGAAAGATAAAAACAAGATTTCGCGAGCACATGAGAGACTACAACAAGAAACTAAGAGAACCAGGAATAACACCAGAATCGAATTTCGTAAACCACATATTCGACAACAATTGTACACCAGGACATATTAGAAAAACAGTTAAACTATTACATTCACAACATAAAGGACGGCGACTGAACGTATTAGAGAACATGGAAATATACAAGCAAAAAAAATATTTGACGGAAGAATAATAAATGAACAAATAAGCACTGCTTCAGACGTAATATTTGAACCGTTAAAATATTTTTACACAAAAGAAAACAACAGTCCAGGCAACATAGTAGAAAATGAACAAGACAAAAGGACTACCCAGAAACATACAATTACGGATTATTACCTACGTAGGGATAAAACAACTGATAACTAATAGAGCAGATTATAAACCAAATATTAAACACAAACATATTAGTGAGAGACACAGGTAGCAGGTAGAGACACACAAAAGCATATAGAGGCGAGAGAGAAAGATCGGGAGAGAGAGAAATAGGGAGCAGAATACAAAACGGATCAAGGAAGGAAGTTAGGTATACAAACGAATTATAAAAGAAACAACGTACAACAGAAAAACGATTTAGTATTCAATAGAACACTGAAGATGGCGCATAGCCGAAACCGGTCTGTTTACAAACCAAATTTGACGTGGAATGACGGAATTTCGTTCCAAATTCAAAAAACCCCGTCGGAAGAAAAACACAACAACCAAATAATAATTATAAATGTACATTTTATATATCATTTCTATCTTTAGTATTTTAGGATATAAATGGTTTAACAAAAAAGTACCAAAATTATATTTTTGGCCTCTAAATGACGAATTTCAAAAAAGTACCAAACACCTGTCCGATTATTTTTTGATATTATTATGATGTTTTTGGAATTTTGTATTTACCTTAGTTGGACCCGGAGATATAATATTACCGAATTTACCCGTTTTTACCCCCTTATCATTTAAATTTTCAAAAACCCCTTCTTAGTGGATCTATACATCGGAACGGGAGTCGACGTGCATTGAGGTTCCCGATGATTGAACCCAACAAGGATATTTCGTTTTGATATTAAACACGTTTATTTTATTATATTATTTATAATTATTATTTTATTTATTTACCCGGGTAAAGTTGTTTTTCTCACTTAACACACAAAAGGCTCTGATTTAAAATTTAACAGAATATTTATACTAAAAATATGCTGACTACTTAATTTACTTGAATACAAATTTTTGGTCGTATTGACCAATCAGAATACATTTGTTTATTTAGTACAATAAATGTGCTGACTTGACTGTATAACAAACACAAAATAAATGGTGTATCAACCAGTAACAACGAAGTGTAACTGGAGACACAAAAAGCACAAACTACATTAGTGTATTCTGGTAATGCACAAAAATAATATGTGTATTCACTTAAATGTATTTATTTATTTAATAAAGCAGAATTGCTTCCCCTCCTTTGCGGAAGAAAACATCTAGGCAGTAGATGTTTTCGTAATCTTTATATTCTGTTGATATTGACTGTTTTATTTATTAGGTATTTATTTTAATTTTTATTTCAACTACAGAATTAAATTCTTACAGATTACTACAAGTATATACCTATTTAGTTATAATATTTAAATATTAATAACAACAGACGCTGTAAACTTCTCGATATCATTCCACGGTGAGATTTTAGTCTTGGCAGTAGTGAGATTCTGTAACTTTTTACAATAACAACAGCTGTTATATTGTCAACATTTTAAGTTGCTTGCACTAACGTTTGTACGATTATGTGACTTCTTCTTAACAATATTGTTTAAATCTTATATCATGGGGCATCTCTGTTAAAATAAACGAGAAGCGCAAAGAGGAATATAAAAAAAACAAATGAATTTGTGATTTCCATACAGTGTAAAGAAATTTTTTCCCTCAATGTCTTTATATTTGTGTTCTAAATCTTAAATTAAATATTTAAACAGTAAAAAAATTTTTAGTTAAACGTAAAAAGTCTTATATGTTTGTATATTGTTGTAGAACAATAATTTTAATTGTTGGCATAAAGTACGTGTACGGCTGAACAGCTGACTCGTTGTCTATACATTAACCATAGAAAAGTTATTGTGGTTAGTTAATCAACAGCAAATATTGGTAAAAATGTTGGAGAATAACAAAATCGTCAATTTGCTTGTTAAATTTTTGAAGAATGGCAACCGTTGTTGAAATTGAGTAGAGAATCGCACTACAGATCTCCTGTTGTCAGCAACTTCATGGAAAATGGTCGGCGTTGCAGCTGCTGATGATACTTTTTGTTGATACTATTGTAGTGGTTGTTGATCTTGCTGTTTTCATTGTTTTGTTGTTCTATTTCTGATGATATTATTGTCGTGATTGTTGCCCTTGCTGTTTTCTTGCTTTTGGTTTTCGCTGTTTTCTTGTTTTGTTGTTTTTATTTCTGTTGATAGTATTGTAGTGAATGTTGATCTTGTTGTTTTCTTTGTTGTTGCTCTTGCTGTTTTCGTGTTTTCATTGCTTTAATTTCTATTGAAAATATTGTAGTGAATGTTGATCTGTTGGTTTAATTGTTTACATTGCTTTTATTTCTGTTTACTATGTTGTAGTCGTTGTTGTTATTGTAGCCCCTACAGGAACAGTACATAGGGAAGAAAAGAGAGATTGGAAAGAAAAAAAGAAAAGAAAGAAAATATTAAAAAATAAAGAAGGGAGATTTACACAGTTACATCCAGGTCGAGGGATAGAGGCGTCAGGTCTGTGGGTTTTGCAGGACATGCGAAGAGATGGCGGGTGATGTGTGGTGAGTCACCACATTGGGGGCACTAATCAGATATATTAGGATTTAGGAGGGATAGGTAGCTGTTAAGGTGTCTTGAGAGTCCTCAACGAAGCTGTGAGAGGATCGCTCTGGGCTCTATTGGGAGCCGCTTCTCCTCAGCATTTATAGGAGGTGGTCTCCTACCTAGTACAATGTTGGAGGAATAGCTCTCTATCGCCTCCTGAACACTATCTGTATGTGCCATTTTGATGGCTCTGTTTATACCCTCGATGGTGCTGTCTCCCAGAAGATGCTGGATATTATTTGCCTCCCTCCGTAGATCGTAACGGATGGGGACAGTGCGCTCCGATAAACTGCCTCTTGTTGTCCTGCGGTTAGGGTGTTCTGGATTCTCACATTTGATGAGGTGTTGCCTTGTGAGAAGGGTACAGTGTCTTCATACTGATAGCATTCCCGTTTCATGCTGCAGATGACCTCCCGGTGTTTTGGAGTGACACCCCGTGACTACACGCAGTGCGGTATTTTGAACTGTTTAAAGGTTCCTCCACTGCGTGTCACTTAGGCTAGGGGTCCACACCGGAGATGCATAGTCTAGTAGAGGACGACCAATTGCTTTATAGGTGAAGAGGATCGTCTCTTTATCTTTCCCCCATGTGCTGCCAGCAAGTGCTTTTAGAATTCTTGTCCGGCTGCCAACCTTCTTTGCCACCCCTTCGGCTTGTTTTGAAAAGGTGAAAAGTTTATCGAACAAGACGCCGAGTATTTTGCGGTTTTTGACAGTGGGGATGCTCTGTCCATGGATGTGGACATTAAGCTCCCGGTTTACCTCTTTTGTCCATGATGTTAATAGGTTGGCAGTTGATTTGGGGGCCGATAGCTGGAGATTTCGGGTTGCGAAGAAATCCGTTAACAGTGGGAGATAGCTGTTAACATTTTCCTCAGCTATTCTAATGTCTCTGTCTGTGGATATAATTGTGCAGTCATCCGCGTATGAGACTAGTTTTACAGCAGTTGGTGGAGTCGGGGCCTTGGCAACATATACGTTGAACAGCAGAGGAGAGAGGGGTCCGCCTTGTGGTACTCCTTGTTTGTTCTTACGGAGTGGGGACTTTACGTCCATAAACTCGACGTAGGATTGTCTTCCCGCAAGGTAGTTCGCCGTGCATCTTTTTAGGGTATTAGGAAGGGTGGACTCTCGTATGTCCTCTAGTAGGGTTGTATGACATACGGTGTCAAAAGCCTGGGAGACATCTAGGGCTACGAGGATAGTCCTTTTGTGTGGGCGCACGCTATTTAGTCCTTCTGCTATTTTGGTGGTAATTTCGCAGAGAGCTGTGGTAGTACTCATACCCGCGCGGAAACCATGCTGGTGATCAGCAAGTTCGAGGTGTTCCGCAAACATGGGGAGCAGCAGACTTTCTAATACCTTGACTACTGGTGATAGTAGTGTGATGGGGCGGTATGAGCTTCATATGTGCAATGGTTTACCTGGTTTTGGCACTGGAACAATTTTCCCGAGCTTCCATAGGTCTGGGATCTCTAGGCTATTTACACATAGGTTGAAGGTGTGTGCCAGGAATTTCACACCATTTGCTCCAAGGTGCTTCAGCATTTTCATAGCCAGTCCATCAGGACCAATGGCGGTGGAGCTATTTGCTCTTGAGATGGCAATTTGCACATTGTCCTGGGTGAAGTGTATGTTTGTAGATTCTGGCCTAAGTATATGAAAGCTACGTTGGAGTCTCCTGCGGACACGGCTGGGTATTGTTGGGTGTTCAACAAATTGCCTGTTCAAGATTGTTGCACATTTTTTGTCGTTACTGGGGGTGTGCCCTTCGAACGTAATGGTTTTCTTTTCTGTGCGTCGAGGGTTGGAGAGGCGTCAAGACAGGTGAGGTAGACATTGAAATCTTCAACACTTATATCCCTCCCGAAACAGCATGCTCAGCGATGTGCTCTCCTCTGCTGTCACATCCGAGTTCTGAATGCCAGCTCTCATGATGGGCGTTTAAGCCTCCGAGTGTCATTGTTTGGCCGTCACCTAGATAGGGTGTTAGGTCAGGCTTGTAACCTATTCGGCATGCTGTTTTGGGAGGGATATAAGTGTTGAAGATTTCAATGTCTACCTCACCTGTCTTGACCATTATACCTTGTATCTCGAGATGAGGGTCAGTGGTACTTATCTGCATGGGGGTATAGGTCACTGTATCATGGATGAGGAAAGCAATACCTCCTCCGGTGTTTCTTTCTCTGTCTTGCCTAATGACAGAATAACAAGAGGATTTGGACTTGTTATTCCGGCTGGATAGTTTTGTCTTCTAAAGTACTGCTATGAGTATTCCCTTCCTATCCATGAATTCAGTGACCTCCGTTAGCTTTCTGGTGAGGCCATTACAGTTCCATTGTAAAACTTTGAAAGTCCCATGTGAGTTATGGTTTGTATATGCACCTGTTGTTGGTTGTGTGCTGATTGTGACGTTTTGCTGTAAGGTGGCATTGTTGTGTGAGGGAGGTGTAATGGGAGCGGCTGTAGCACTGTTTTGCTGAATGCGACGGCAGCATGGACCTATGAAACCTGGGGTGTATTGGTTGGAATTTATCAGACCTGAACAGCGCAGGTGGGAACTGGTGCTGCAGGTCGAACATTTTATTGGTTTTGCTGCTCTAGTGAAAGCTCTCCGACAAATGCGACACTCAGCAGGGTTGTTCTGAGTTTGGGTTTGGGCTATATTAGGGGTGTTTGTGGGTTGTGGGGATGATGATGATGATGTGGATGAAGGTGATATGGGAATGGGTGGGGTTGTTGTCGGGGCTTGGTGTTGTAGTTGCCCGTTTAAGGCTTCGTATTTGGGGCATGCGAAACTTGGGTGCTGTTCGTTCGCTGAGTTTAGTCCAGAGCATCGCAGGTGAACCCATTCCTGGCATGTATAACAGAGTACAGATGTATCTCTACGGGTAATCCGAATTCCGCAGACCGTGCACACATATATCCTTGCATCTGGGTTTTATTCAATGTCACCGGCGCAGAGGAGAAAGAGACAGAGCAGGCAGGCCGATGTTGCTTGCTCAGTTAGGGCAAAAGGATAGGGATAGGGGAGGAAAAGGAGATGAAATGAGAAATGCTGATGAGTATACATACTTGTTTCCCTGTATTGGGGATGGAGCAGTCCTTGGGCAGATATTTCCCTGCGTCGATCCCGGGATATAGACCCGACTGCAGTGAGGATCGTTGTTGTTGTTCTTGCTATTGTTTTGTTTTGTTTGCTTTTATTTCTGTTGATAATATTGTAGTGAATGTTAATCTTGTTGTTTTCTTTGTTGTTTTCTTGTTTTCATTGCTTTAATTTCTGTTAATACTATTGTAGGGAATGTTGATCTTGCTGTTTTTTTGTTCTTGCTGTTTTCTTGTTTTCATTGCTTTTATTTCTTTTAATAATATTGTAGTGAATGTTGATCTTGTTGTTTTCTTTGTTGTTCTTCTTGCTGTTTTCTTGCTTTCATTGATTTTATTTCTGTTTACTATGTTGAAGTTGTTGTTCTTGCTGTTGTCTTGTTTTATTGCTCTATTTCTGTTTACGGTGTTGTAGTTGTTGTTGTTCTTAATGTTTTCTTGTTTTCATTGCTTTTATTTCTGTATTTTTATTCTTACACGTATAATTAAATTTTTCTTTTAAATGATATATTCTTTTGTTTGTTTTGCTTAAGCCTATTTTTTTTATTAAATTTTTAATTTTTTATTAATATTATAATAATTTTTTTTTATTATTTTTGTATCCTTATATTCGTTTATCCTTATAGTTTGTTCTTTTTTCTTATCTTAATTTATTTTTATCTAAAATACTAATTCCTTCTTTTCTTTTAAATGATATATTATTTTGTTTGTTTTGCTTAAACCTATTTATATATTCATTTTTTTAATTTTTAATTCATATTATAATTAATATTAGAATTAATTGTTTACTCTTTTTTTTATGCCTATATTCTTTTATCCTTATACTTTGTTCTTTTTTCTTCTCTTAATTTATTTTTTTCTAAAATATTAATTCCTTCTTTTCTTTTCCTTTTCTTTTAAATGATATATTATTTTGTTTGTTTTGCTTAAACCTATTTATATATTCATTTTTTTTTTAATTTTTAATTAATATTATAATTAATATTATAATTAATTTTTTTATTCCCCTCTTTCACATTTCAATTTAGCTACTTTCAAGGTTAGAAATATCTTATAACCATAAAACTAATCCCAAGTGCGCGAAACGGTGGCCACCTCTAATTAAAATGTCTCTTTTTCTTTAATAAAATTGTTTTTTGTTTTCATTTATCTCTTAAGTATCCTGTTATAAAAATTCAATATTTTATTAGTTAATTGATTAAATCGAATCTTTAGTTTTTTCATATTCGAAATTTTCAATTATAAAAAATAAATAATTTAATAGTGAATTATATCGTTTACATATACGTCTATATACGAATATTCATATTAGAATTCAAGTGGCCAATTAACCTCATATGCAAAAACAAATTCAAATGCTTTGCTTGTGCATATAATGTGGGGAAAAAATCTTCATAATCCCTTAGGTTACCTCTTATAAGGAGCTGAAATCAAAAAGTAGCCATTACCCATATGCTTTATTATTCTCTTCCTAAACTGTTGTTATTTAAATAAACCAATCAATTACGGGCCTGTCTTTGTCTTTACCTTAATACGCTCTTTGGTATAATTTAAAATATGATGACACTTCAATCTGCAGACTTAACGAACTTTGCACACAACTGATATTACTCAAGTCTCCAATCTTGAAAAAATATACTCCTATTTCTGTGCAATAACTGCATATTCATTATTTTTTTATTAATATCAATATATTATTTTTTCCTTACATACCCTGAAGTAAATCTGGGGACAGGCATCTCCCATTCAAGACCTTTGTCAACAATTTTGGTGACTCTGTCTCTGAATTCACTTAACTAGAGCTATTAGAATAATTAGTTAGTAGTACTGGTGACACAATCAACAGTGAATTTTTATTTCTCATGCCAACATGCACATACATATACACAAATGTATATAATGTATCAAATTTAGTTTACTCTTTTTTGTTCATGTCTGTCAGGTTGTGCATTCCACACAAAATTGCTGCCACTGCTCAAAGATAATTCTAAATAGTGCAATAAAATACGTATAGACAATGCCTAAACATTAGCAAACAAATTTCATTTAAATGGTGCCTGTGCACACGAGACAAAAAATTACATTAAAATGTTGAATAGACTTATAATCTTGATGACTTTCAATAATGTGTAATTTTATGAAAGTAAAACTCTGTCTTAACTTTTATATACTATTTGAGTAATATTAGTTCGAGAGATATCCAATGAGTTTCAGGCGACATGCATTATTAAAGTAGGAAAACGTTCTAAGTTCCAAAGGTAAATAGTTCCAATATCGGGCTAGTCCAAAAGCATTCTCTAAACTTTAATAGGTCTCCTCCTATTTTTTAGTAGTTCTCTTTGTCTGATTCTGAGCAATTCAAATAGTATTCTTCCCCATCATCTTCCCTTACAACAAGGAACATAAAAAGTCCCATCATAAAACAAAATAATGGCAATATCTTCTTCCGTGCTGTACTTAGCATCTCTTTTGTATTCCATCCATTCATACAATCACAATCTGAACTCTTGGTAGAGTTCCTCCTATTCCTTAGTAGCTCTTTCTCTGATTCTGAGCAATTCAAATAATCTTCTTCGTCATCATTTTTCCTTGTAGCAAAGGCTGTCATAATTCCCATTAAACAATAGACTAATGACACTATCTTCTGCTGTGCTGTATTTATCATCTCTCTTGTATGTCTTCCAATCATATAATTATATTATGAACTTTTCGTAGGGTTCCTCCTATTCTTTAGTAGCTGTAGCTCCGATTCTGAGCAGAGGTTATGTCAGATGTAATTGCACATGCACGTGTGAAAGCAAATATTATAAACCGTCTGTAAATTGACAATTTTGACAAACATGCGAAGTTACATATGTCTAACACACCTAACAAGCCATATGTATAAAACATGTCGTCTAAAGTCAGCATTAGTATGACAGATGGTCTGAAATGTTTGTTTACGTTAAATATGCATGCTTAATCTCGTTGGTGTTTTTGGTTATTCAGGTGGATGTGTTGGAGAATGAGTCATCGTCCTAATTTTTGTTTGTTTGGTGGGGGTTGGTTAGAGGTTGTGTTTACATAAAGAGTCTGTACATGTGGATTGATGTCTGGCGGTCCATATTAAAATCTTGCTTAATCTTGTTTATTTTTTGAGAGTGGAATTTGAATTTCCCAACATTATGAAATTGTAGTGTGTGTATGTGTGTGTGTGTGTGCATATAGTTGCGTAGGGCTACATCTACATACATACATTTGTAAGTATGTGTTGCCCTTGATTTTGTGCTGATCGTGCGAATTCTTGGTGTGCTATGTATATAAATTTAATCATATTTCTACATCTGGATTGATTTCTGTCCGTGAGAATATAAATTTGTGTATGTGAGATGTTCATAGCTTGATGTTTTTTCAATTTGTTAGTGTAAGTATGAGGCGCGTGAGAATTTCTGTCTGTCTGTGGGAATTTCTATATGTCTGAATGTATGAATTTGAGTCTGTCCATGATTTGGATGTATGTTGTTAAAATAGTTTGAATTGTTTTTTGTAGCCGCCATGTGATGTACATATGTAGTATAAAATGTTCTCATGTGACCTTCCCTATTTTTTATATGTTTATGCTAAAATCCGTTTGATTACATCTGTGTTTATAATACTGTGGACGATGACATTTTTTATTTTGTCAATCTTATCTTTGTTCTATGTATGTTAAATTCAATTTGTTTATATTTAAAGTTTTAAAATGTTTTGTTTCTATTTATTTAAGCGTGTCCGTCCATTTTTGACTCAACGTCAGTCGGTTGGTAAACGGTTTGTAAATTTTCATTATGTGGTTATGGAAGTGTGAGAGGGGAGGAGGAGCTGTGTTAAGTTCTACTAAATGTTCTGAGTACGCAATCGCATGGGTATGAAATTTGACAATATGGGTACATACTTATGTCTGCAAATTTATTTGATGTATGCATGTACATACATACAAATAAGTGTTTGCTCTATGTTTGTATTAATTTTTTTCAAGTGAGAACTTCTGTTTTTTTGTTGCAAAATATTCGCATGATCGTTTAGATTTATAGTTGTGTGTAGCTAATAAATATGTTGATATATTTTATTTGAAATATGGATTTTATTTGCAGAGGTTTTTTTTATGTACAAGAGCATTTCAGTTGTTCAATATTTTGGGACCATAGTATAGATAAGCTGAGTTTTTGAATAGGGTTACTGAACTTGTGATGCATATTTTGATTTCTTTATTTTAATGTAACAATTGTAGATAGATGTTAAGGTGTCATTATTATTTTATGGGGTTTAGTGTGTCCGACTATTGCTTCGTTGGTGAGACGAAGGTGTCGTTATGGCACCTTCGTTTGTTTATTTATTTAAGAAACAGTGTTTCGTATTGCTGACAAAGGAATTTGAATTGCACAATACATAGTATGAAAATTTATTACATATATGTTATGTTTGTATATGAGTATTACGTCATCACTTTTTTGTAGGTGTGTGTTGGACTGAGTGTGTGTATACGATATATGTCTGTTGTGATCGATCTAGTATCTATATAAATTTTGCTGTTTTGTAGGTTGTTGTTTATGTATGTATATAAATTTCTTTTTGAGGTTGTACATATTAATTTTTCTTTTAAAATTTTTTTATGTACATATTCTTAATTCTGCTGACTTGGATATTTTTGTTTATTATTTGAACTTTACAGATAAAGATTGTATAGTTTTGAGCTTATAGTGGTAGTTGTTGTGCATGTACATCACTATTTTTTATCACTTTGTGTGATTGTTTTACAATGAGCTCTACACGAGCACCAGAAGATTAATTTTTTTGGGAGGAAGTCATGGAAGGTTTTCATAACTCAGAAAATTTATTTTAGTATTCGGCGGTTATATTTTTGAGGGTGAAAGGTCTATCAATATACTTATTAAATGGTTGTTGTTCTTTAATTTGAATGCTTATACCTATACATGGAAGACAGGAACATTAATTATTTCTATCACTTTTACATCCAATATTTTTAATAATTTTAATGAGTTTATTTGATATACAAAGATATTTCTTTACATTAAATATTTTATCAAGTAGGGATTTTACAAGTTAACTTTTCTCTTGACCGCTGGAAAGTAGTAGATGGTATTAGTATGCTGTGATCGATAGATAATCTTTGTATTGATGTGTTCTATTGTTTGAGTTTTGTTTTATTTTTCTGAAGCGCGTCATTGAAGGTACATATGTATGTATATTACTTAATAATACATACATTTTCTTATACTGATTTCCTAAACAAGGTTAGTTTTTTTTTTTTTTTGATGTGCAGAGTAAAGCTGGTTGTTTTAAACACCAGCGTTTAATAAAACATTCTAAAAATATGAAAGTTTATTATAGAGATTGTGATGATTACATGTTTGAAAAATGTTGATACAAATAAATGCAAAATCTAAGATGAAAGTAATTATTTAAGCTTTCTAGTTTAATTATTTGAATTAATGTAAATTCAAATTATTATTATGAATGAGATTCTGTAAAATCTGTTGACTAATTCCATACCGAAACTGAATATACAAATACGTACTACTTTTAAAACTCATATTACAACACATATCCTTGAAAATTTAATTTAATTGTAAATATATTTCGGAATATTATTACTCGATATCTTTTTGAATATTATTAAATTACAGGTTGATAAGAAGTCAACTAGCAAAATATTCCCATTAGATTCATGTGCTTAATTCAATACCATAATGGGATAGTCTTAATAAAAACATAAGGGGAGAACTTAAAAAAGCAAAAATATAGGCATTTTATGGTATACATGTACAGATTTCGATTGTATTTAGGAATCAGTGAATATACCAAACTCAAATATTATTAGATAACTGTACAAGCATATTCCATTTGCTTATGCTGACTTTATACGACATGTATTTTACATCTGACTTGCAAAATTTCCCACTGCAAAAGTGATACATGCCGTGTGAAACATATGAAATATTGTCAGATGACATTTACAGAAGCAAAGTCAGATGAAAAATTTTCAATTAGAGCGTGTTCTATTTTCATCTGACAAGGCATCTGACATCAGCTGTATTAAATTATCAAAAGTGTGGTTTGGCTGAAAAAACATTAAAAAGCAAAGAGCGATTTATATATTTACGAAAATTGTGCAAAAACTCAGCTTTTGTGAACACTCAGAGGTTATGTCAGATATAATTGCACATGTACGTGTGAAAGCAAATATTATAAACCGTCTGTAAATTGACCATTTTGACAATCATGCGAAGTTACATATGTCTCACACACCTAACAAGCCATATGTAAAAAACATGTCGTCTAAAGTCAGCATTAGAGTTATCATATTAAGTATTCCTTTAATTCAACATTAGACATATGTACTATATATACATGCATATTTAAAATATTTATAAGAGAATTTTTAAATATTTATGTATCTATGCATATTCATATTAAAAACGCATTACTAAACTATATTTTATAGACTAATTTCGATTTATATTATCAAGTCCGAACACACTAGAAGGTTTTTTATACGATGATGGTTGATATGATGACGTTGCTAACAAAATAACTGAATTATCAATGAATTCTGCTTAATTATATGTGCAGGTATCTCCTCGTGTAATCATCTGAATTAGTTTCGAAGAAATGATTACTAACTAGTCATATAGTAAGGATGATTATGAATATGTTGGAAAAGTATGTACTACATTCAATTGTAGTACTATGATGTAACACAGAACTTTACAAATAAATCAAATTATCTAAGTTATTTAGTTGTAAACAACTTGTATGACTATGATATATTTTATTACCTACCATATTCCATTCTTCATTGGTTGAAGATTCATAAAATTTTAATTTAGATGATGTAAGTGAAGCTTACATCATTTACAAACATTTGGATACATATCAGATTAGACCCATAGAAATTTAATAACTTAATTGTTATTAGATTAGACTTAAACTACCATCAAGATTATACAATTGTCAAAATGATTTATTATTTTGTGTAGAAAACAAGCAAATTCAAAGCATGAAACAAATTCAATTAATAACGCATTTAAGTAATAAAACAAATACTAGGATCGCCGGGTGACCGAAATTCAAACGGGGATATTTCTGGGGAACTTCTGGAATTTTGAGGATTTTCGGTAAAAAAAATATATTACGCACATCTATACACAAATATCTTTTTAACCATACATGTATGTTTCATTAGTATTGGTGGACAATAAGATACTTAAAAAAAGTGTACGACAAAATTGTGTAGTCTATTTATATATAAGATGTAGCTCACTAACTTTAGAAATATCTGATAATGTATTCAACAAGGATTCATTTCAAATAAAACACATAGAACTCTTAAGTTTAACTGCTCTGAGGAAAATGTTATACCAATTGTTTTGAATGTACTTGTTGTATGACTAGTGAAAATGGGAATGGTACAAAATCTTCCTGAGTTGTAACTGGTGAAAATAATCACATCACAAAGCTAGAACAAAAATGATAGGAAAATTCCTTCATTATACAGCAGATTTTGTTCCAAACTAAAATCATTTGTCTATAGTACAGTAATTTAACTAGTACTAAGACCCCATCACATGGCAAGTAGCTTCAGTTAGGGTGTAGAACCTATCACTGGGTATCTTAATTATGTCAATTTACCCCTTGGCGAACCAGTCACGTGACGTGTCTTGTGACAGGTTCTTTTCTCTCTCTAGGGTAAATGAATAGCTTAGGGAAGAATATTAGTTTCAATATCCACCATCGATTATTAGATAAAAATTCATTTTAGCAACCATTTTTTATTAAAGAATGTCGTCGGAAAAAAGATTTTGAAATAGTGTGTGTGAATGAAAGAATATAGCTAAAAGGTTGTATGCTTTAGCCCTTGTCTTTCAGATCATTTTTTATTGTTTTGAAGCATATAAGGATTATTATGTATGCAGTACTCGATCTATGTTTGCTGGTTAAAATATTAGATTGATACGTACTCACGTGCCTACTACATTTACAGAGTTTTTAATAATAATATCCGTTAAACTTTCATTTTATTGACAATTTCAAGTAAATATATTATAAGGTGAAGAAGTAACATTGGTTTAAAAGTGATAGAAAGAAACATAATTATGTTATATATATATATATATATATATATATATATATATATATATATATATATATATATATATATATATATATATATATATATATATATATATATATATATATATATATATATATATATATATATATATATATATATATATATATATATATATATATATATATATATATATATATATATATATATATATATATATATATATATATATATATATATATATATATATATATATATATATATATATATATATATATATATATATATATATATATATATATATATATATATATATATGTATGTTAGTATATAAGAGCAATATATAATTGTATATGTGTATGTATGTACGCAATTATTGTCGTGGGCATCAGATCTTCTGACATCTTATACGTAAGCCCTTCTTTCAGAAAAATATTTAAATATTCTTCGACATTCTTTAACTTGAGTATCCACTTATAGAGCAGAACAACTTAGCATAGATCTGGATAGAAGTTCATTTGAGATCGATGATGATCTTTCGATTAATTCCCCAGAAAAGCAAAGCATATTTAATTGATATAAGTAGATCCTTTTCTAACAGTCGAGGGACCTGAAAACTGATATATGTGTATAATGTTAGTTAGTTAAAGTATCCAGACTGTAGAGTAAAATCTAACGAAATATAACTATATGGAGGGATTAAACACAATCTGATCCTACACAGCTCGTTCCTCCTCGATGTCTAGTTGAGTCAAGCTAGATTGCTCGAGTAGCATATCGGGTAAAAAAAAAGTACATGCAACAACAATTAGCAGCTTCCACTCGTTTGCAAAAGCGTGCGAAGCGCTATTGTATCAAAAAAATATTCATATAAACAATGGTTCGGGATACATTGTAGATCATGATGAGCTTCAAATTTAACGGAATTATGTGCTTATATATGTAAATAGGCGCTAATAGCTAATATGTACGAGTATCTATAATATTTGATTTATGTGCTTATAGCACTATAAGATCACACATTCTAATTAAGATATTATTATTATCTTGCTGTATGTGGTATATCAAATATATAAGTAAATGAACGAAAAGATATGAACAGATTTAATAAGATTTATTTGTAGAGTAAAATTATTGAAATGTAATCAGTATTGAACATAATGATTTATCCTGTTGTATCCAAAATATATGTAAATAACTTTAACACACACTTTAATAAGAAAAACCTCTATCATCAATATACACTTCAGTCCAACAACTACAAACAAAGTTTATCTGAATGCTGTATCTGTTCTTCATACAGAAAATCATTTCAATGATTATCTTTATTCCTAATACTAAACGAGTTAGTATAGATTATGGTAAGTCTAATTGCCATTATAGCTGTCTGATTACAAATCAGTAAATTTTTTTACAATATTCTCCAAAAGTTATTTATTTATTTCCTATTCTTCTTATTATAAAATTATATTATAAGATTATGTACTAAATATGACTTTTTATTGTTTCTCACATACACAAATATATATTCTCACGTACAGACATCAAACCACATGTAGAAATATGATGAAAATCATATGTATACATAGCAACAGCAAGAATTCGCACGATCAGCACAAAATCAAGGACAACACATACAAAAGTATGTAGATCTACCCATACGCAACTATATGCACATACACATACACACACTACAATTTCATAATGTTGTAAAAATCAAATTCCATTGTCAAAAAAATAAACAAGTTAGGCAAGATTTTAATATGGACAGACAGACAAACATCAATCCACATGTACAGACTCTTTATGTAAACACAACCTCTAACCAACCCCCACCAACAAACAAAAATTAGGATGACGACTCATTCTCCAACACATCCACCTGAATAAACAAAAAACACCAACAAGATTAAGCATGCATATTTAACGTAAACAAACATTTCAGACCAACTGTCATACTAAGCAACACAGCTACAAATCCAAACGATCATGCGATTATTTGATGCAAAAAACAAATACCCCCAATTGACATAAAAAATATTATAAACAAAAAGCAAACGCTTTTTGTATGTACGTATGTATATGCATACATATTAATTGGCACTTAACCCCCCCCCCCCTCTAACACTTCCATAACCACATTCTCAACACACCCCCCCTCTCACACTTCCATAATCACATTCTGAAAATATACAAACCCTCCACCAGTCAATTGGTGGACGGACATGCTTAAATAAACACAACTACATTTTAAATGTAAACACAAGCACCACAAAAAATTATGAACATCTCAAATCAATAGCCACACAATAAACCCCGTAGGAACCCAAGTCGACATTTTTATCTACAAGTTTGTTGACGTTGTCACCAAACTTGTCTACACTCTTTATTTCCACATATAATCTAAAACACTACCCAATCTCTCAATATGACACCATAAGTACCACACAGTCTATACCAAGCCAATACTTTCAAGCTCCAAACTCACTACACAATGTCTCAATATCACCCCATAAGAACCACATTGTCTATAGTAAGCCAATACTTTCAAGCTCCAAACTCACTACCCAATGTCTCAATATCACCCCATAAGAACCATCTAGTCTATACTCAATCAATTGTTCATAGGTCACTATCTCAGCACAACCACAACCCACGAAGCAACGGAAAACATCCAGGGTCTATGATAGGAATCGAACCCCACGACCTCTCTACTGACAGGATAACATCGCTACCACTCACCCACAGAGACACCCATATCGGAAATTCATATAACACAAAACATTATCTATAATATACTTTCACACTAACACTTTAACTCAATAATAATTCATCACAATTTTTTACCAACATTTTGCCTACAGGGTACTTTCATTTTTTTCCCACGGGTATCAAATTACACTTTTGTTTATTTAACAATTAAAATTTCAAATTTTAATAACCCAAATTTTTAAATTTTAATTAGGCTCGCAAATACTGTTCCCTACTACTGAAGAGGAACGAAGTGTGTAGGATCAGATTGTGTTTAATCCCTCCATATAGTTATATTTCGTTAGACTTTACTCAACAGTCTGGATACTTTAACTAACATTAGACACATATATCAGATTTCAGGTCCCTCGACTGTTAGATAAAGGATCTAGTAATAACAATTAAATATGCTTTGCTCTTCTGCGGAATTAATCGAAAGATCATCATCGATCTCAAATGAACTTCTATTCAGATCTATGCTAAGTTGTTCTGCTCTATGAGTGGATACTCAAGTTAAAGGATGTGCTTGAATCCATCTTTATCGAAGAATATTTAAACATTTTTTTTAAAGAAGGGCTTACGTATAAGATGTTAGAAGAACTGATGCCCACGACAATTATTGTGTACATACATACATATGTATATACAATTATATATTGGTCTTATAGACTAACTTATATATATATATATATATATATACATATATATATATATATATATATATATATATATATATATATTTATATATATATATATATATATATATATATATATATATATATATATATATATATATATATATATATATATATATATATATATATATATATATATATATATATATATATATATATATATATATATATATATATATATATATATATATATATATATATATATATATATATATATATATATATATATATATATATATATATATATATATATATATATATATATATATATATATATATATATATATATATATATATATATATATATATATATATATATATATATATATATATATATATATATATATATATATATATATATATATATTAACTTTATCAGAATATTAGAATAATGCACGATTCCAAAATAACAGATGTAACCTAATTATGTTTCTTTCTATCACTTTTAAGCCAATGTTACTTCTTGACCTTATATTATATTTACTTGAAATTGTCAATAAAATGAAAGTTTAACGGATATTATTATTAAAAAGGTGAACAACAAAGACAATTATTAAAAATCTGTAAATGTAGTAGGCACGTGAGTAGGTATCAATCTAATAATTTAACCAGCAAACATAGATCGAGTACTGCATACATAATAATCCTGATATGCTTCAAAACAATAAAAACGATATGTAAGACAAGGGCTAAAGCATACAACCTTTTAGCTATATTCTTTCATTCACACACACTATTTCAAAATCTTTTTTCCGACGGCATTCTTTAATAAAAAATGTTTACTAAAATGAAATTTTATCTAATAATCGATGGTGGATATTGAAACTAATATTCTTCCCTAATCTATTCAATTACCCTGGAGAGAGAGAAAAGAACAGGTCACGTGACTGGTTCGCCAAGGGGTCAATTGACATAATTAAGATACCCAGTGATAGGTTCTATACCCAAACTTAAGCTACTTGTCAGGTGATGGGGTCTTAATACTAGTTAAATTACTGCACTATAAACAAATGAGTTTAATTTGGAACAAAATCTGCTGTATAATGAAGGAATTTTCCTATCATTTTTGTTCTAGTTTCGTGATGTGATTGTTTTCACCGGTTGCAACTCAGGAAGATTTTGTACCATTCCCATTTTCACTAGTCATACAACAAGTACATTCAAAACAATAGGTATAACATTTCCCTCAGAGCAGTTAAACCTAAGAGTTCTATGTGTTTTATTGGAAATGAGTCCTTGTTGAATACATTATCAGATATTTCTAAAGTTAGTGAGCTACATCTTATATATAAATAGACTACACAATTTTGTCGTACACTTTTAAGTATCTTATTGTCCACCAATATTAATGAAACATACATATACGCTTAAAAAGATATTTGTGCCTAGAAGTGCGTAATATATTTTTTTTACCGAAAATCCTCAAAATTCCAGAAGCTCCCCAGAAATATCCTCGTTTGAATTTCGGTCACCCAGCGATCCTTGTATTTGTTTTATTACTTAAATGCGTTATTAATTTAATTTGTTTCATGCTTTGAATTCTTGTTTTCTACACAAAATGATAAAGCATTTTGACAATTGTGTAATCTTGATGGTATTTTAAGTCTAATCTAATAACAATTAAGTTATTAAATTTCTATGGGTCTAATCTAATATGTATCCAAATGTTTGTAAATGATGTAAGCTTCCCTTTCATCATTTAAATTAAAATTTTATGAATCTTCAACCAATGCAGAATGGAATATGGTAGGTAATAACATATACCATAGTCATACAAGTTGTTTACAACTAAATAACTTAGAAAATTTGATTTATTTGTAAAGTCCTGTATTACATCATAGTACTCCATTTGAATGTAGTACATACTTTTCCACCATATTCATAATCATCCATACTATATGACTAATTAGTAATCATTTCTTCGAAACTAATTCAGATGATTACACGAGGAGATACCTGTATATATAATTAAGTAGAATTCATTGACAATTCAGTTATTTTGTTAGCAACGGCATCATATCAACCATCATCGTATAAAAAACCTTCTAGTGTGTTCGAACTTGATGACTTGATAATATAAATCGAAATTAGTCTATAAAATATAGTTTAGTAATGCGTTTTTAATATGAATATGCATAGATACATAATTATTTAAAAATTCTCTTATAAATATTCTAAATATGCATGTATATATAGTACATATGTCTAATGTTGAATTAAAGGAATACTTAATATGATAACTCTAAGCAAATGGAATATGCTTTTACAGTTATCTAACAATATTTGAGTTTGGTATATTCACTGATTCCTAAATACAATCGAAGTCTGAACATGTATACCATAAAAGGCCTATATATTTGCTTTTTTAAGTTCTCCCCTTATGTGTTGTAATATGAGTTTTAAAAATAGTACGTATTTGTATATTCAGTTTCGGTATGAAATTAGTCAACAGATTTTACAGTATCTCATTCATAATAATAATTTGAATTTACTTTAATTCAAATAATTGAACTAGAAAGCCTAAATAATTACTTTCATCTTAGATTTTGGATTTATTTGTATCAAAATTTTTCAAACATGTAATCATCACAATATTTATAATAAACACTTGCTTCTTTCATATTTTTAGAATGTTTTATTAAACGCTGGTGTTTTAAAACAACCAGCTTTACTCTGCACATCAAAAATAAAAAAACTAACCTTGTTTAGGAAATGAGTATAAGAAAATGTATGTATTATTAAGTAATATACATACATATGTACGTTCAATGACACGCTTCAGAAAAATAAAACAAAACTCAAACAATAGAACACATCAATACAAAGATTATTTATTGATCACAGCACACCAATACCATATACTACTTTCCAGCGGTCAAGAGAAAAGTTAACTTTTAAAATCCCTACTTGATAAAATATTTAATGTAAAGAAATATCTTTGTATATCAAATAAACTCATTAAAATTATTAAAAATATCGGATGTAAAAGTGATAGAAATAATTAATTTTCCTGTCTTCCATGTATAGGTATAAGGCTTCAAATTAAAGAACAACAACCATGTAATAAGTAAGTATATTGATAGACCTTTCACCTTCAAAAAATAACCGTGGAATACTAAAATAAATTGTCTGAGTCATGAAAACCTTCCATGACTTCCCACCAAAAAAATTAATCTTCTGGTCCTCGAGTAGAGCTCATTTTAAAACAATCACACAAAGTGATACAAAATAGTGATGTACATGCACAACAACTACCACTATAAGCTCAAAACTATACAATCTTTATCTGTAAAGTTCAAATAATAAACAAAAATATCCAAGTCAGCAGAATTAAGAATATGTACATAAAAAAATTTTAAAAGAAAAATTAATATGTACAACCTCAAAAAGAAATTTATATACATACATAAACAATAACCTACAAAACAGAAAAATTTATATAGATACTAGATCGATCACAACAGACATATATCGTATACACACACTCAGCCCAACACACACCTACAAAAAAGTGATGACGTAATACTCATACACAAACATAACATATATGTAATAAAATTTCATACTATGTATTGTGCAATTCAAATTCCTTTGTCTAGCAATACGAAACACTGCTTCTTAAATAAATAAACAAACGAAGGTGCCATAACGACACCTTCGTCTCACCAACGAAGCAATAGTCGGACACACTAAACTCCATAAAATAATAGTGACACCTTAACATCTATCTACAATTGTTACATTAAAATAAAGAAATCAAAATATCCATCACAAGTTCAGTAACCCTATTCAAAAACTCTGCTTATCAATACTATGGTCCCAAAATATTGAACAACTGAAATGCATTTGTATATAAAAAAAAACCTCTGCAAACAAAATCCATATTTCAAATAAAATATATCAACATATTTATTAGCTACACACAACTATAAATCCAAACGATCATGCGAATATTTTGCAACAAAAAAACAAAAGTTCTCACTTGAAAAAATTAATACAAACAAAGAGCAAACACTTATTTGTATGTATGTATGTACATGCATACATCAAATAAATTTGCAGATATGTACATAAGTATGTAGAAATATTGTCAAATTTCATACCCATGCGATTGCGTACTCAGAACATTTAGTAGAACTTAACACAGCTCCTCCTCCCCTCTCACACTTCCATAACCACATAATGAAAATTTACAAACCGTTTACCAACCGATTGACGTTGAATCAAAAATGGACGGGCACGTTTAAATAAATAGAAACAAAACATTTTAAAACTTTAAATATAAACAAATTGAATTTAACATACATAGAACAAAGATAAGATTGACAAAATAAAAAAATGTCATCGTCCACAGCATAATAAAACACAGATGTAATCAAACGGATTTTAGCATAAACATATAAAAAATTGGGAAGGTCACATACATGAGAACATTTTATACTACATATGTACATCACATGGCGCCTACAAAAAACAATTCAAACTATTCTAACAACATACCTCCAAATCATGGACAGACTCAAATTCATACATTCAGACATATAGAAATTCCCACGCGCCCCATACTTACACTAACAAATTGAAAAAAACATCAAGCTATGAACATCTCACATACACAAATATATATTCTCACGGACAGACATCAATCCAGATGTAGAAATATGATTAAATTTATATACACAGCAACAGCAAGAATTCGCACGATCAGCACAAAATCAAGGGCAACACATACAAATGTATGTATGTAGATGTAGCCATATGCAACTATATGCACACACTCATACACATATACACACACTACAATTTCATAATGTTGTGAAATTCAAATTCCATTGTCAAAAAATAAACAAGATTAAGCAAGATTTTAATATGGACAGACAGACACCAATCCACATGTACAGACTCTTTATGTAAACACAACCTCTAACCAACCCCCACCAACAAACAAACAAAAAATAGGATGATGACTCATTCTCCAACACATCCACCTGAATAAACCAAGAACACCAACAAGATTAAGCATGCATATTTAACGTAAACAAACATTTCAGACCATCTGTCATACTAAGCAACACAGCTACAAATCCACACGATCATGCGATTATTTGATTCAAAAAACAAATACCCCCATTTGACATAAAAAAATATTATAAACAAAAAGCAAACGCTTATTGTATGTACTTATGTATATGCATACATATTAATTGGAACTTAACAACCCCCCCTCTAACACTTCCATAAACATGATTCTGCAAAACAAATAATCAGACAGACATTTCAAATGATGACTCATTCTCAAAACATTTGCAGCTGAATAAACAAAGTCATAAACATGATGCTGCAAAACAAATAATCAGACGGACATTTCAAATAATGACTCATTCTCAAAAAATGTGCAGCTGAATAAACAAAGCAATAAACATGATTCTGTGGAACAAATATTCAAATTATTATCCCAAGAAATAAACAAGATGGACATTTGTGTGTATGTCGTACACATTCTTCACAAATCTAAAGATAAGAAAAAAGAAACACACACACCCATCCCCCACACATCCACGCACCCACTGCCATGCACAAAGTCAATGTAAACACAAGCACCACAAAAAATTATCAAGAACAAAAAATAATAATAGCGACACAATAAACCCCGTAGGAATCCAAGTCGACTTTTTTATCTACAAGTTTGGTGACGTTGTCACCAATCTTGTCTACACTCTTTATTTCCACATATAATCTAAAACACTACCCAATCTCCCAATATGACCCCATAAGAACCACACAGTCTATAGTAAGCCAATACTTTCAAGCTCCAAACTCACTACCCAATGTCTCAATATCACCCCATTAGAACCACATTGTCTATAGTAAGCCAATACTTTCAAGGTCCAAACTCACTACCCAATGTCTCAATATCACCCCATAAAAACAACACCCTAAATGTCTATAACACCAAAAAGCATTACACACACTATAATTTTTCACAATCTTCACTTTACACATTTTGCCTACAGGGCACTTTAATTTTTTTCCCACGGGTATCAAATTACACTTTTGTTTATTTAACAATTAAAATTTCAAATTTTAATTACCCAAATTTAAAAATTTTAATTAGGCTCATGTCCCTAGTTCCTATCTACTAGCGTCTACAGTTCCAAATGTTAGTGGTGCTATTTGGGTGTAAGCTTGTCCCATTAGGCGCCAGTTTGCATCCTTGGATGAAGCGAAATATTCCGAGGTCAAAGCTGGTCCTTCTGTGCCGAAAAATATGGGGACTATATTATTCACTAACTTGGTAATTGTCGATATAGAAGACATGGTATTCGTTTTCTAAAGAGTGCTGTTGAACTCCTTTCTTATTGTTGTAGGTGACAACGGATATTTCCTGAGTGTTTCCCGAGCTTCCTATAGGTATTTACCAAATTCTTCCCAAGTCTGGCTTTGCTCTAGTTTTAGCCTCCCAAATTCCTTCTCGTATAATGTTAGATCTTTCAATTTTCCCTTTATAGCTTCTGCTGTATACCCTCTATTTCTTTTTTTTCGCATTTTGTAGTAAACACTTTAATTTATTTAATAGTCTCCATGCTTCTTCTTCCTGGTTCAAGACGTTCCAACGCTCTGCAGTATCCGTTTGTCCTATTACTATTGACATGACCTCCCTGGTAAAGGCTGGTACGTCCGTGAGTGTAGCTTGTCCTATTGATTCCCTTCACGGGGTTGGAGACCTAGACCTGTACGCTAGTTCTAATTCTCTTTTTGCCTTGGCCAAAGAAACCGATAACCTATGTATTTTTTCGTCCTTTACTTCCAATAACTGTTGCTGCTTAAGTTGTTGTTCATATTCTTTTTCACACAGTCGCTGCTGTTGTAGTTTTTGCTCTAATTCTTCATTTTCCTTAACCTCTTGCTCTAACAAAGTATTTGTGTAGTCTATATGTTTCTTCAATTTTTTGCTAAATCTCTCTAAGCCCAATTTAGATTTTTCTAGATCTTCAACCTGATTGCCTAGTTCCTCCGATTTTTTGTCATTTAGTTCCTCAATTACTCCTAGTATATACCCTACTTCTTCCAATTGTGTCAATTTATTGTCCTTTACAAAGTATTTAAAAATTCCCTATCCGAATTTATGTTTTGTAGTTCTGTCCATACATGCACCTGTAGGCTTCCTACATGCAGATTATAGTCGTTCAGTTCAAATATTAGTTTATCCGTCTGTTTCTGTGGAGTACTCATTATCTGCCTACCATTTTTGCTGAACCCCTATGTTTATTATTTCTCTGTGTTGTCTCTTTTGTCCACTTAATGTTGAGGATCCTACCGCTACAGAATTTTGTATTTGGCTTACGAAATTTCCTGCGGTCAACTTCTGCCGCAAGGTATTATTGTGTCCACCACTTCGGACCTCTACTTGGACTCCACAGGCGTACCAGAATGCGGGTGCAACCCTTAGAATCTTCGTTTTGGCTCTCTGTGATTTTTACAAGTTTTACTCGCAACTTTAGCTTTCCGGTGTTGGAAATATTACTCTTCACGTATAACAAAAAAACGAATTGAGTACTGTTGAAATGTCTTCATTAATCTTCTAAAATTCTGCACTTATTCCTTCTATCATGCTTTTTTCAATTTTGTTAATTTGGAATTCCCGATGCTACAGAAAAAAATTTTTTTTTTATTGTTTGGTTCACAAAATTTTCTGCCGTCAACTTCTGCCATAAGGTATTATTGTATCCACCTCTTCGGACCTCTACTTGGACTCCATAGGCGTACCGGAATGCGCTGCAACCCCTGGAATCTTCATTTTGGCTCTCTGTGATTTTTAGAAACTTTTACTCGCAACTTTAGTTTTCCGCTGTTGGAAATATTACTCCTTACGTTTAATTAAAAAAAAACTCAAGGGAGTACTGTTGAAATGTCTTCCTAAACGTTATTTGTATACCATCTGCAATTTCCTGCGGTCAAGATCTGCCGCAAGGTATTATTGTGTCGACCACTTCGGACCTCTACTTGGACTCCAAAGGCGTACCGGAATGCGGCTGCAACCCTTAGAATCTTCGTTTTGGCTCTCTGTGATTTTTTCAACTTTTATCCCCAACTTAAGTTTTCTGCTGTTGGAAATATTACTCCTCACGTTTAATTTAAAAAAACCCAAGGGGGTACTGTTGAAATGTCTTCTTTAACATTATTTGTACACTATCTGCAACTACTTGTCAATCTTCCCAAAATTCTGCACTTATCCTCCTATCATCTATCTATATATATACTATATATATATATATATATATATATATATATATATATATATATATATATATATATATATATATATATATATATATATATATATATATATATATATATATATATATATATATATATATATATATATATATATATATATATATATATATATATATATATATATATATATATATATATATATATATATATATATATATATATATATATATATATATATATATATATATATATATATATATATATATATATATATATATATATATATATATATATACATATATATATATATATATATATATAATATATATATATATATATATATATATATATATATATATATATATATACATATATATATATATATATATATATATATATATATAAATATATATATATATATATATATATATATATATATATATATATATATATATATATATATATATATATATACATATATATATAATATATATATATATATATATATATATATATATATATATATATATATATATATATATATATATATATATATATATATATATACATATATATATATATATATATATATATATATATAAATATATATATATATATATATATATATATATATATATATATATATATATATATATATATATATATATATATATATATATATATATATATATATATATATATATATATATATATATATATATATATATATATATATATATATATATATATTATATATATATATATATGTATATATATATATATATATATATATATATATATATATATATATATATATATATATATATATATATATATATATATATATATATATATATATATATATATATATATATATATATATATATATATATATATATATATATATATATATATATATATATATATATATATATATACAATATATAATTGTATATATGTATGTATGTACGCAATAATTGTCGTGGGCATCAGTTCTTCTAACATCTTATACGTTCATAAGACAATCTTGATAAAGTGAAAAAATGTGATTATTTAGAAAACTTCCTAAAAATACCATAATACTGTCAAATTTCTTCACTTATTATCTGACAACTCATAACAATTTGTTTTCACATTATTGGATTTTTATTAAAGATTTGGATTTTTTAGAGATTTTTTTTAACATGTTTTAACACTAAATCCAATTGTCAGAAGGCCGCCTTAATAACTATTTATCTTACAATTTTCCAGTTTCTTCCCTGTCGTAGCCTCTGAGCAATACTGGATCCTGCCGCGAGAGAATTTGTGCCGCGAGAGAATTTGTGTGCGGCTGCAACCCTTAGAATCTTCGTTTTGGTTCTCCGTGGTGTTCTCAATTTTTACTCACAACATTCAGTTTTCCGTTTTTGGAAATATTTTGCTGCCTACTTACAAAATTCATCCGCTAATAGCGACTGCGCCACTTAAATGTTGAGGATCCTACCGACTGCGCCACTTAAATATTGAGGATCCTACCGACTGCGCTACTTAAATGTTGAGGATCCTACCGACTGCGCCACTTAAATGTTGAGGCTCCTGACGATGGAACCCAACAAGGATATTTCGTTTTGATATTAAACACGTTTATTTTATTATATTATTTATAATTATTATTTTATTTATTTACCCTGGAGGGTGCAGTAGCAGTACGCAGGGTAAAGTTGTTTTTCTTACTTAACACTTAACACACAAAAAGCTCTGACTTAAAATTTAACAGAGTATTTATACTAAAAATATGCTGACTACTTAATTTACTTGAATACAAATTTTTGGTCGTATTGACTACTCAGAATACATTTGCTTATTTAGTACAATAAATGTGCTTACTTGACTGTATAAGAAACACAAAACAAACGGTGTATCAACCAGTTACAACGAAGCGTAACTGGAGACACAAAAAGCACAAACTACATTAGTGTATTCACTTAAT
Organism: Panzeria rudis; assembly: GCA_956483635.1. NCBI lineage: Eukaryota > Metazoa > Arthropoda > Insecta > Diptera > Tachinidae > Panzeria > Panzeria rudis. The sequence continues at coordinate 56,563,466 of OY101451.1, forward strand.
GCACAAAAATAATATATGTATTCACTTAAATGTATTTATTTATTTAATAAAGCAGAATTGCTGCTGTAGCCGTATTGGGGGGTTGATTCACACCAGTACATAAACAATATTTTTACAGGAAACAGTACCAAAACTAACTCACAATTTTAGCCTTTACATATTCGAACTTCTAAAAAGTACTAAAACGCATTTGACGGCTTCTTAAGAAGAGAAGAATGCATTTTAAATTTTATTTCCATTGTTAGTATTTTAGCAGATAGCTGGTTAACAAAAAGGTACCAAAATTATATTTTTCCCTTTTTTCGGCCCCTAAATGTAAGAATTTAAAAAAAAGTATTAAACACCTGTCCGATTATTTTTTGATCTTTATCTAAGTTTTTGGAATTTTGTGTCTACTTTAGTTAGATCCGGAGATATAAGGTTACCGAATTTAACCGTTTTTACGCCTTTTTGCCCCCTTACCATTGGAATTTCCAAAAATGGTAAAGTCGGATAATTTGCAAAAATTTTAGAAGTATGCTGAACTTTTTCTGGAGTTTGAGAGAGATTTTAACGAAACTCATAGAAATAATCAGACATCGTTTACAATTGAACTCGAGAAGGAGGAGTTTAAGACTTTATGGGAAAAAGTTAGGGTGTTTTATGAAGTTTTTGCCACCGCTAGCTATAATGCTGATTCCGAAGAGGAGGTCATAGAAGCAAAAACTCTTTCTAAAAAATGTAGATTAGCCTACATTCCTTGTGCTGCGCTGATGGGTGAATTGTCACAAGCTTTCGTGAGTAGACCTGCACTTTCGTCGACTCAATGTGTAGTCAATTCAAATGATGCTTCAACTTCGGGTAGTCATCATATTAAACTGCCGCCATGTACAACTGAACCATTTTATGGTGATTATCAGTCATGGCCGGCTTTCAGGGATATGTTTGTGGCAGTATACGTAAACGGTAGTTCATTGTCTGGAGTTGAGAAGATGTTTTACCTTAGGCATAACACCAGAGACGAGGCTCTAGAGATTGTCAAGAAATCTCCCCTTACTAAAAAAGGCTTTGCAACATCGTGGAAGAATTTGAAAGACCGCTATGAAAATAAGAGAATTCTAGTCAATATTCAGCTCAAAATTTTGTTTAATTTAGTAGAAATAGAATCGGAATCGGATGCGGAAATCAAGCGTTTGCAAAGAGATATCAATAATTGCATTGCGACACTTTATTTGCATGAAATTGATATCCAAAATTGGGATTAAATTTTCATCTTTCTTTGCTCTATTAAATTGCCAGATTTAACCCTGTCGTCATCGGAACAGTCACTAAAGGACAAAACTGAAATCCCAAAGTGGGAGGATATGGATAGTTTTCTCACTTCGCGTTTTCAGTCCTTAGAAACGGTTTCGGGTATTAGAGCAAGCCCAACAGGGTACATCTCAAACCCTAGTTCCCGTAAAAATGTTTCATTTGGTAGTAATTCTAATGCCAAGGCAGACCATCGTTCGGAATATGGAAGAAGTAATTTTTCTAACCGGAAAGTTCGAATGTCATAAATTAAGTGAATGCCAAACCACTTTTAGTTGTTCTGTGTGCAAATTGAAGCACCATTCTTTATTGCATAGGGAGGTGGTAAGTGAAGGCGAACCGAGTACTAGTCAAGCAGCGGCTTAGCGAGCAGCCGTTCAAAACTGTTTCGCAACAACTTCGCGACAAATTCTGCTAGAAACAGCTATAGTCCACATAGTTTGCTGCAATGAAGTATTTTCTGCGAGAGCTCTCATTGACTCTGGTTTGACCCTCGCTGATCCCAATTTTGCAAAGAGTGGAAAGGCTGATCTACTCATTGGAGCTGATATTTATTCGAGAATTATGAAGGAGGGTGTCAGACGAACTATTATACGAGATCTGATGGCCCAAGAAACAATATTTGGATGGATTCTAACTGGATCTCTTCCTGATTTCGATCATCGGGCATTTAATTCATCTGTTTCATATTGCACAGAAGTAGGCTTAGATAAACAATTGGAAAAGTTGTGGGCATTGGAAGAGCCTCAAAGTGCCTCTAAGTCTACCCCCGAAGACGAATAATGTGAAGAACATTATAGAAACACTACGAGACGAAATTCGGACGGTCGTTATATAGTTTCCCTACCCTTTAAGTCGCAATATTTAGGTGACAGTGGGCTCGGTTCATCTCGTGACAGGGCTCAGCGCCAGCTTTTAAGAAACGAAATGGCTTTATTAAAGAAGCCAGATCTTAAGACCACGTATGACAACTTTCTTTCAGAATATCAAGTTTTGGGTCACATGACTTCAATTGAGAATTATAATGCGGAATCCTCTGAATCATTTTACTTGCCGCATCATGCTGTTTTTAAGCCTGAAAGTTCGTCTACTAAGGTCAGAGTGATGTTTAATGCCTTGAGTCGTTCGTCTGCAGGGTTTAATGATGTTTTATAAACAGGGCCCATTTTACAAAACGACCTTACATTGTTAATCATTAAATGGCGCTTTTACCGTTATGTATTAAATTTGGACATTGAGAAAATGTACCGCCAGATTTTACTAGAACCAGGACAGACAAAATATCAGCGCATCGTCTTTCGCCGCAATCCAATTGATGATTTATTAGACTTCGAACTGAAAGACGTCAGATTTGGAGTAAATTGTGCTCCGTACTTGGCGATCAGAACATTGCATCAGTTAGCAAGCGATGTTCAGGATCAGTAGCCTCTTGCTTCCAAAATATTACTTCATATGATGTACGTTGATGACGCGTTGGCTGGGTCTCACGACATTTCTTTAGCGATTGCAGATCGTAACGAGTTAGTATTGGCTTTATCATCAGGTGGATTTTGTATGAAGAAGTGGCATATCTTGGAAGAGTTGCCAGCTGATTTTCTTTTAAAGAAAACTTTTTTGAAATTGATGATTGATAGCACCACCAAAACATTAGGTGGAATGCTAAATCTGACGAATTTTACTTTTTCACGTCTGCTATTCTTGCAAAAGGAAACTTTACTAAAAGGGAGGTTTTGTCTATCACCGCTAAACTTTTCGATCCTGCGGGTTGGCTAGGACCCATAGTAATAGTGGCAAAAATGTTGATGCAACAAATCTTGTGCGAGAAAACTGGCTGGGACGAAGCTATATCAGATGAAGTCTTTGTAAAATGGAATCATTTTGTGGCTGACTATAAGGATATTGATAACATAACGATTCCTCATTGGGTAGGTTTCAAAAAAGCAAGTTATTTCCAGATACATGGGTTTTCTGACGCTTCTGAGAAGGCATATGCCGAGTGCGTATATGTTCGTATTCAAAATGAGAAAGGTGTCATTCAATCTCATTTATTGTTAGCAAAATCTAGAGTAGCTCCATTAAAAACTGTTTCGTTGCCGCGCTTAGAGCTTTGTGGTGCTTACCTTTTAGCCGAATTGATTAACACAATTAGGAAAGATTTCGAACTGCATGAGAGTCGGACAGAGGTATATGCATGGAACGATTCCATGATTGTTTTGGCATGGCTTCAAAAGCCATCGAATACTTGGAAAACTTTCGCTGCGAACAGGGTTTCGAAAATTGTAGAAAAGGTGGACAAAGGTAGTTGGCGGCATGTTTGCTCAAACGATAATCCGGCCGATTTACTACGTCGAGGTGTAAGACCACACAACCTTGTCAATAATAAACTTTGGTGGCATGGTCCTTCATGGCTTTGCTCATCTTCTGAACGCTGGGAGAATGCATCCCAGTTTTTTTTTTGTACATTTTAAGTTATTTAATGACCGGCTAGATCGTTTTTCGTCATACTCACGGGCGCTGCGTATCCTGGCGTTAGTAGTGAGGGGTTGGAAATTAATTTTGAAGCAAGAGCAAAATTTTTCGGGCTCAGAGGTAACTCCAGCCGAAATCCGCTCCGTAAGAGAAAATCGATAATTGTATCTCAGAAAGCCTTCTTCGCTAGTGAATATTATAAATTGTGCAATGATCAACCTAGTGTAGAAGTAAAACTTGTAACCTTGTCACCCTTTTTGGATGAAAGAGGGGTAATTCGTGTTGGAGGACGTCTGACAAATGCTTCAAACCTGACATACAATGAGAAATTTGCAATAGTATTGCATCCACGTTGTCGTTTCGCCGTTCTGTTTGTCGAATTTATTCATAAAACTACGCCGAACGGCGGAAGTCAGTTGATGTTAAGAGTTTTTTTCATTCCACATGCCAAAAATCTAATAAAGACGATTATAGGTCGTTATAAAACTTGTGTTTTACAGAAAAAAAAACTACTCAAATCAGATTGTGGCAGCTCTTCCTACTTCTAGAACTATAATTTCCTACTTCTAGAACTATAATTTCCATTTAACAGTACTGTTGTGGGCTTCAGCGGCCCATTTGATATACGAAATTATACGGGTCGAGCTTGCTTAATCACAAAGGGCTATGTTTGCTTGTTTGTATGCTTCGCCACGAAAGGGATTTATTTGAAAGCAGTTAGCAGTTTGTCGACACCAGCTTTCTTGGCGGCCTTCGAGAGATTTGTTTCCCGGCGAGGATATCCGAGGGAGATGCACTCTGGTAATGGCACAAATTTCGTTGGTGCCTTAAAAGTAATAAAGTCCGAATTTCGTAACTTTCTTCGTAGTGCAGGTTCTAATGTAAATACATGGTCCTCAAGGCCTTTATTGGCATCTTAACCCCCCTGGAGCACCTAATATGGGAGGAATGTGGGAAGCTGGCGTGAAAAGCTTCAAGCATCATTTCAAAAGGGTTGCTGGAAACCTAAAATATACTTTTGAGGATTTTCAACATTGCTGGCACGTATTGAATCTTGTCTAAACTCTCGTCCGTTATGTCCCTTAATGGAGAACAAGGACAGTTTAGATGTTTTGACGCCAGGTCATTTTCTTGTCAGCGGACCACTTTTAGCGCCACCCAAAGTAAACATTATGGAGGCTCCACTGTCAATAGTTAATAGCTGGCAACGAGTAAAGGCATTGAACCAACGTTTATGCATCAGTTGGAAATACGATTATTTGAAAGATCTTCACAAACGACATAAGTGGAAGAGATTTAGCAATTGGTGATTTAGTTATGATTCGAGGAGATAACCTGCCGACGAATGAATGGCACATTGGTAGAGTAGTGAAAGTGCATTTAGGGAAAGATAACCACGTCAGAGTTGTATAATTGAAAGCGGCACGTGGCTTAATAACCAGACCAGTTTTGAAGCTAGTACTTCTTCCAACGCATTAGTCTTTGTTTTTATTGTTTTTTTTAATTTTTATAATGGGTGATTTTATAAGAACTATCGGAAAGTAAAAAAGAAAAAAACACATAAAATTCAGAAAAATGCATGAAATATTTATTTGGATCGATAGTTGGGTCGATATAATTTAATGTTTGAAGATTATTTCATGCAAATGTTGGCCGCGGCTGCGCCTCAAATGGTCCATCCGCTTAGTCCAATTTGGCATACTCTTTCCAACATTTCGGCCGGTATCTCACGAATAATGTTGGCAATGTTGGCTTCCAGTGCGTCAATCGAAGCGGGCTTGTCGCTATAGACATTAGCCTTAACATAGCCCCACAAAAAATAGTCTAGAGGCGTTAAATCGCACGATCTGGGCGGCCAATTGACTGGTCCCAAGCGTGAAATAAACTGTTCACCGAACTCGCCTCTCAATTGGTCCATTGTTTCGCGTGCTGTGTGGCATGTGGCACCGTCTTGTTGAAACCACATGTCATGCAAGTCAAGCTCTTCCATTTTGGGCAGAAAAAAGTTTGTTATCATCGCACGGTAGCGCTCACCATTCACAGTAACGTTGTGATTCGCATCATCTTTGAAGAAATACGGCCCAATGATGCCGCCAGCCCATAATCCGCACCAAACGGTTGTTTTTTGTGGATGCATTGGTAGCTCTTGCAATGCTTCTGGCTGCTCTTCACTCCAAATACGGCAGTTTTGCTTGTTCACGTATCCATTCAACCAGAAATGAGCCTCGTCGCTGAACACAATTCTTCGATAAAAAAGTGGATCTTCATCTAACTTAACAGAGCACGCATTTTGGTAATAAAATTCAATAATTTGCAAGCGTTGTTCGTTTGTAAGACGATTCATGATTAAATTATAGACCAAACTGAAGATGTTTGACAGTGACACAAGATACAAAACGTGCGTGAGCTGTCAAAACTAGTGTTGCCAAAAAGATAATAGCAAAAAAATCACTCGTTAGTATCATGGTTTCACCGAAAAAAATACGCCGGAGATCATCGTTCCGGCAAGAGCGGTTTTGCGAAAAATTCCTCCAAGTTCACATACAAGAAAGGATGCAGCTCGTTTCGATTTACAAATATTGTGCAAGTTGCCTAAGCCACGACCATACCTGGCGTAAGAGAAAGTGTAAGCGCTGCAGTGATATGCATCATACGCTTCTTTACAAAGCGAGTAAAAGACCTAGCTCGTCTGGAGGGTTAAAGACCTGGTTCGTCTCAAGCCCTGGTTCCTGCTCATTCAGGAAACCATAAGGCAACTGCACGAACTAAGGAAGTTGGTCGGAGAAAAAATGAGAACGTGGTTGATACATTGCCTACATACCATATTTCGCAAATGATATTGCTAAAACCTACAGCAATCATAAAAATTGTCACCAGAAAAAAATATGTTTTTGAGCGAGCTCAAATTGACCCTGGCTTGGAAAGTTCCATTGTGTCCGATGAAGTTGTGCGGCGGCATAGAGGGAACCATGGTGGTAGCGACACAGTTGAAACGTATGCCACAGTTCGCAGAAAGTTTAAAATGATTTCACCTTCAAAATCAATCGACGGAAGATTGCTGCTGAGTTTCCAGGTCTTCAGTTGGCAGACACTCAATTCTACGTATCGGCTCCTTTGCAGATAAAACTTGGATGTGAGGTATAAAATATAATTATTATCAACGGTGTCTGTGGTGGTTCTCTTGGAAAGCCACTAGCTCAATTTTCTATTTTTGGCTATTAGATATACGGATCCTGTGCACCATGAAGATTTATGAGTATTATATATATATATATATATATATATATATATATATATATATATATATATATATATATATATATATATATATATATATATATATATATATATATATATATATATATATATATATATATATATATATATATATATATATATATATATATATATATATATGTATATATATATATATATATATATATATATATATATATATATATATATATATATATATATATATATAT
>OY101451.1:56580909-56690909 GCA_956483635.1 Panzeria rudis
ACATACATACATACATACATACATACATACATACATACATACATACATACATACATACATACATACATACATACATACATACATACATACATACATACATACATACATACATACATACATACATACATACATACATACATACATACATATATACATACATATATGAATTTACATTAGGCAAATAACTGTTAACAATTTTTGCAAATAAGAAAAAGATCAACCAGAGAATAAAAAAACTCTTGTCGATAAGAATGACAACTCTCTTCACACGTACGGGTATTAGGAATTCAACTTACACGAGAGAGAATAATTTTTTCAGTTCAACACAGTTGAGAGAGGATAAAGCCTACACTTAAATATCCCCTAAATTGAATTTCTTACACGCACAAACACTTTTTAGTTTTAATTTTTATGAAATCAAAACAGTTAATAAAAAGCTTAAAACATTTTTAGCAATAAAAATAATAATTTGTTATACATTGGTTCTTTTTGTAAAATTATTGATAAGAACTAGTTTCTGTACAAATAATTCCAAAATTGTTGTTCCCCTTTTGTTTATGTGGCAACTCTTTTTTAATGTTTATAAAAACAAGCTTCAAAAATTCCCGTATAACTCAAACCTTTTTTAAAAGAAGTTAACTTGTATTCTTGTATCATGTTGCATATTTATCATTACAGGTAATGAATTGAATATTCTAAGTCTGTTGTTTATATCTAAGATTCACTTCTTTGGATCACTGTCATCCTATAACAACAACGTGGTAAATTCATTGATCTTTCACCAGAACTAAAACTACTTTGAGGTGTGTTCATCAATGAAGGTACTAATGATTTGTATGTTAATTTTTTGCTGGGTATTTTAAATAATTTTTGTGTTTATTTTCATTATATTTTTAAAATATTTTTTAGTTTTATTGACATTTGTTTGTTGAAATTTATTGATGTGTTGAATTACTTTTTCATCGAACAGTATTGATTGCATTTTTTATCCTATTTGGCATAAATATCTTTAATACCAAACAGAAAAATTTGCAAAAAATATTTAGCAAATCAATATTTTTGACTTTAGATGAATTAGGAAGCATTCAAAATGTATATGTTATTTCCTCAATTGGTCCAAACAGTTGTATATAATATCTAAAAATTCATGTACATATAATAAACTAATAGTAAAAAACAATATATGTATAATATCTTTACATGAGCACTTCTTGTATATACATATATCATACCTGGGACTTTTTCATTGGCATTGAATTTTCATTGGGATTATTTTAAGTAGTTATAATAAAAAAAGGTGCAACTACCAATTAATGCCAATGTTTTTCTTTTAATTATTATTTTTGAACCAATTATAATGAAAAAACAATGAAACCTATCAACTACCAACTATAATTGAAGAAAAAATAATTATTTACAGCAAAAATACTTTTTGGGTGTTTTTGAGCATTTTTTGTGGAATGGAAAAGTTTGTTGGTGATTATCACTCCATAGTTTTATTTTTTACCCAAAAAACTGTACGCAGTTTGTTTTCCATTGCCCTATGCTTGACTTTGGCTTTTGTTTTAATCTTGCACAAGAATTATTTTAGATTTTACAGCAAAAATACTTTTTGGGTGTTTTTGAGCATTTTTTGCGGAATGTAAAAGTTTGTTAGTGATTATCACCCCATACTTTTATTTTTTACCAAAAAACTGTACGCAGTTTGTTTTCTATTGATCTAAGCTTCAATTTGGCTTTTGTCTTAATCTTGCACAAGAATTATTTTAGATTTTACAGCAAAAATACTTTTTGGGTGTTTTTGAGCATTTTTTGTGGAATGTAAAAGTTTGTTGGTGATTATCACCCCATAGTTTTATTTTGTACCCAAAAAACTGTACGCAGTTTGTTTTCTATTGGTCTAAGCTTGATTTTGGCTTTTGATTTAATCTTGCACAAGAATTATTTTAGATTTTACAGCAAAAATACTTTTTGGGTGTTTTTGACCATTTTTTGCGGAATGGATAAGTTTGTTAATAATTATCACCCCATAGTTCTATTTTTTACCCAAAACCTGTACGCAGTTTGTTTTCTATTGGTCTAAGCTTAATTTTGTTTTAATCTTACACAAGAATTATTTAAGATTTTACAGCAAAAATACTTTTTGGGTGTTTTTGAGCATTTTTTCCGGAATGTAAAAGTTTGTTGGTGATTATCACCCCATAGTTTTATTTTTTTCCCAAAAAACTGTACGCAGTTTGTTTTCTATTGGTCTAAGCTTAATTTTGTTTTAATCTTACACAAGAATTATTTAAGATTTTACAGCAAAAATACTTTTTGGGTGTTTTTGAGCATTTTTTCCGTAATGTAAAAGTTTGTTGGTGATTATCACCCCATAGTTTTATTTTTTTACCCTAAAAGCTGTACGCAGTTTGTTTTTTATTCGTCTAAGCTTGATTTTGACTTTTGTTTTAATCTTGCACAATAATTATTTTCGATTTTACAGCAAAAATACTTTTTGGGTGTTTTTGAGCATTTTTTGCGGAATGTTGTTGGTGATTATCACCCCATAGTTTTATTTTTTACCCAAAAAACTGTACGCAGGTTTTTTTCTATTGCCCTAAGCTTGATTTTTGCTTTTGATTTAATCTTGCACAAGAATTATTTTACATTTTACAGCAAAAATACTTTTTAGGTGTTTTTGACCATTTTTTGCGGAATGGATAAGTTTGTTAATAATTATCACCCCATAGTTCTATTTTTTACCCAAAACCTGTACGCAGTTTGTTTTCTATTGCCCTAACCTTGATTTTAGCTTTTGACTTAATCTTGCAAAAGAATTATTTTAGATTTTACAGCAAAAATACTTTTTGGGTGTTTTTGAGCATTTTTTGCGGAATGGAAAAGTTTGTTGGTGATTATCACCCTATAGTTTTATTTTTTACCAAAAAAACTGTACGCAGTTTGTTTTCTATTGGTCTAAGCTTGATTCAAGCTTTTGATTTAATCTCGCACAAGAATTATTTTAGATTTTACAGCAAAAATACTTTTTGGGTGTTTTTGAGCATTTTTTCCGGAATGTAAAAGTTTGTTGGTGATTATCACCCCATAGTTTTATTTTTTTCCCAAAAAACTGTACGCAGTTTGTTTTCTATTGGTCTAAGCTTAATTTTGTTTTAATCTTACACAAGAATTATTTAAGATTTTACAGCAAAAATACTTTTTGGGTGTTTTTGAGCATTTTTTCCGTAATGTAAAAGTTTGTTGGTGATTATCACCCCATAGTTTTATTTTTTTACCCTAAAAGCTGTACGCAGTTTGTTTTTTATTAGTCTAAGCTTGATTTTGACTTTTGTTTTAATCTTGCACAATAATTATTTTCGATTTTACAGCAAAAATACTTTTTGGGTGTTTTTGAGCATTTTTTGCGGAATGTAAAAGTTTGTTGGTGATTATCACCCCATAGTTTTATTTTTGACCCAAAAAACTGTACGCAGTTTGTTTTCTATTGGTCTAAGCTTGATTTAAGCTCTTGATTTAATCTTGCACAAGAATTATTTTAGATTTTACAGCAAAAATACTTTTTGGGTGTTTTTGAGCATTTTTTGTGGAATGTAAAAGTTTGTTGGTGATTATCACCCCATAGTTTTATTTTGTACCCAAAAACTGTACGCAGCTTCTTTTCTATTGCCCTAAGCTTGATTTTGGCTTTTGATTTAATCTTGCACAAGAATTATTTTAGATTTTACAGCAAAAATACTTTTTGGGTGTTTTTGAGCATTTTTTGCGGAATGTAATAGTTTGTTGGTGATTATCACCCCATAGTTTTATTTTTTACCCAAAAACTGTACGCAGTTTGTTTTCTATTGGTCTAAGCTTAATTTTGTTTTAATCTTACACAAGAATTATTTAAGATTTTACAGCAAAAATACTTTTTGGGTGTTTTTGAGCATTTTTTCCGTAATGTAAAAGTTTGTTGGTGATTATCATCCCATAGTTTTATTTTTTTACCCTAAAAGCTGTACGCAGTTTGTTTTTTATTAGTCTAAGCTTGATTTTGACTTTTGTTTTAATCTTGCACAATAATTATTTTCGATTTTACAGCAAAAATACTTTTTGGGTGTTTTTGAGCATTTTTTGCGGAATGTAAAAGTTTGTTGGTGATTATCACCCCATAGTTTTATTTTTTACCCAAAAAACTGTACGCAGTTTGTTTTCTATTGGTCTAAGCTTGATTTTGGCTTTTGATTTAATCTTGCACAAGAATTATTTTAGATTTTACAGCAAAAATACTTTTTGGGTGTTTTTGAGCATTTTTTGTGGAGTGGAAAAGTTCGTTGGTGATTATCACCCAATAGTTTTATTTTTTACCAAAAAAACTGTACGCAGTTTGTTTTTTATTGGTCTAAACTTGATTTTGGCTTTTGATTTAATCTTGCACAAGAATTATTTTAGATTTTACAGCAAATATACTTTTTGGGTGTTTTTGAGCATTTTTTGCGTAATGGAAAAGTTTGTTGGTGATTATCACCCCATAGTTTTATTTTTTACCCAAAGAACATTACGCAGTTTGTTTTCTACTACCCTAAGCTTGATTTTGATTTAATATAGCACAAGAATTTTTTTAGATTTTACAGCAAAAATACTTTTTGAATGTTTTTGAGCATTTTTTGCGGAATGTAAAAGTTTGTTGGTGATTATCACCCCATAGTTTTATTTTTTGTCTTAAAAGCTGTACGCAGTTTGTTTTTTATTAGTCTAAGCTTGATTTTTGCTCTTGTTTTAATCTTGCACAAGAATTATTTTAGATTTTACAGCAAAAATACTTTTTGGGTGTTTTTGAGCATTTTTTCCGGAATGTAAAAGTTCGTTGGTGATTATCACCCCATAGTTTTATTTTTTACCCAAAAAACTGTACGCAGTTTGTTTTCTACTACCCTAAGCTTGATTTTGGCTTTTGATTTAATCTAGCACAAGAAATTTTTTAGATTTTACAGCAAAAATACTTTTTGGGTGTTTTTGAGCATTTTTTGCGGAATGTAAAAGTTTGTTGGTGATTATCACCCCATAGTTTTATTTTTTGCCTTAAAAGCTGTACGTCGTTTGTTTTTTATTAGTCTAAGCTTGATTTTTGCTTTTGTTTTAATCTTGCACAAGAATTATTTTAGATTTTACAGCAAAAATACTTTTTGGGTGTTTTTGAGCATTTTTTCCGGAATGTAAAAGTTTGTTGGTGATTATCACCCCATAGTTTTATTTTCTTAGCCAAAAAACTGTACGCAGTTTGTTTTCTATCAGTCTAAGCTTGATTTTGGTTTTTGATTTAATCTTGCACAAGAATTATTTTAGATTTTACAGCAAAAATACTTTTTGGGTGTTTTTGAGCATTTTTGTGGAATGGAAAAGTTCGTTGGTGATTATCACCCCATAGTTTTATTTTTTACCCAAAAAAACTGTACGCAGTTTGTTTTCTACTACCCTAAGCTTGATTTTGGCTTTTGATTTAATCTAGCACAAGAAATTTTTTAGATTTTACAGCAAATATACTTTTTGGGTGTTTTTGAGCATTTTTTGCGTAATGGAAAAGTTTGTTGGTGATTCTCACCCCACAGTTTTATTTTTTACCCAAAAAACTGTACGCAGTTTGTTTTCAATTGGTCTAAGCTTAATTTTGGCTTTTGTTTTAATCTCGCACAAGAATTATTTTAGATTTTACAGCAAAAATACCTTTTGGGTGTTTTTGAGCATTTTTTGCGGAATGTAAAAGTTTGTTGGTGATTATCACCCCATAGTTTTATTTTTTACCCCAAAAGCTGTAATCAGTTTGTTTTTTATTAGTCTAGGCTTGATTTTGGCTTTTGTTTTAATCTTGCACAAGAATTATTTTAGATTTTACAGCAAAAATACTTTTTGGGTGTTTTTGAGCATTTTTTGTGGAGTGGAAAAGTTCGTTGGTGATTATCACCCAATAGTTTTATTTTTTTCCCAAAAAACTGTACGCAGTTTGTTTTCTATTGGTCTAAACTTGATTTGCCTTTTGATTTAATCTAGCACAAGAAATTTTTTAGATTTTACAGCAAAAATACTTTTTGGGTGTTTTTGAGCATTTTTTGCGGAATGTAAAAGTTTGTTGGTGATTCTCACCCCATAGTTTTATTTTTTGCCTTAAAAGCTGTACGCAGTTTGTTTTTTATTAGTCTAAGCTTGATTTTTGCTTTTGTTTTAATCTTGCACAAGAATTATTTTAGATTTTACAGCAAAAATACTTTTTGAGTGTTTTTGAGCATTTTTTCCGGAATGTAAAAGTTTGTTGGTGATTATCACCCAATAGTTTTATATTTTACCCTAAAAACTGTACGCAGTTTGTTTTTTATTGGTCTAAACTTGATTTTGGCTTTTGATTTAATCTTGCACAAGAAATTTTTTAGATTTTACAGCAAAAATACTTTTTGGGTGTTTTTGAGCATTTTTTGCGGAATGTAAAAGTTTGTTGGTGATTATCACCCCATAGTTTTATTTTTTGCCTTAAAAGCTGTACGCAGTTTGTTTTTTATTAGTCTAAGCTTGATTCTTGCTTTTGTTTTAATCTTGCACAAGAATTATTTTAGATTTTACAGCAAATATACTTTTTGGGTGTTTTTGAGCATTTTTTGCGTAATGGAAAAGTTTGTTGGTGATTATCACCCCATAGTTTTATTTTTTACCCAAAAAACTGTACGCAGTTTGTTTTCTACTACCCTAAGCTTGATTTTGGCTTTTGATTTAATCTAGCACAAGAAATTTTTTAGATTTTACAGCATAAATACTTTTTGGGTGTTTTTGAGCATTTTTTGCGGAATGTAAAAGTTTGTTGGTGATTATCACCCCATAGTTTTATTTTTTGCCTTAAAAGCTGTACGCAGTTTGTTTTTTATTAGTCTAAGCTTGATTTTTGCTTTTGTTTTAATCTTGCACAAGAATTATTTTAGATTTTACAGCAAATATACTTTTTGGGTGTTTTTGAGCATTTTTTGCGTAATGGAAAAGTTTGTTGGTGATTATCACCCCATAGTTTTATTTTTTACCCAAAAAACTGTACGCAGTTTGTTTTCTACTACCCTAAGCTTGATTTTGGCTTTTGATTTAATCTAGCACAAGAAATTTTTTAGATTTTACAGCATAAATACTTTTTGGGTGTTTTTGAGAATTTTTTGTGGAGTGGAAAAGTTCGTTGGTGATTATCACCCAATAGTTTTATTTTTTTCCCAAAAAACTGTACGCAGTTTGTTTTCTATTGGTCTAAACTTGATTTGCCTTTTGATTTAATCTAGCACAAGAAATTTTTTAGATTTTACAGCAAAAATACTTTTTGGGTGTTTTTGAGCATTTTTTGCGGAATGTAAAAGTTTGTTGGTGATTCTCACCCCATAGTTTTATTTTTTGCCTTAAAAGCTGTACGCAGTTTGTTTTTTATTAGTCTAAGCTTGATTTTTGCTTTTGTTTTAATCTTGCACAAGAATTATTTTAGATTTTACAGCAAAAATACTTTTTGAGTGTTTTTGAGCATTTTTTCCGGAATGTAAAAGTTTGTTGGTGATTATCACCCAATAGTTTTATATTTTACCCTAAAAACTGTACGCAGTTTGTTTTTTATTGGTCTAAACTTGATTTTGGCTTTTGATTTAATCTTGCACAAGAAATTTTTTAGATTTTACAGCAAAAATACTTTTTGGGTGTTTTTGAGCATTTTTTGCGGAATGTAAAAGTTTGTTGGTGATTATCACCCCATAGTTTTATTTTTTGCCTTAAAAGCTGTACGCAGTTTGTTTTTTATTAGTCTAAGCTTGATTCTTGCTTTTGTTTTAATCTTGCACAAGAATTATTTTAGATTTTACAGCAAATATACTTTTTGGGTGTTTTTGAGCATTTTTTGCGTAATGGAAAAGTTTGTTGGTGATTATCACCTCATAGTTTTATTTTTTGCCTTAAAAGCTGTACGCAGTTTGTTTTTTATTAGTCTAAGCTTGATTTTTGCTTTTGTTTTAATCTTGCACAAGAATTATTTTAGATTTTACAGCAAATATACTTTTTGGGTGTTTTTGAGCATTTTTTGCGTAATGGAAAAGTTTGTTGGTGATTATCACCCCATAGTTTTATTTTTTACCCAAAAAACTGTACGCAGTTTGTTTTCTACTACCCTAAGCTTGATTTTTGCTTTTGTTTTAATCTTGCACAAGAATTATTTTAGATTTTACAGCAAAAATACTTTTTGGGTGTTTTTGAGCATTTTTTCCGGAATGTAAAAGTTTGTTGGTGATTATCACCCCATAGTTTTTTTTTTCTTAGCCAAAAAACTGTACGCAGTTTGTTTTCTATCAGTCTAAGCTTGATTTTGGTTTTTGATTTAATCTTGCACAAGAATTATTTTAGATTTTACAGCAAAAATACTTTTTGGGTGTTTTTGAGCATTTTTTGTGGAATGGAAAAGTTCGTTGGTGATTATCACCCCATAGTTTTATTTTTTACCCAAAAAACTGTACGCAGTTTGTTTTCTACTACCCTAAGCTTGATTTTGGCTTTTGATTTAATCTAGCACAAGAAATTTTTTAGATTTTACAGCAAAAATACTTTTTGAGTGTTTTTGAGCATTTTTTCCGGAATGTAAAAGTTTGTTGGTGATTATCACCCAATAGTTTTATTTTTTACCCAAAAAACTGTACGCAGTTTGTTTTCTATTGGTCTAAACTTGATTTTGGCCTTTGATTTTATCTTGCACAAGAATTATTTTAGATTTTACAGCAAAAATACTTTTTGGGTGTTTTTGAGCATTTTTTGTGGAATGGAAAAGTTCGTTGGTGATTATCACCCCATAGTTTTATTTTTTACCCAAAAAAAACTGTACGCAGTTTGTTTTCTACTACCCTAAGCTTGATTTTGGCTTTTGATTTAATCTAGCACAAGAAATTTTTTAGATTTTACAGCAAATATACTTTTTGGGTGTTTTTGAGCATTTTTTGCGTAATGGAAAAGTTTGTTGGTGATTATCACCCCACAGTTTTATTTTTTACCCAAAAAACTGTACGCAGTTTGTTTTCAATTGGTCTAAGCTTAATTTTGGCTTTTGATTTAATCTCGCACAAGAATTATTTTAGATTTTACAGCAAAAATACCTTTTGGGTGTTTTTGAGCATTTTTTGCGGAATGTAAAAGTTTGTTGGTGATTATCACCCCATAGTTTTATTTTTTACCCCAAAAGCTGTAATCAGTTTGTTTTTTATTAGTCTAGGCTTGATTTTGGCTTTTGTTTTAATCTTGCACAAGAATTATTTTAGAATTTACAGCAAAAATACTTTTTGGGTGTTTTTGAGCATTTTTTGTGGAGTGGAAAAGTTCGTTGGTGATTATCACCCAATAGTTTTATTTTTTTCCCAAAAAACTGTACGCAGTTTGTTTTCTATTGGTCTAAACTTGATTTGGCTTTTGATTTAATCTAGCACAAGAAATTTTTTAGATTTTACAGCAAAAATACTTTTTGGGTGTTTTTGAGCATTTTTTGTGGAATGGAAAAGTTTGTTGGTGATTAGCACCCCATAGTTTTATTTTTTACCCAAAAAACTGTACGCAGTTTGTTTTCTATTGCCCTAAGTTTGATTTGGCTCTTGATTTAGTCTTGCACAAGAATTATTTTAGATTTTACAGCAAAAATACTTTTTGGGTGTTTTTGAGCATTTTTTGTGGAATGGAAAAGTTTGTTGGTGATTATCATTGCATAGTTTTATTTTTTACCCAAAAATCTGTACGCAGTTTGTTTTTTATTGGTCTAAGCTTGATTTTGGCTTTTGATTTAATCTCGCACAAGTATTATTTTAGATTTTACAGCAAAAATACTTTTTGGGTGTTTTTGAGCATTTTTTGTGGAATGGAAAAGTTCGTTGGTGATTATCACCCCATAGTTTTATTTTTTACCCAAAAAACTGTACGCAGTTTGTTTTCTACTACCCTAAGCTTGATTTTGGCTTTTGATTTAATCTAGCACAAGAAATTTTTTAGATTTTACAGCAAAAATACTTTTTGGGTGTTTTTGAGCATTTTTTGCGGAATGTAAAAGTTTGTTGGTGTTTATCACCCCATAGTTTTATTTTTTGCCTTAAAAGCTGTACGCAGTTTGTTTTTTTGTTAGTCTAAGCTTGATTTTTGCTTTTGTTTTAATCTTGCACAAGAATTATTTTAGATTTTACAGCAAAAATACTTTTTGGGTGTTTTTGAGCATTTTTTGCGTAATGGAAAAGTTTGTTGGTGATTATCACCCCATAGTTTTATTTTTTACCCTAAAAACTGTACGCAGTTTGTTTTCTATTGGTCTAAGCTTAATTTTGGATTTTGTTTTATTCTTGCACAAGAATTATTTTAGATTTTACAGCAAAAATACCTTTTGGGTGTTTTTGAGCATTTTTTGCGGAATGTAAAAGTTTGTTGGTGATTATCACCCCATAGTTTTATTTTTTACCCCAAAAGCTGTAAGCAGTTTGTTTTTTATTAGTCTAAGCTTGATTTTGGCTTTAGTTTGAATCTTGCTCAAGAATTATTTTAGATTTTACAGCAAAAATACTTTTTGGGTGTTTTTGAGCATTTTTTGTGGAATGGAAAAGTTTGTTAATGATTAGTACCCCATAGTTTTATTTTTTACCCAAAAAACTGTACGCAGTTTGTTTTCTATTGCCCTAAGTTTGATTTGGCTCTTGATTTAGTCTTGCACAATAATTATTTTCGATTTGACAGCAAAAATACTTTTTGGGTGTTTTTGAGCATTTTTTGCGTAATGGAAAAGTTTGTTGGTGATTATCACCCCATAGTTTTATTTTTTACCCAAAAAACTGTACGCAGTTTGTTTTCTATTGGTCTAAGCTTAATTTTGGCTTTTGTTTTATTCTTGCACAAGAATTATTTTAGATTTTACAGCAAATATACTTTTTGGGTGTTTTTGAGCATTTTTTGCGTAATGGAAAAGTTTGTTGGTGATTATCACCCCATAGTTTTATTTTTTACCCAAAAAACTGTATGCAGTTTGTTTTCTATTGGTCTAAGCTTAATTTTGGCTTTTGATTTAATCTTGCACAAGAATTATTTTAGATTTTACAGCAAATATACTTTTTGGGTGTTTTTGAGCATTTTTTGTGGAATGGAAAAGTTTGTTGGTGATTAGTACCCCATAGTTTTATTTTTTACCCAAAAAACTGTACGCAGTTTGTTTTCTATTGCCCTAAGTTTGATTTGGCTCTTGATTTAGTCTTGCACAATAATTATTTTCGATTTGACAGCAAAAATACTTTTTGGGTGTTTTTGAGCATTTTTTGCGGAATGTAAAAGTTTGTTGGTGATTATCACCCCATAGTTTTATTTTTTACCCCAAAAACTGTACGCAGTTTGTTTTCTATTGGTCTAAGCTTAATTTTGGCTTTTGTTTTATTCTTGCACAAGAATTATTTTAGATTTTACAGCAAATATACTTTTTGGGTGTTTTTGAGCATTTTTTGCGTAATGGAAAAGTTTGTTGGTGATTATCACCCCATAGTTTTATTTTTTACCCAAAAAACTGTACGCAGTTTGTTTTCTATTGGTCTAAGCTTAATTTTGGCTTTTGTTTTATTCTTGCACAAGAATTATTTTAGATTTCACAGCAAAAATACTTTTTGGGTGTTTTTGAGCATTTTTTGTGGAATGGAAAAGTTTGTTGGTGATTAGCACCCCATAGTTTTATTTTTTACCCAAAAAACTGTACGAAGTTTGTTTTCTATTGCCCTAAGTTTGATTTGGCTCTTGATTTAGTCTTGCACAAGAATTATTTTAGATTTTACAGCAAAAATACTTTTTGGGTGTTTTTGAGCATTTTTTGTGGAATGGAAAAGTTTGTTGGTGATTATCATTGCATAGTTTTATTTTTTACCCAAAAATCTGTAAGCAGTTTGTTTTTTATTGGTCTAAGCTTGATTTTGGCTTTTGATTTAATCTCGCACAAGAATTATTTTAGATTTTACAGCAAAAATACCTTTTGGGTGTTTTTGAGCATTTTTTGCGGAATGTAAAAGTTTGTTGGTAATTATCACCCCATAGTTTTATTTTTTACCCCAAAAGCTGTAAGTAGTTTGTTTTTTATTAGTCTAAGCTTGATTGTGGCTTTAGTTTGAATCTTGCACAAGAATTATTTTAGATTTTACAGCAAAAATACTTTTTGGGTGTTTTTGAGCATTTTTTGTGGAATGGAAAAGTTTGTTGGTGATTAGCACCCCATAGTTTTATTTTTTACCCAAAAAACTGTACGCAGTTTGTTTTCTATTGCCCTAAGTTTGATTTGGCTCTTGATTTAGTCTTGCACAAGAATTATTTTAGATTTTACAGCAAAAATACTTTTTGGGTGTTTTTGAGCATTTTTTGTGGAATGGAAAAGTTTGTTGGTGATTATCATTGCATAGTTTTATTTTTTACCCAAAAATCTGTACGCAGTTTGTTTTTTATTGGTTTAAGCTTGATTTTGGCTTTTGATTTAATCTCGCACAAGAATTATTTTAGATTTTACAGCAAAAATACTTTTTGGGTGTTTTTGAGCATTTTTTGTGGAATGGAAAAGTTCGTTAGTGATTATCACCCCATAGTTTTCTTTTTTACCCAAAAAACTGTACGCAGTTTGTTTTCTACTACCCTAAGCTTGATTTTGGCTTTTGATTTAATCTAGCACAAGAAATTTTTTAGATTTTACAGCAAAAATACTTTTTGGGTGTTTTTGAGCATTTTTTGCGGAATGTAAAAGTTTGTTGGTGTTTATCACCCCATAGTTTTATTTTTTGCCTTAAAAGCTGTACGCAGTTTGTTTTTTTGTTAGTCTAAGCTTGATTTTGGCTTTTGATTTAATCTCGCACAAGAATTATTTTAGATTTTACAGCAAAAATACTTTTTGGGTGTTTTTGAGCATTTTTTGCGTAATGGAAAAGTTTGTTGGTGATTATCACCCCATAGTTTTATTTTTTACCCAAAAAACTGTACGCAGTTTGTTTTCTATTGGTCTAAGCTTAATTTTGGATTTTGTTTTATTCTTGCACAAGAATTATTTTAGATTTTACAGCAAAAATACCTTTTGGGTGTTTTTGAGCATTTTTTGCGGAATGTAAAAGTTTGTTGGTGATTATCACCCCATAGTTTTATTTTTTACCCCAAAAGCTGTAAGCAGTTTGTTTTTTATTAGTCTAAGCTTGATTTTGGCTTTAGTTTGAATCTTGCTCAGGAATTATTTTAGATTTTACAGCAAAAATACTTTTTGGGTGTTTTTGAGCATTTTTTGTGGAATGGAAAAGTTTGTTGGTGATTAGTACCCCATAGTTTTATTTTTTACCCAAAAAACTGTACGCAGTTTGTTTTCTATTGCCCTAAGTTTGATTTGGCTCTTGATTTAGTCTTGCACAATAATTATTTTCGATTTGACAGCAAAAATACTTTTTGGGTGTTTTTGAGCATTTTTTGCGGAATGTAAAAGTTTGTTGGTGATTATCACCCCATAATTTTATTTTTTACCCAAAAAACTGTACACAGTTTGTTTTCTATTGGTCTAAGCTTAATTTTGGCTTTTGATTTAATCTTGCACAAGAATTATTTTAGATTTTACAGCAAATATACTTTTTGGGTGTTTTTGAGCATTTTTTGCGGAATGTAAAAGTTTGTTGGTGATTATCACCCCATAGTTTTATTTTTTACCCCAAAGGCTGTAAGCAATTTGTTTTTTGTTAGTCTAAGCTTGAATTTGGCTTTAGTTTGAATCTTGCACAAGAATTATTTTAGATTTTACAGCAAAAATACTTTTTGGGTGTTTTTGAGCATTTTTTGTGGAATGGAAAAGTTTGTTGGTGATTAGCACCCCATAGTTTTATTTTTTACCCAAAAAACTGTACGCAGTTTGTTTTCTATTGCCCTAAGTTTGATTTGGCTCTTAATTTAGTCTTGCACAAGAATTATTTTAGATTTTACAGCAAAAATACTTTTTGGGTGTTTTTGAGCATTTTTTGTGGAATGGAAAAGTTTGTTGGTGATTATCATTGCATAGTTTTATTTTTTACCCAAAAATCTGTACGCAGTTTGTTTTTTATTGGTCTAAGCTTGATTTTGGCTTTTGATTTAATCTCGCACAAGAATTATTTTAGATTTTACAGCAAAAATACTTTTTGGGTGTTTTTGAGCATTTTTTGTGGAATGGAAAAGTTCGTTGGTGATTATCACCCCATAGTTTTATTTTTTACCCAAAAAACTGTACGCAGTTTGTTTTCTACTACCCTAAGTTTGATTTTGGCTTTTGATTTAATCTAGCACAAGAAATTTTTTAGATTTTACAGCAAAAATACTTTTTGGGTGTTTTTGAGCATTTTTTGCGGAATGTAAAAGTTTGTTGGTGTTTATCACCCCATAGTTTTATTTTTTGCCTTAAAAGCTGTACGCAGTTTGTTTTTTTGTTAGTCTAAGCTTGATTTTTGCTTTTGTTTTAATCTTGCACAAGAATTATTTTAGATTTTACAGCAAAAATACTTTTTGGGTGTTTTTGGGCATTTTTTGCGTAATGGAAAAGTTTGTTGGTGATTATCACCCCATAGTTTTATTTTTTACCCAAAAAACTGTACGCAGTTTGTTTTCTATTGGTCTAAGCTTAATTTTGGATTTTGTTTTATTCTTGCACAAGAATTATTTTAGATTTTACAGCAAAAATACCTTTTGGGTGTTTTTGAGCATTTTTTGCGGAATGTAAAAGTTTGTTGGTGATTATCACCCCATAGTTTTATTTTTTACCCCAAAAGCTGTAAGCAGTTTGTTTTTTATTAGTCTAAGCTTGATTTTGGCTTTAGTTTGAATCTTGCACAAGAATTATTTTAGATTTTACAGCAAAAATACTTTTTGGGTGTTTTTGAGCATTTTTTGTGGAATGTAAAAGTTTGTTGGTGATTAGCACCCCATAGTTTTATTTTTTACCCAAAAAACTGTACGCAGTTTGTTTTCTATTGCCCTAAGTTTGATTTGGCTCTTGATTTAGTCTTGCACAATAATTATTTTCGATTTGACAGCAAAAATACTTTTTGGGTGTTTTTGAGCATTTTTTGCGGAATGTAAAAGTTTGTTGGTGATTATCACCCCATAATTTTATTTTTTACCCAAAAAACTGTACACAGTTTGTTTTCTATTGGTCTAAGCTTAATTTTGGCTTTTGATTTAATCTTGCACAAGAATTATTTTAGATTTTACAGCAAATATACTTTTTGGGTGTTTTTGAGCATTTTTTGCGTAATGGAAAAGTTTGTTGGTGATTATCACCCCATAGTTTTATTTTTTACCCAAAAAACTGTACGCAGTTTGTTTTCTATTGGTCTAAGCTTAATTTTGGCTTTTGTTTTATTCTTGCACAAGAATTATTTTAGATTTTACAGCAAAAATACCTTTTGGGTGTTTTTGAGCATTTTTTGCGGAATGTAAAAGTTTGTTGGTGATTATCACCCCATAGTTTTATTTTTTACCCCAAAGGCTGTAAGCAATTTGTTTTTTGTTAGTCTAAGCTTGATTTTGGCTTTAGTTTGAATCTTGCACAAGAATTATTTTAGATTTTACAGCAAAAATACTTTTTGGGTGTTTTTGAGCATTTTTTGTGGAATGGAAAAGTTTGTTGGTGATTAGCACCCCATAGTTTTATTTTTTACCCAAAAAACTGTACGCAGTTTGTTTTCTATTGCCTTAGGTTTGATTTGCACTTGATTTAGTCTTGCACAAGAATTATTTTAGATTTACAGCAAAAATACTTTTTGGGTGTTTTTGAGCATTTTTTGTGGAATGGAAAAGTTTGTTGGTGATTATCATTGCATAGTTTTATTTTTTACCCAAAAATCTGTAAGCAGTTTGTTTTTTATTGGTCTAAGCTTGATTTTGGCTTTTGATTTAATCTCGCACAAGAATTATTTTAGATTTTACAGCAAAAATACCTTTTGGGTGTTTTTGAGCATTTTTTGCGGAATGTAAAAGTTTGTTGGTGATTATCACCCCATAGTTTTATCTTTTACCCCAAAAGCTGTAAGCAGTTTGTTTTTTATTAGTCTAAGCTTGATTTTGGCTTTAGTTTGAATCTTGCACAAGAATTATTTTAGATTTTACAGCAAAAATACTTTTTGGGTGTTTTTGAGTATTTTTTGTGGAATGGAAAAGTTTGTTGGTGATTAGCACCCCATAGTTTTATTTTTTACCCAAAAAACTGTACGCAGTTTGTTTTCTATTGCCCTAAGTTTGATTTGGCTATTGATTTAGTCTTGCACAAGAATTATTTTAGATTTTACAGCAAAAATACTTTTTGGGTGTTTTTGAGCATTTTTTGTGGAATGGAAAAGTTTGTTGGTGATTATCATTGCATAGTTTTATTTTTACCCAAAAATCTGTACGCTGTTTGTTTTTTATTGGTCTAAGCTTGATTTTGGCTTTTGATTTAATCTCGCACAAGAATTATTTTAGATTTTACAGCAAAAATACTTTTTGGGTGTTTTTGAGCATTTTTTGTGGAATGGAAAAGTTCGTTGGTGATTATCACCCCATAGTTTTATTTTTTACCCAAAAAATTGTACGCAGTTTGTTTTCTACTACCCTAAGCTTGATTTTGGCTTTTGATTTAATCTAGCACAAGAAATTTTTTAGATTTTACAGCAAAAATACTTTTTGGGTGTTTTTGAGCATTTTTTGCGGAATGTAAAAGTTTGTTGGTGTTTATCACCCCATAGTTTTATTTTTTGCCTTAAAAGCTGTACGCAGTTTGTTTTTTTGTTAGTCTAAGCTTGATTTTTGCTTTTGTTTTAATCTTGCACAAAAATTATTTTAGATTTTACAGCAAAATACTTTTTGGGTGTTTTTGAGCATTTTTTGTGGAATGGAAAAGTTTGTTGGTGATTAGCACCCCATAGTTTTATTTTTTACCCAAAAAACTGTAAGCAGTTTGTTTTCTACTACCCTAAGCTTGATTTTGGCTTTTGATTTAATCTAGCACAAGAAATTTTTTAAATTTTACAGCAAAAATACTTTTTGGTGTTTTTGACCATTTTTTGCGGAATGGATAAGTTTGTTAATAATTATCACCCCATAGTTCTATTTTTTACCCAAAACCTGTACGCAGTTTGTTTTCTATTACCCTAACCTTGCCCTAACCTTGATTTTAGCTTTTGACTTAATCTTTCAAAAGAACTATTTTAGATTTTACAGCAAAAATACCTTTTGGGTGTTTTTGAGCATTTTTTGCGGAATGGTTTGTTGGTGATTATCACCCTATAGTTTTATTTTTTACAAAAAAAACTGTACGCAGTTTGTTTTCTATTGGTCTAAGCTTGATTCAAGCTTTTGATTTAATCTCGCACAAGAATTATTTTAGATTTTACAGCAAAAATACTTTTTGGGTGTTTTTGAGCATTTTTTCCGGAATGTAAAAGTTTGTTGGTGATTATCACCCCATAGTTTTTATTTTTTGGCCAAAAAACTGTACGCAGTTTGTTTTCTATTGGTCTAAGCTTAATTTTGTTTTAATCTTACACAAGAATTATTTAAGATTTTACAGCAAAAATACTTTTTGGGTGTTTTTGAGCATTTTTTCCGTAATGTAAAAGTTTGTTGGTGATTATCACCCCATAGTTTTTTTTTTACCCTAAAAGCTGTACGCAGTTTGTTTTTTTGTTAGTCTAAGCTTGATTTTTGCTTTTGTTTTAATCTTGCACAGAATTATTTTAGATTTTACAGCAAAAATACTTTTTGGGTGTTTTTGAGCATTTTTTGTGGAATGGAAAAGTTTGTTGGTGATTAGCACCCCATAGTTTTATTTTTTACCCAAAAAACTGTACGCAGTTTGTTTTTTACTACCCTAAGCTTGATTTTGGCTTTTGATTTAATCTAGCACAAGAAATTTTTTAGATTTTACAGCAAAAATACTTTTTGGGTGTTTTTGACCATTTTTTGCGGAATGGATAAGTTTGTTAATAATTATCACCCCATAGTTCTATTTTTTACCCAAAACCTGTACGCAGTTTGTTTTCTATTACCCTAACCTTGATTTTAGCTTTTGACTTAATCTTTCAAAAGAACTATTTTAGATTTTACAGCAAAAATACTTTTTGGGTGTTTTTGAGCATTTTTTGCGGAATGGAAAAGTTTGTTGGTGATTATCACCCTATAGTTTTATTTTTTACAAAAAAAACTGTACGCAGTTTGTTTTCTATTGGTCTAAGCTTGATTCAAGCTTTTGATTTAATCTCGCACAAGAATTATTTTAGATTTTACAGCAAAAATACTTTTTGGGTGTTTTTGAGCATTTTTTCCGGAATGTAAAAGTTTGTTGGTGATTATCACCCCATAGTTTTATTTTTTTGCCAAAAAACTGTACGCAGTTTGTTTTCTATTGGTCTAAGCTTAATTTTGTTTTAATCTTACACAAGAATTATTTAAGATTTTACAGCAAAAATACTTTTTGGGTGTTTTTGAGCATTTTTTCCGTAATGTAAAAGTTTGTTGGTGATTATCACCCCATAGTTTTTTTTTACCCTAAAAGCTGTACGCAGTTTGTTTTTTATTAGTCTAAGCTTGATTTTGACTTTTGTTTTAATCTTGCACAATAATTATTTTCGATTTTACAGCAAAAATACTTTTTGGGTGTTTTTGAGCATTTTTTGTGGAATGGAAAAGTTCGTTGGTGATTATCACCCCATAGTTTTATTTTTTACCCAAAAAACTGTACGCAGTTTGTTTTCTACTACCCTAAGCTTGATTTTGGCTTTTGATTTAATCTAGCACAAGAAATTTTTTAGATTTTACAGCAAAAATACTTTTTGGGTGTTTTTGAGCATTTTTTGCGTAATGGAAAAGTTTGTTGGTGATTATCACCCCATAGTTTTATTTTTTACCCAAAAAACTGTACGCAGTTTGTTTTCTATTGGTCTAAGCTTAATTTTGGCTTTTGTTTTATTCTTGCACAAGAATTATTTTAGATTTTACAGCAAAAATACCTTTTGGGTGTTTCTGAGCATTTTTTGCGGAATGTAAAAGTTTGTTGGTGATTATCACCCCATAGTTTTATTTTTTACCCCAAAGGCTGTAAGCAATTTGTTTTTTGTTAGTCTAAGCTTGATTTGGCTTTAGTTTGAATCTTGCACAAGAATTATTTTAGATTTTACAGCAAAAATACTTTTTGGGTGTTTTTGAGCATTTTTTGTGGAATGGAAAAGTTTGTTGGTGATTAGCACCCCATAGTTTTATTTTTTACCCAAAAAACTGTACGCAGTTTGTTTTCTATTGCCTTAAGTTTGATTTGGCTCTTGATTTAGTCTTGCACAAGAATTATTTTAGATTTTACAGCAAAAATACTTTTTGGGTGTTTTTGAGCATTTTTTGTGGAATGGAAAAGTTTGTTGGTGATTATCATTGCATAGTTTTATTTTTTACCCAAAAATCTGTAAGCAGTTTGTTTTTTATTGGTCTAAGCTTGATTTTGGCTTTTGATTTAATCTCGCACAAGAATTATTTTAGATTTTACAGCAAAAATACCTTTTGGGTGTTTTTGAGCATTTTTTGCGGAATGTAAAAGTTTGTTGGTGATTATCACCCCATAGTTTTATTTTTTACCCCAAACGCTGTTGGCAGTTTGTTTTTTATTAGTCTAAGCTTGATTTTGGCTTTAGTTTGAATCTTGCACAAGAATTATTTTAGATTTTACAGCAAAAATACTTTTTGGGTGTTTTTGAGCATTTTTTGTGGAATGGAAAAGTTTGTTGGTGATTAGCACCCCATAGTTTTATTTTTTACCCAAAAAACTGTACGCAGTTTGTTTTCTATTGCCCTAAGTTTGATTTGGCTATTGATTTAGTCTTGCACAAGAATTATTTTAGATTTTACAGCAAAAATACCTTTTGGGTGTTTTTGAGCATTTTTTGCGGAATGTAAAAGTTTGTTGGTGATTATCACCCCATAGTTTTATTTTTTACCCCAAAAGCTGTAAGCAGTTTGTTTTTTATTAGTCTAAGCTTGATTTTGGCTTTAGTTTGAATCTTGCACAAGAATTATTTTAGATTTTACAGCAAAAATACTTTTTGGGTGTTTTTGAGCATTTTTTGTGGAATGGAAAAGTTTGTTGGTGATTAGCACCCCATAGTTTTATTTTTTACCCAAAAAACTGTACGCAGTTTGTTTTCTATTGCCCTAAGTTTGATTTGGCTATTGAGTTAGTCTTGCACAAGAATTATTTTAGATTTTACAGCAAAAATACTTTTTGGGTGTTTTTGAGCATTTTTTGTGGAATGGAAAGTTTGTTGGTGATTATCATTGCATAGTTTTATTTTTTACCCAAAAATCTGTACGCTGTTTGTTTTTTATTGGTCTAAGCTTGATTTTGGCTTTTGATTTAATCTCGCACAAGAATTATTTTAGATTTTACAGCAAAAATACTTTTTGGGTGTTTTTGACCATTTTTTGCGGAATGGATAAGTTTGTTAATAATTATCACCCCATAGTTCTATTTTTTACCCAAAACCTGTACGCAGTTTGTTTTCTATTACCCTAACCTTGATTTTAGCTTTTGACTTAATCTTTCAAAAGAACTATTTTAGATTTTACAGCAAAAATACTTTTTGGGTGTTTTTGAGCATTTTTTGCGGAATGGAAAAGTTTGTTGGTGATTATCACCCTATAGTTTTATTTTTTACAAAAAAAACTGTACGCAGTTTGTTTTCTATTGGTCTAAGCTTGATTCAAGCTTTTGATTTAATCTCGCACAAGAATTATTTTAGATTTTACAGCAAAAATACTTTTTGGGTGTTTTTGAGCATTTTTTCCGGAATGTAAAAGTTTGTTGGTGATTATCACCCCATAGTTTTATTTTTTTGCCAAAAAAACTGTACGCAGTTTGTTTTCTATTGGTCTAAGCTTAATTTTGTTTTAATCTTACACAAGAATTATTTAAGATTTTACAGCAAAAATACTTTTTGGGTGTTTTTGAGCATTTTTTCCGTAATGTAAAAGTTTGTTGGTGATTATCACCCCATAGTTTTTTTTTTACCCTAAAAGCTGTACGCAGTTTGATTTTTATTAGTCTAAGCTTGATTTTGACTTTTGTTTTAATCTTGCACAATAATTATTTTCGATTTTACAGCAAAAATACTTTTTGGGTGTTTTTGAGCATTTTTTGTGGAATGGAAAAGTTCGTTGGTGATTATCACCCCATAGTTTTATTTTTTACCCAAAAAACTGTACGCAGTTTGTTTTCTACTACCCTAAGCTTGATTTTGGCTTTTGATTTAATCTAGCACAAGAAATTTTTTAGATTTTACAGCAAAAATACTTTTTGGGTGTTTTTGAGCATTTTTTGCGGAATGGATAAGTTTGTTAATAATTATCACCCCATAGTTCTATTTTTTACCCAAAACCTGTACGCAGTTTGTTTTCTATTACCCTAACCTTTATTTTAGCTTTTGACTTAATCTTGCAGAAGAATTATTTTAGATTTTACAGCAAAAATACTTTTTGGGTGTTTTTGAGCATTTTTTCCGGAATGTAAAAGTTTGTTGGTGATTATCACCCCATAGTTTTATTTTTTTGCCAAAAAACTGTACGCAGTTTGTTTTCTATTGGTCTAAGCTTAATTTTGTTTTAATCTTACACAAGAATTATTTAAGATTTTACAGCAAAAATACTTTTTGGGTGTTTTTGAGCATTTTTTCCGTAATGTAAAAGTTTGTTGGTGATTATCACCCCATAGTTTTATTTTTTTACCCTAAAAGCTGTACGCAGTTTGTTTTTTATTAGTCTAAGCTTGATTTTGACTTTTGTTTTAATCTTGCACAATAATTATTTTCGATTTTACAGCAAAAATACTTTTTGGGTGTTTTTGAGCATTTTTTGCGTAATGGAAAAGTTTGTTGGTGATTATCACCCCATAGTTTTATTTTTTACCCAAAAAACTGTACGCAGTTTGTTTTCTATTGGTCTAAGCTTAATTTTGGCTTTTGTTTTATTCTTGCACAAGAATTATTTTAGATTTTACAGCAAAAATACCTTTTGGGTGTTTTTGAGCATTTTTTGCAGAATGTAAAAGTTTGTTGGTGATTATCACCCCATAGTTTTATTTTTTACCCCAAAGGCTGTAAGCAATTTGTTTTTTGTTAGTCTAAGCTTGATTTTGGCTTTACTTTGAATCTTGCACAAGAATTATTTTAGATTTTACAGCAAAAATACTTTTTGGGTGTTTTTGAGCATTTTTTGTGGAATGGAAAAGTTTGTTGGTGATTAGCACCCCATAGTTTTATTTTTTACCCAAAAAACTGTACGCAGTTTGTTTTCTATTGCCTTAAGTTTGATTTGGCTCTTGATTTAGTCTTGCACAAGAATTATTTTAGATTTTACAGCAAAAATACTTTTTGGGTGTTTTTGAGCATTTTTTGTGGAATGGAAAAGTTTGTTGGTGATTATCATTGCATAGTTTTATTTTTTACCCAAAAATCTGTAAGCAGTTTGTTTTTTATTGGTCTAAGCTTGATTTTGGCTTTTGATTTAATCTCGCACAAGAATTATTTTAGATTTTACAGCAAAAATACCTTTTGGGTGTTTTTGAGCATTTTTTGCGGAATGTAAAAGTTTGTTGGTGATTATCACCCCATAGTTTTATTTTTTACCCCAAAAGCTGTAAGCAGTTTGTTTTTTATTAGTCTAAGCTTGATTTTGGCTTTAGTTTGAATCTTGCACAAGAATTATTTTAGATTTTACAGCAAAAATACTTTTTGGGTGTTTTTGAGCATTTTTTGTGGAATGGAAAAGTTTGTTGGTGATTAGCACCCCATAGTTTTATTTTTTACCCAAAAAACTGTACGCAGTTTGTTTTCTATTGCCCTAAGTTTGATTTGGCTATTGATTTAGTCTTGCACAAGAATTATTTTAGATTTTACAGCAAAAATACTTTTTGGGTGTTTTTGAGCATTTTTTGTGGAATGGAAAAGTTTGTTGGTGATTATCATTGCATAGTTTTATTTTTTACCCAAAAATCTGTACGCTGTTTGTTTTTTATTGGTCTAAGCTTGATTTTGGCTTTTGATTTAATCTCGCACAAGAATTATTTTAGATTTTACAGCAAAAATACTTTTTGGGTGTTTTTGAGCATTTTTTGTGGAATGGAAAAGTTCGTTGGTGATTATCACCCCATAGTTTTATTTTTTACCCAAAAAATTGTACGCAGTTTGTTTTCTACTACCCTAAGCTTGATTTTGGCTTTTGATTTATTCTAGCACAAGAAATTTTTTAGATTTTACAGCAAAAATACTTTTTGGGTGTTTTTGAGCATTTTTTGCGGAATGTAAAAGTTTGTTGGTGTTTATCACCCCATAGTTTTATTTTTTGCCTTAAAAGCTGTACGCAGTTTGTTTTTTTGTTAGTCTAAGCTTGATTTTTGCTTTTGTTTTAATCTTGCACAAGAATTATTTTAGATTTTACAGCAAAAATACTTTTTGGGTGTTTTTGAGCATTTTTTGTGGAATGGAAAAGTTTGTTGGTGATTAGCACCCCATAGTTTTATTTTTTACCCAAAAAACTGTACGCAGTTTGTTTTCTACTACCCTAAGCTTGATTTTGGCTTTTGATTTAATCTAGCACAAGAAATTTTTTAGATTTTACAGCAAAAATACTTTTTGGGTGTTTTTGACCATTTTTTGCGGAATGGATAAGTTTGTTAATAATTATCACCCCATAGTTCTATTTTTTACCCAAAACCTGTACGCAGTTTGTTTTCTATTACCCTAACCTTGATTTTAGCTTTTGACTTAATCTTTCAAAAGAACTATTTTAGATTTTACAGCAAAAATTTTTTTGGGTGTTTTTGAGCATTTTTTGCGGAATGGAAAAGTTTGTTGGTGATTATCACCCTATAGTTTTATTTTTTACAAAAAAAACTGTACGCAGTTTGTTTTCTATTGGTCTAAGCTTGATTCAAGCTTTTGATTTAATCACGCACAAGAATTATTTTAGATTTTACAGCAAAAATACTTTTTGGGTGTTTTTGAGCATTTTTTCCGGAATGTAAAAGTTTGTTGGTGATTATCACCCCATAGTTTTATTTTTTTGCCAAAAAACTGTACGCAGTTTGTTTTCTATTAGTCTAAGCTTAATTTTGTTTTAATCTTACACAAGAATTATTTAAGATTTTACAGCAAAAATACTTTTTGGGTGTTTTTGAGCATTTTTTCCGTAATGTAAAAGTTTGTTGGTGATTATCACCCCATAGTTTTATTTTTTTTCCCTAAAAGCTGTACGCAGTTTGTTTTTTATTAGTCTAAGCTAGATTTTGACTTTTGTTTTAATCTTGCACAATAATTATTTTCGATTTTACAGCAAAAATACTTTTTGGGTGTTTTTGAGCATTTTTTGCGTAATGGAAAAGTTTGTTGGTGATTATCACCCCATAGTTTTATTTTTTACCCAAAAAACTGTACGCAGTTTGTTTTCTATTGGTCTAAGCTTAATTTTGGCTTTTGTTTTATTCTTGCACAAGAATTATTTTAGATTTTACAGCAAAAATACCTTTTGGGTGTTTTTGAGCATTTTTTGCGGAATGTAAAAGTTTGTTGGTGATTATCACCCCATAGTTTTATTTTTTACCCCAAAGGCTGTAAGCAATTTGTTTTTTGTTAGTCTAAGCTTGATTTTGGCTTTAGTTTGAATCTTGCACAAGAATTATTTTAGATTTTACAGCAAAAATACTTTTTGGGTGTTTTTGAGCATTTTTTGTGGAATGGAAAAGTTTGTTGGTGATTAGCACCCCATAGTTTTATTTTTTACCCAAAAAACTGTACGCAGTTTGTTTTCTATTGCCTTAAGTTTGATTTGGCTCTTGATTTAGTCTTGCACAAGAATTATTTTAGATTTTACAGCAAAAATACTTTTTGGGTGTTTTTGAGCATTTTTTGTGGAATGGAAAAGTTTGTTGGTGATTATCATTGCATAGTTTTATTTTTTACCCAAAAATCTGTAAGCAGTTTGTTTTTTATTGGTCTAAGCTTGATTTTGGCTTTTGATTTAATCTCGCACAAGAATTATTTTAGATTTTACAGCAAAAATACCTTTTGGGTGTTTTTGAGCATTTTTTGCGGAATGTAAAAGTTTGTTGGTGATTATCACCCCATAGTTTTATTTTTTACCCCAAAAGCTGTAAGCAGTTTGTTTTTTATTAGTCTAAGCTTGATTTTGGCTTTAGTTTGAATCTTGCACAAGAATTATTTTAGATTTTACAGCAAAAATACTTTTTGGGTGTTTTTGAGCATTTTTTGTGGAATGGAAAAGTTTGTTGGTGATTAGCACCCCATAGTTTTATTTTTTACCCAAAAAACTGTACGCAGTTTGTTTTCTATTGCCCTAAGTTTGATTTGGCTATTGATTTAGTCTTGCACAAGAATTATTTTAGATTTTACAGCAAAAATACTTTTTGGGTGTTTTTGAGCATTTTTTGTGGAATGGAAAAGTTTGTTGGTGATTATCATTGCATAGTTTTATTTTTTACCCAAAAATCTGTACGCTGTTTGTTTTTTATTGGTCTAAGCTTGATTTTGGCTTTTGATTTAATCTCGCACAAGAATTATTTTAGATTTTACAGCAAAAATACTTTTTGGGTGTTTTTGAGCATTTTTTGTGGAATGGAAAAGTTCGTTGGTGATTATCACCCCATAGTTTTATTTTTTACCCAAAAAATTGTACGCAGTTTGTTTTCTACTACCCTAAGCTTGATTTTGGCTTTTGATTTAATCTAGCACAAGAAATTTTTTAGATTTTACAGCAAAAATACTTTTTGGGTGTTTTTGAGCATTTTTTGCGGAATGTAAAAGTTTGTTGGTGTTTATCACCCCATAGTTTTATTTTTTGCCTTAAAAGCTGTACGCAGTTTGTTTTTTTGTTAGTCTAAGCTTGATTTTTGCTTTTGTTTTAATCTTGCACAAGAATTATTTTAGATTTTACAGCAAAAATACTTTTTGGGTGTTTTTGAGCATTTTTTGTGGAATGGAAAAGTTTGTTGGTGATTAGCACCCCATAGTTTTATTTTTTACCCAAAAAACTGTACGCAGTTTGTTTTCTACTACCCTAAGCTTGATTTTGGCTTTTGATTTAATCTAGCACAAGAAATTTTTAGATTTTACAGCAAAAATACTTTTTGGGTGTTTTTGACCATTTTTTGCGGAATGGATAAGTTTGTTAATAATTATCACCCCATAGTTCTATTTTTTACCCAAAACCTGTACGCAGTTTGTTTTCTATTACCCTAACCTTGATTTTAGCTTTTGACTTAATCTTTCAAAAGAACTATTTTAGATTTTACAGCAAAAATTTTTTTTGGGTGTTTTTGAGCATTTTTTGCGGAATGGAAAAGTTTGTTGGTGATTATCACCCTATAGTTTTATTTTTTACAAAAAAAAACTGTACGCAGTTTGTTTTCTATTGGTCTAAGCTTGATTCAAGCTTTTGATTTAATCTCGCACAAGAATTATTTTAGATTTTACAGCAAAAATACTTTTTGGGTGTTTTTGAGCATTTTTTCCGGAATGTAAAAGTTTGTTGGTGATTATCACCCCATAGTTTTATTTTTTTGCCAAAAAACTGTACGCAGTTTGTTTTCTATTGGTCTAAGCTTAATTTTGTTTTAATCTTACACAAGAATTATTTAAGATTTTACAGCAAAAATACTTTTTGGGTGTTTTTGAGCATTTTTTCCGTAATGTAAAAGTTTGTTGGTGATTATCACCCCATAGTTTTTTTTTACCCTAAAAGCTGTACGCAGTTTGTTTTTTATTAGTCTAAGCTTGATTTTGACTTTTGTTTTAATCTTGCACAATAATTATTTTCGATTTTACAGCAAAAATACTTTTTGGGTGTTTTTGAGCATTTTTTGTGGAATGGAAAAGTTCGTTGGTGATTATCACCCCATAGTTTTATTTTTTACCCAAAAAACTGTACGCAGTTTGTTTTCTACTACCGTAAGCTTGATTTTGGCTTTTGATTTAATCTAGCACAAGCAAGTTTTTAGATTTTACAGCAAAAATACTTTTTGGGTGTTTTTGAGCATTTTTTGCGGAATGGATAAGTTTGTTAATAATTATCACCCCATAGTTCTATTTTTTACCCAAAACCTGTACGCAGTTTGTTTTCTATTACCCTAACCTTGATTTAAGCTTTTGACTTAATCTTGCAAAAGAATTATTTTAGATTTTACAGCAAAAATACTTTTTGGGTGTTTTTGAGCATTTTTTCCGGAATGTAAAAGTTTGTTGGTGATTATCACCCCATAGTTTTATTTTTTTGCCAAAAAACTGTACGCAGTTTGTTTTCTATTGGTCCAAGCTTAATTTTGTTTTAATCTTACACAAGAATTATTTAAGATTTTACAGCAAAAATACTTTTTGGGTGTTTTTGAGCATTTTTTCCGTAATGTAAAAGTTTGTTGGTGATTATCACCCCATAGTTTTATTTTTTTACCCTAAAAGCTGTACGCAGTTTGTTTTTTATTAGTCTAAGCTTGATTTTGACTTTTGTTTTAATCTTGCACAATAATTATTTTCGATTTTACAGCAAAAATACTTTTTGGGTGTTTTTGAGCATTTTTTGTGGAATGTAAAAGTTTGTTGGTGATTATCACCCCATAGTTTTATTTTGTACCCAAAAAACTGTACGCAGCTTGTTTTCTATTGGTCTAAGCTTAATTTTGGCTTTTGTTTTAATCTTGCACAATAATTATTTTAGATTTTACAGCAAAAATACTTTTTGGGTGTTTTTGAGCATTTTTTGTGGAATGGAAAAGTTTGTTGGTTATTAGCACCCCATAGTTTTATTTTGTACCCAAAAAACTGTACGCAGCTTGTTTTCTATTGGTCTAAGCTTAATTTTGGCTTTTGTTTTAATCTTGCACAATAATTATTTTAGATTTTACAGCAAAAATACTTTTTGGGTGTTTTTGAGCATTTTTTGTGGAATGGAAAAGTTTGTTGGTGATTATCACCCTATAGTTTTATTTCTTACCAAAAAAACTGTACGCAGTTTGTTTTCTATTGGTCTAAGCTTGATTCAAGCTTTTGATTTAATCTCGCACAAGAATTATTTTAGATTTTACAGCAAAAATACTTTTTGGGTGTTTTTGAGCATTTTTTCCGGAATGTAAAAGTTTGTTGGTGATTATCACCCCAATAGTTTTAATTTTTTTGCCAAAAAACTGTACGCAGTTTGTTTTCTATTGGTCTAAGCTTAATTTTGTTTTAATCTTACACAAGAATTATTTAAGATTTTACAGCAAAAATACTTTTTGGGTGTTTTTGAGCATTTTTTCCGTAATGTAAAAGTTTGTTGGTGATTATCACCCCATAGTTTTATTTTTTACCCTAAAAGCTGTACGCAGTTTGTTTTTTATTAGTCTAAGCTTGATTTTGACTTTTGTTTTAATCTTGCACAAGAATTATTAAGATTTTACAGCAAAAATACTTTTTGGGTGTTTTTGAGCATTTTTTGCGGAATGTTGTTGGTGATTATCACCCCATAGTTTTATTTTTTACCCAAAAAACTGTACGCAGTTTGTTTTCTATTGCCCTAAGCTTGATTTTTGCTTTTGATTTAATCTTGCACAAGAATTATTTTACATTTTACAGCAAAAATACTTTTTGGGTGTTTTTGACCATTTTTTGCGGAATGGATATGTTTGTTAATAATTATCACCCCATAGTTCTATTTTTACCCAAAACCTGTACGCAGCTTGTTTTCTATTGGTCTAAGCTTAATTTTGGCTTTTGTTTTAATCTTGCACAATAATTATTTTAGATTTTACAGCAAAAATACTTTTTGGGTGTTTTTGAGCATTTTTTGTGGAATGGAAAAGTTTGTTGGTGATTATCACCCTATAGTTTTATTTCTTACCAAAAAAACTGTACGCAGTTTGTTTTCTATTGGTCTAAGCTTGATTCAAGCTTTTGATTTAATCTCGCACAAGAATTATTTTAGATTTTACAGCAAAAATACTTTTTGGGTGTTTTTGAGCATTTTTTCCGGAATGTAAAAGTTTGTTGGTGATTATCACCCCATAGTTTTATTTTTTTGCCAAAAAACTGTACGCAGTTTGTTTTCTATTGGTCTAAGCTTAATTTTGTTTTAATCTTACACAAGAATTATTTAAGATTTTACAGCAAAAATACTTTTTGGGTGTTTTTGAGCATTTTTTCCGTAATGTAAAAGTTTGTTGGTGATTATCACCCCATAGTTTTATTTTTTTACCCTAAAAGCTGTACGCAGTTTGTTTTTTATTAGTCTAAGCTTGATTTTGACTTTTGTTTTAATCTTGCACAAGAATTATTTAAGATTTTACAGCAAAAATACTTTTTGGGTGTTTTTGAGCATTTTTTGCGGAATGTTGTTGGTGATTATCACCCCATAGTTTTATTTTTTACCCAAAAAACTGTACGCAGTTTGTTTTCTATTGCCCTAAGCTTGATTTTTGCTTTTGATTTAATCTTGCACAAGAATTATTTTACATTTTACAGCAAAAATACTTTTTGGGTGTTTTTGACCATTTTTTGCGGAATGGATATGTTTGTTAATAATTATCACCCCATAGTTCTATTTTTACCCAAAACCTGTACGCAGTTTGTTTTCTATTGCCCTAACCTTGATTTTAGCTTTTGACTTAATCTTGCAAAAGTATTATTTTAGATTTTACAGCAAAAATACTTTTTGGGTGTTTTTGAGCATTTTATGCGGAATGGAAAAGTTTGTTGGTGATTATCACCCTATAGTTTTATTTTTTACCAAAAAACTGTACGCAGTTTGTTTTCTATTGGTCTAAGCTTGATTCAAGCTTTTGATTTAATCTCGCACAAGAATTATTTTAGATTTTACAGCAAAAATACTTTTTGGGTGTTTTTGAGAATTTTTTCCGGAATGTAAAAGTTTGTTGGTGATTATCACCCCATAGTTTTATTT
Source organism: Panzeria rudis (assembly GCA_956483635.1). NCBI lineage: Eukaryota > Metazoa > Arthropoda > Insecta > Diptera > Tachinidae > Panzeria > Panzeria rudis. Next base: position 56,610,889 of record OY101451.1, read on the forward strand.
TTTTGCCAAAAAACTGTACGCAGTTTGTTTTCTATTGGTCTAAGCTTAATTTTTTTTTAATCTTACACAAGAATTATTTAAGATTTTACAGCAAAAATACTTTTTGGGTGTTTTTGAGCATTTTTTCCGTAATGTAAAAGTTTGTTGGTGATTATCACCCCATAGTTTTATTTTTTTACCCTAAAAGCTGTACGCAGTTTGTTTTTTATTAGTCTAAGCTTGATTTTGACCTTTGTTTTAATCTTGCACAATAATTATTTTCGATTTTACAGCAAAAATACTTTTTGGGTGTTTTTGAGCATTTTTTGCGGAATGTTGTTGGTGATTATCACCCCATAGTTTTATTTTTTACCCAAAAAACTGTACGCAGTTTGTTTTCTATTGCCCTAAGCTTGAGTTTTGCTTTTGATTTAATCTTGCACAAGAATTATTTTACATTTTACAGCAAAAATACTTTTTGGGTGTTTTTGACCATTTTTTGCGGAATGGATAAGTTTGTTGGTGATTATCACCCTATAGTTTTATTTTTTACCAAAAAAACTGTACGCAGTTTGTTTTCTATTGGTCTAAGCTTGATTCAAGCTTTTGATTTAATCTCGCACAAGAATTATTTTAGATTTTACAGCAAAAATACTTTTTGGGTGTTTTTGAGCATTTTTTCCGGAATGTAAAAGTTTGTTGGTGATTATCACCCCATAGTTTTATTTTTTTGCCAAAAAACTGTACGCAGTTTGTTTTCTATTGGTCTAAGCTTAATTTTGTTTTAATCTTACACAAGAATTATTTAAGATTTTACAGCAAAAATACTTTTTGGGTGTTTTTGAGCATTTTTTCCGTAATGTAAAAGTTTGTTGGTGTTTATCACCCCATAGTTTTATTTTTTGCCTTAAAAGCTGTACGCAGTTTGTTTTTTTGTTAGTCTAAGCTTGATTTTTGCTTTTGTTTTAATCTTGCACAAGAATTATTTTAGATTTTACAGCAAAAATACTTTTTGGGTGTTTTTGAGCATTTTTTGTGGAATGGAAAAGTTTGTTGGTGATTAGCACCCCATAGTTTTATTTTTTTACCCAAAAAACTGTACGCAGTTTATTTTCTACTACCCTAAGCTTGATTTTGGCTTTTGATTTAATCTAGCACAAGAAATTTTTTAGATTTTACAGCAAAAATACTTTTTGGGTGTTTTTGACCATTTTTTGCGGAATGGATAAGTTTGTTAATAATTATCACCCCATAGTTCTATTTTTTACCCAAAACCTGTACGCAGTTTGTTTTCTATTACCCTAACCTTGATTTTAGCTTTTGACTTAATCTTTCAAAAGAACTATTTTAGATTTTACAGCAAAAATTTTTTTTGGGTGTTTTTGAGCATTTTTTGCGGAATGGAAAAGTTTGTTGGTGATTATCACCCTATAGTTTTATTTTTTACAAAAAAAACTGTACGCAGTTTGTTTTCTATTGGTCTAAGCTTGATTCAAGCTTTTGATTTAATCTCGCACAAGAATTATTTTAGATTTTACAGCAAAAATACTTTTTGGGTGTTTTTGAGCATTTTTTCCGGAATGTAAAAGTTTGTTGGTGATTATCACCCCATAGTTTTATTTTTTTGCCAAAAAACTGTACGCAGTTTGTTTTCTATTGGTCTAAGCTTAATTTTGTTTTAATCTTACACAAGAATTATTTAAGATTTTACAGCAAAAATACTTTTTGGGTGTTTTTGAGCATTTTTTCCGTAATGTAAAAGTTTGTTGGTGATTATCACCCCATAGTTTTTTTTTTACCCTAAAAGCTGTACGCAGTTTGTTTTTTATTAGTCTAAGCTTGATTTTGACTTTTGTTTTAATCTTGCACAATAACTATTTTCGATTTTACAGCAAAAATACTTTTTGGGTGTTTTTGAGCATTTTTTGTGGAATGGAAAAGTTCGTTGGTGATTATCACCCCATAGTTTTATTTTTTACCCAAAAAACTGTACGCAGTTTGTTTTCTACTACCCTAAGCTTGATTTTGGCTTTTGATTTAATCTAGCACAAGAAATTTTTTAGATTTTACAGCAAAAATACTTTTTGGGTGTTTTTGAGCATTTTTTGCGGAATGGATAAGTTTGTTAATAATTATCACCCCATAGTTCTATTTTTTACCCAAAACCTGTACGCAGTTTGTTTTCTATTACCCTAACCTTGATTTAAGCTTTTGACTTAATCTTGCAAAAGAATTATTTTAGATTTTACAGCAAAAATACTTTTTGGGTGTTTTTGAGCATTTTTTCCGGAATGTAAAAGTTTGTTGGTGATTATCACCCCATAGTTTTATTTTTTTGCCAAAAAACTGTACGCAGTTTGTTTTCTATTGGTCTAAGCTTAATTTTGTTTTAATCTTACACAAGAATTATTTAAGATTTTACAGCAAAAATACTTTTTGGGTGTTTTTGAGCATTTTTTCCGTAATGTAAAAGTTTGTTGGTGATTATCACCCCATAGTTTTATTTTTTTGCCAAAAAACTGTACGCAGTTTGTTTTCTATTGGTCTAAGCTTAATTTTGTTTTAATCTTACACAAGAATTATTTAAGATTTTACAGCAAAAATACTTTTTGGGTGTTTTTGAGCATTTTTTCCGTAATGTAAAAGTTTGTTGGTGTTTATCACCCCATAGTTTTATTTTTTGCCTTAAAAGCTGTACGCAGTTTGTTTTTTTGTTAGTCTAAGCTTGATTTTTGCTTTTGTTTTAATCTTGCACAAGAATTATTTTAGATTTTACAGCAAAAATACTTTTTGGGTGTTTTTGAGCATTTTTTGTGGAATGGAAAAGTTTGTTGGTGATTAGCACCCCATAGTTTTATTTTTTGCCCAAAACACTGTACGCAGTTTGTTTTCTACTACCCTAAGCTTGATTTTGGCTTTTGATTTAATCTAGCACAAGAAATTTTTTAGATTTTACAGCAAAAATACTTTTTGGGTGTTTTTGACCATTTTTTGCGGAATGGATAAGTTTGTTAATAATTATCACCCCATAGTTCTATTTTTTACCCAAAACCTGTACGCAGTTTGTTTTCTATTACCCTAACCTTGATTTTAGCTTTTGACTTAATCTTTCAAAAGAACTATTTTAGATTTTACAGCAAAAATTTTTTTTGGGTGTTTTTGAGCATTTTTTGCGGAATGGAAAAGTTTGTTGGTGATTATCACCCTATAGTTTTATTTTTTACAAAAAAAACTGTACGCAGTTTGTTTTCTATTGGTCTAAGCTTGATTCAAGCTTTTGATTTAATCTCGCACAAGAATTATTTTAGATTTTACAGCAAAAATACTTTTTGGGTGTTTTTGAGCATTTTTTCCGGAATGTAAAAGTTTGTTGGTGATTATCACCCCATAGTTTTATTTTTTTGCCAAAAAACTGTACGCAGTTTGTTTTCTATTGGTCTAAGCTTAATTTTGTTTTAATCTTACACAAGAATTATTTAAGATTTTACAGCAAAAATACTTTTTGGGTGTTTTTGAGCATTTTTTCCGTAATGTAAAAGTTTGTTGGTGATTATCACCCCATAGTTTTTTTTTTACCCTAAAAGCTGTACGCAGTTTGTTTTTTATTAGTCTAAGCTTGATTTTGACTTTTGTTTTAATCTTGCACAATAACTATTTTCGATTTTACAGCAAAAATACTTTTTGGGTGTTTTTGAGCATTTTTTGTGGAATGGAAAAGTTCGTTGGTGATTATCACCCCATAGTTTTATCTTTTACCCAAAAAACTGTACGCAGTTTGTTTTCTACTACCCTAAGCTTGATTTTGGCTTTTGATTTAATCTAGCACAAGAAATTTTTTAGATTTTACAGCAAAAATACTTTTTGGGTGTTTTTGAGCATTTTTTGCGGAATGGATAAGTTTGTTAATAATTATCACCCCATAGTTCTATTTTTTACCCAAAACCTGTACGCAGTTTGTTTTCTATTACCCTAACCTTGATTTAAGCTTTTGACTTAATCTTGCAAAAGAATTATTTTAGATTTTACAGCAAAAATACTTTTTGGGTGTTTTTGAGCATTTTTTCCGGAATGTAAAAGTTTGTTGGTGATTATCACCCCATAGTTTTATTTTTTTGCCAAAAAACTGTACGCAGTTTGTTTTCTATTGGTCTAAGCTTAATTTTGTTTTAATCTTACACAAGAATTATTTAAGATTTTACAGCAAAAATACTTTTTGGGTGTTTTTGAGCATTTTTTCCGTAATGTAAAAGTTTGTTGGTGATTATCACCCCATAGTTTTATTTTTTTACCCTAAAAGCTGTACGCAGTTTGTTTTTTATTAGTCTAAGCTTGATTTTGACTTTTGTTTTAATCTTGCACAATAATTATTTTCGATTTTACAGCAAAAATACTTTTTGGGTGTTTTTGAGCATTTTTTGCGGAATGGAAAAGTTTGTTGGTGATTATCACCCTATAGTTTTATTTTTTACCAAAAAAACTGTACGCAGTTTGTTTTCTATTGGTCTAAGCTTGATTCACGCTTTTGATTTAATCTCGCACAAGAATTATTTAAGATTTTACAGCAAAAATACTTTTTGGGTGTTTTTGAGCATTTTTTCCGGAATGTAAAAGTTTGTTGGTGATTATCACCCCATAGTTTTATTTTTTTGCCAAAAAACTGTACGCAGTTTGTTTTCTATTGGTCTAAGCTTAATTTTGTTTTAATCTTACACAAGAATTATTTAAGATTTTACAGCAAAAATACTTTTTGGGTGTTTTTGAGCATTTTTTCCGTAATGTAAAAGTTTGTTGGTGATTATCACCCCATTGTTTTATTTTTTTACCCTAAAAGCTGTACGCAGTTTGTTTTTTATTAGTCTAAGCTTGATTTTGACTTTTGTTTTAATCTTGCACAAGAATTATTTAAGATTTTACAGCAAAAATACTTTTTGGGTGTTTTTGAGCATTTTTTGCGGAATGTTGTTGGTGATTATCACCCCATAGTTTTATTTTTTACCCAAAAAACTGTACGCAGTTTGTTTTCTATTGCCCTAAGCTTGATTTTTGCTTTTGATTTAATCTTGCACAAGCATTATTTTACATTTTACAGCAAAAATACTTTTTGGGTGTTTTTGACCATTTTTTGCGGAATGGATAAGTTTGTTAATAATTATCACCCCATAGTTCTATTTTTACCCAAAACCTGTACGCAGTTTGTTTTCTATTGCCCTAACCTTGATTTTAGCTTTTGACTTAATCTTGCAAAAGAATTATTTTAGATTTTACAGCAAAAATACTTTTTGGGTGTTTTTGAGCATTTTATGCGGAATGGAAAAGTTTGTTGGAGATTATCACCCTATAGTTTTATTTTTTACCAAAAAACTGTACGCAGTTTGTTTTCTATTGCTCTAAGCTTGATTCAAGCTTTTGATTTAATCTTGCACAAGAATTATTTTACATTTTAAAGCAAAAATACTTTTTGGGTGTTTTTGACCATTTTTTGCGGAATGGATAAGTTTGTTAATAATTATCACCCCATAGTTCTATTTTTACCCAAAACCTGTACGCAGTTTGTTTTCTATTGCCCTAACCTTGATTTTAGCTTTTGACTTAATCTTGCAAAAGAATTATTTTAGATTTTACAGCAAAAATACTTTTTGGGTGTTTTTGAGCATTTTATGCGGAATGGAAAAGTTTGTTGGTGATTATCACCCTATAGTTTTATTTTTTACCAAAAAACTGTACGCAGTTTGTTTTCTATTGGTCTAAGCTTGATTCAAGCTTTTGATTTAATCTCGCACAAGAATTATTTTAGATTTTACAGCAAAAATACTTTTTGGGTGTTTTTGAGCATTTTTTGCGGAATGTTGTTGGTGATTATCACCCCATAGTTTTATTTTTTACCCAAAAAACTGTACGCAGTTTGTTTTCTATTGCGCTAAGCTTGATTTTTGCTTTTGATTTAATCTTGCACAAGAATTATTTTACATTTTACAGCAAAAATACTTTTTGGGTGTTTTTGAGCATTTTTTCCGTAATGTAAAAGTTTGTTGGTGATTATCACCCCATAGTTTTATTTTGTTACCCTAAAAGCTGTACGCAGTTTGTTTTTTATTAGTCTAAGCTTGATTTTGACTTTTGTTTTAATCTTGCACAATAATTATTTTCGATTTTACAGCAAAAATACTTTTTGGGTGTTTTTGAGCATTTTTTGTGGAATGGAAAAGTTCGTTGGTGATTATCACCCCATAGTTTTATTTTTTACCCAAAAAACTCTACGCAGTTTGTTTTCTACTACCCTAAGCTTGATTTTGGCTTTTGATTTAATCTAGCACAAGAAATTTTTTAGATTTTACAGCAAAAATACTTTTTGGGTGTTTTTGACCATTTTTTGCGGAATGGATAAGTTTGTTAATAATTATCACCCCATAGTTCTATTTTTTTACCCAAAACCTGTACGCAGTTTGTTTTCTACTACCCTAACCTTGATTTAAGCTTTTGACTTAATCTTGCAAAATAATTATTTTAGATTTTACAGCAAAAATACTTTTTGGGTGTTTTGGAGCATTTTTTGCGGAATGGAAAAGTTTGTTGGTGATTATCACCCTATAGTTTTATTTTTTACCAAAAAAACTGTACGCAGTTTGTTTTCTATTGGTCTATGCTTGATTCAAGCTTTTGATTTAATCTCGCACAAGAATTATTTTAGATTTTACAGCAAAAATACTTTTTGGGTGTTTTTGAGCATTTTTTCCGGAATGTAAAAGTTTGTTGGTGATTATCACCCCATAGTTTTATTTTTTTGCCAAAAAACTGTACGCAGTTTGTTTTCTATTGGTCTAAGCTTAATTTTGTTTTAATCTTACACAAGAATTATTTAAGATTTTACAGCAAAAATACTTTTTGGGTGTTTTTGAGCATTTTTTCCGTAATGTAAAAGTTTGTTGGTGATTATCACCCCATAGTTTTATTTTTTTACCCTAAAAGCTGTACGCAGTTTGTTTTTTATTAGTCTAAGCTTGATTTTGACTTTTGTTTTAATCTTGCACAAGAATTATTTAAGATTTTACAGCAAAAATACTTTTTGGGTGTTTTTGAGCATTTTTTGCGGAATGTTGTTGGTGATTATCACCCCATAGTTTTATTTTTTACCCAAAAAACTGTACGCAGTTTGTTTTCTATTGCCCTAAGCTTGATTTTTGCTTTTGATTTAATCTTGCACAAGCATTATTTTACATTTTACAGCAAAAATACTTTTTGGGTGTTTTTGACCATTTTTTGCGGAATGGATAAGTTTGTTAATAATTATCACCCCATAGTTCTATTTTTACCCAAAACCTGTACGCAGTTTGTTTTCTATTGCCCTAACCTTGATTTTAGCTTTTGACTTAATCTTGCAAAAGAATTATTTTAGATTTTACAGCAAAAATACTTTTTGGGTGTTTTTGAGCATTTTATGCGGAATGGAAAAGTTTGTTGGAGATTATCACCCTATAGTTTTATTTTTTACCAAAAAACTGTACGCAGTTTGTTTTCTATTGGTCTAAGCTTGATTCAAGCTTTTGATTTAATCTTGCACAAGAATTATTTTACATTTTAAAGCAAAAATACTTTTTGGGTGTTTTTGACCATTTTTTGCGGAATGGATAAGTTTGTTAATAATTATCACCCCATAGTTCTATTTTTACCCAAAACCTGTACGCAGTTTGTTTTCTATTGCCCTAACCTTGATTTTAGCTTTTGACTTAATCTTGCAAAAGAATTATTTTAGATTTTACAGCAAAAATACTTTTTGGGTGTTTTTGAGCATTTTATGCGGAATGGAAAAGTTTGTTGGTGATTATCACCCTATAGTTTTATTTTTTACCAAAAAACTGTACGCAGTTTGTTTTCTATTGGTCTAAGCTTGATTCAAGCTTTTGATTTAATCTCGCACAAGAATTATTTTAGATTTTACAGCAAAAATACTTTTTGGGTGTTTTTGAGCATTTTTTGCGGAATGTTGTTGGTGATTATCACCCCATAGTTTTATTTTTTACCCAAAAAACTGTACGCAGTTTGTTTTCTATTGCGCTAAGCTTGATTTTTGCTTTTGATTTAATCTTGCACAAGAATTATTTTACATTTTACAGCAAAAATACTTTTTGGGTGTTTTTGAGCATTTTTTCCGTAATGTAAAAGTTTGTTGGTGATTATCACCCCATAGTTTTATTTTGTTACCCTAAAAGCTGTACGCAGTTTGTTTTTTATTAGTCTAAGCTTGATTTTGACTTTTGTTTTAATCTTGCACAATAATTATTTTCGATTTTACAGCAAAAATACTTTTTGGGTGTTTTTGAGCATTTTTTGTGGAATGGAAAAGTTCGTTGGTGATTATCACCCCATAGTTTTATTTTTTACCCAAAAAACTCTACGCAGTTTGTTTTCTACTACCCTAAGCTTGATTTTGGCTTTTGATTTAATCTAGCACAAGAAATTTTTTAGATTTTACAGCAAAAATACTTTTTGGGTGTTTTTGACCATTTTTTGCGGAATGGATAAGTTTGTTAATAATTATCACCCCATAGTTCTATTTTTTTACCCAAAACCTGTACGCAGTTTGTTTTCTACTACCCTAACCTTGATTTAAGCTTTTGACTTAATCTTGCAAAATAATTATTTTAGATTTTACAGCAAAAATACTTTTTGGGTGTTTTGGAGCATTTTTTGCGGAATGGAAAAGTTTGTTGGTGATTATCACCCTATAGTTTTATTTTTTACCAAAAAAACTGTACGCAGTTTGTTTTCTATTGGTCTATGCTTGATTCAAGCTTTTGATTTAATCTCGCACAAGAATTATTTTAGATTTTACAGCAAAAATACTTTTTGGGTGTTTTTGAGCATTTTTTCCGGAATGTAAAAGTTTGTTGGTGATTATCACCCCATAGTTTTATTTTTTTGCCAAAAAACTGTACGCAGTTTGTTTTCTATTGGTCTAAGCTTAATTTTGTTTTAATCTTACACAAGAATTATTTAAGATTTTACAGCAAAAATACTTTTTGGGTGTTTTTGAGCATTTTTTCCGTAATGTAAAAGTTTGTTGGTGATTATCACCCCATAGTTTTATTTTTTTACCCTAAAAGCTGTACGCAGTTTGTTTTTTATTAGTCTAAGCTTGATTTTGACTTTTGTTTTAATCTTGCACAATAATTATTTTCGATTTTACAGCAAAAATACTTTTTGGGTGTTTTTGAGCATTTTTTGCGGAATGTTGTTGGTGATTATCACCCCATAGTTTTATTTTTTACCCAAAAAACTGTACGCAGTTTGTTTTCTATTGCCCTAAGCTTGATTTTTGCTTTTGATTTAATCTTGCACAAGAATTATTTTACATTTTACAGCAAAAATACTTTTTGGGTGTTTTTGACCATTTTTTGCGGAATGGATAAGTTTGTTAATAATTATCACCCCATAGTTCTATTTTTACCCAAAACCTGTACGCAGTTTATTTTCTATTGCCCTAACCTTGATTTTAGCTTTTGACCTAATCTTGCAAAAGAATTATTTTAGATTTTACAGCAAAAATACTTTTTGGGTGTTTTTGAGCATTTTATGCGGAATGGAAAAGTTTGTTGGTGATTATCACCCTATAGTTTTATTTTTTACCAAAAAACTGTACGCAGTTTGTTTTCTATTGGTCTAAGCTTGATTCAAGCTTCTGATTTAATCTCGCACAAGAATTATTTTAGATTTTACAGCAAAAATACTTTTTGGGTGTTTTTGAGAATTTTTTCCGGAATGTAAAAGTTTGTTGGTGATTATCACCCCATAGTTTTATTTTTTTGCCAAAAAACTGTACGCAGTTTGTTTTCTATTGGTCTAAGCTTATTTTTGTTTTAATCTTACACAAGAATTATTTAAGATTTTACAGCAAAAATACTTTTTGGGTGTTTTTGAGCATTTTTTCCGTAATGTAAAAGTTTGTTGGTGATTATCACCCCATAGTTTTATTTTTTTACCCTAAAAGCTGTACGCAGTTTGTTTTTTATTAGTCTAAGCTTGATTTTGACTTTTGTTTTAATCTTGCACAATAATTATTTTCGATTTTACAGCAAAAATACTTTTTGGGTGTTTTTGAGCATTTTTTGCGGAATGTTGTTGGTGATTATCACCCCATAGTTTTATTTTTTACCCAAAAAACTGTACGCAGTTTGTTTTCTATTGCGCTAGCTTGATTTTTGCTTTTGATTTAATCTTGCACAAGAATTATTTTACATTTTACAGCAAAAATACTTTTTGGGTGTTTTTGACCATTTTTTGCGGAATGGATAAGTTTGTTGGTGATTATCACCCTATAGTTTTTTTTTAGCAAAAAAACTGTACGCAGTTTGTTTTCTATTGGTCTAAGCTTGGTTCAAGCTTTTGATTTAATCTCGCACAAGAATTATTTTAGATTTTACAGCAAAAATACTTTTTGGGTGTTTTTGAGCATTTTTTCCGGAATGTAAAAGTTTGTTGGTGATTATCACCCCATAGTTTTATTTTTTTGCCAAAAAACTGTACGCAGTTTGTTTTCTATTGGTCTAAGCTTAATTTTTTTTTAATCTTACACAAGAATTATTTAAGATTTTACAGCAAAAATACTTTTTGGGTGTTTTTGAGCATTTTTTCCGTAATGTAAAAGTTTGTTGGTGATTATCACCCCATAGTTTTATTTTTTTACCCTAAAAGCTGTACGCAGTTTGTTTTTTATTAGTCTAAGCTTGATTTTGACTTTTGTTTTAATCTTGCACAATAATTATTTTCGATTTTACAGCAAAAATACTTTTTGGGTGTTTTTGAGCATTTTTTGTGGAATGGAAAAGTTCGTTGGTGATTATCACCCCATAGTTTTATTTTTTACCCAAAAAACTGTACGCAGTTTGTTTTCTACTACCCTAAGCTTGATTTTGGCTTTTGATTTAATCTAGCACAAGAAATTTTTTAGATTTTACAGCAAAAATACTTTTTGGGTGTTTTTGACCATTTTTTGCGGAATGGATAAGTTTGTTAATAATTATCACCCCATAGTTCTATTTTTTACCCAAAACCTGTACGCAGTTTGTTTTCTATTACCCTAACCTTGATTTAAGCTTTTGACTTAATCTTGCAAAAGAATTATTTTAGATTTTACAGCAAAAATACTTTTTGGGTGTTTTTGAGCATTTTTTCCGGAATGTAAAAGTTTGTTGGTGATTATCACCCCATAGTTTTATTTTTTTGCCAAAAAACTGTACGCAGTTTGTTTTCTATTGGTCTAAGCTTAATTTTGTTTTAATCTTAGACAAGAATTATTTAAGATTTTACAGCAAAAATACTTTTTGGGTGTTCTTGAGCATTTTTTCCGTAATGTTAAAGTTTGTTGGTGATTATCACCCCATAGTTTTATTTTTTTACCCTAAAAGCTGTACGCAGTTTGTTTTTTATTAGTCTAAGCTTGATTTTGACTTTTGTTTTAATCTTGCACAATAATTATTTTCGATTTTACAGCAAAAATACTTTTTGGGTGTTTTTGAGCATTTTTTGCGGAATGTTTTGGTGATTATCACCCCATAGTTTTATTTTTTACCCAAAAAACTGTACGCAGTTTGTTTTCTATTGCGCTAAGCTTAATTTTTGCTTTTGATTTAATCTTGCACAAGAATTATTTTACATTTTACAGCAAAAATACTTTTTGGGTGTTTTTGACCATTTTTTGCGGAATGGATAAGTTTGTTGGTGATTATCACCCTATAGTTTTATTTTTTACCAAAAAAACTGTACGCAGTTTGTTTTCTATTGGTCTAAGCTTGATTCAAGCTTTTGATTTAATCTCGCACAAGAATTATTTTAGATTTTACAGCAAAAATACTTTTTGGGTGTTTTTGAGCATTTTTTCCGGAATGTAAAAGTTTGGTGGTGATTATCACCCCATAGTTTTATTTTTTTGCCAAAAAACTGTACGCAGTTTGTTTTCTATTGGTCTAAGCTTAATTTTGTTTTAATCTTACACAAGAATTATTTAAGATTTTACAGCAAAAATACTTTTTGGGTGTTTTTGAGCATTTTTTCCGTAATGTAAAAGTTTGTTGGTGATTATCACCCCATAGTTTTATTTTTTTACTTTAAGAGCTGTACGCAGTTTGTTTTTTATTAGTCTAAGCTTGATTTTGACTTTTGTTTTAATCTTGCACAATAATTATTTTCGATTTTACAGCAAAAATACTTTTTGGGTGTTTTTGAGCATTTTTTGCGGAATGTTGTTGGTGATTATCACCCCATAGTTTTATTTTTTACCCAAAAAACTGTACGCAGTTTGTTTTCTATTGCCCTAAGCTTGATTTTTGCTTTTGATTTAATCTTGCACAAGAATTATTTTACATTTTACAGCAAAAATACTTTTTGGGTGTTTTTGACCATTTTTTGCGGAATGGATAAGTTTGTTAATAATTATCACCCCATAGTTCTATTTTTACCCAAAACCTGACGCAGTTTGTTTTCTATTGCCCTAACCTTGATTTTAGCTTTTGATTTAATCTCGCACAAGAATTATTTTAGATTTTACAGCAAAAATACTTTTTGGGTGTTTTTGAGAATTTTTTCCGGAATGTAAAAGTTTGTTGGTGATTATCACCCCATAGTTTTATTTTTTTGCCAAAAAACTGTACGCAGTTTGTTTTCTATTGGTCTAAGCTTATTTTTGTTTTAATCTTACACAAGAATTATTTAAGATTTTACAGCAAAAATACTTTTTGGGTGTTTTTGAGCATTTTTTCCGTAATGTAAAAGTTTGTTGGTGATTATCACCCCATAGTTTTATTTTTTCACCCTAAAAGCTGTACGCAGTTTGTTTTTTATTAGTCTAAGCTTGATTTTGACTTTTGTTTTAATCTTGCACAATAATTATTTTCGATTTTACAGCAAAAATACTTTTTGGGTGTTTTTGAGCATTTTTTGCGGAATGTTGTTGGTGATTATCACCCCATAGTTTTATTTTTTACCCAAAAAACTGTACGCAGTTTGTTTTCTATTGCGCTAAGCTTGATTTTTGCTTTTGATTTAATCTTGCACAAGAATTATTTTACATTTTACAGCAAAAATACTTTTTGGGTGTTTTTGACCATTTTTTGCGGAATGGATAAGTTTGTTGGTGATTATCACCCTATAGTTTTATTTTTTACCAAAAAACTGTACGCAGTTTGTTTTCTATTGGTCTAAGCTTGATTCAAGCTTTTGATTTAATCTCGCACAAGAATTATTTTAGATTTTACAGCAAAAATACTTTTTGGGTGTTTTTGAGCATTTTTTCCGGAATGTAAAAGTTTGTTGGTGATTATCACCCCATAGTTTTATTTTTTTGCCAAAAAACTGTACGCAGTTTGTTTTCTATTGGTCTAAGCTTAATTTTGTTTTAATCTTACACAAGAATTATTTAAGATTTTACAGCAAAAATACTTTTTGGGTGTTTTTGAGCATTTTTTCCGTAATGTAAAAGTTTGTTGGTGATTATCACCCCATAGTTTTATTTTTTTACCCTAAAAGCTGTACGCAGTTTGTTTTTTATTAGTCTAAGCTTGATTTTGACTTTTGTTTTAATCTTGCACAATAATTATTTTCGATTTTACAGCAAAAATACTTTTTGGGTGTTTTTGGGCATTTTCTGCGGAATGTTGTTGGTGATTATCACCCCATAGTTTTATTTTTTACCCAAAAAACTGTACGCAGTTTGTTTTCTATTGCCCTAAGCTTGATTTTTGCTTTTGATTTAATCTTGCACAAGAATTATTTTACATTTTACAGCAAAAATACTTTTTGGGTGTTTTTGACCATTTTTTGCGGAATGGATAAGTTTGTTAATAATTATCACCCCATAGTTCTATTTTTACCCAAAACCTATACGCAGTTTGTTTTCTATTGCCCTAACCTTGATTTTAGCTTTTGACTTAATCTTGCAAAAGAATTATTTTAGATTTTACAGCAAAAATACTTTTTGGGTGTTTTTGAGCATTTTATGCGGAATGGAAAAGTTTGTTGGTGATTATCACCCTATAGTTTTATTTTTTACCAAAAAACTGTACGCAGTTTGTTTTCTATTGGTCTAAGCTTGATTCAAGCTTTTGATTTAATCTCGCACAAGAATTATTTTAGATCTTACAGCAAAAATACTTTTTGGGTGTTTTTGAGAATTTTTTCCGGAATGTAAAAGTTTGTTGGTGATTATCACCCCATAGTTTTATTTTTTTGCCAAAAAACTGTACGCAGTTTGTTTTCTATTGGTCTAAGCTTATTTTTGTTTTAATCTTACACAAGAATTATTTAAGATTTTACAGCAAAAATACTTTTTGGGTGTTTTTGAGCATTTTTTCCGTAATGTAAAAGTTTGTTGGTGATTATCACCCCATAGTTTTATTTTTTTACCCTAAAAGCTGTACGCAGTTTGTTTTTTATTAGTCTAAGCTTGATTTTGACTTTTGTTTTAATCTTGCACAATAATTATTTTCGATTTTACAGCAAAAATACTTTTTGGGTGTTTTTGAGCATTTTTTGCGGAATGTTGTTGGTGATTATCACCCCATAGTTTTATTTTTTACCCAAAAAACTGTACGCAGTTTGTTTTCTATTGCCCTAAGCTTGAGTTTTGCTTTTGATTTAATCTTGCACAAGAATTATTTTACATTTTACAGCAAAAATACTTTTTGGGTGTTTTTGACCATTTTTTGCGGAATGGATAAGTTTGTTAATAATTATCACCCCATAGTTCTATTTTTACCCAAAACCTGTACGCAGTTTGTTTTCTATTGCCCTAACCTTGATTTTAGCTTTTGATTTAAGCTCGCACAAGAATTATTTTAGATTTTACAGCAAAAATACTTTTTGGGTGTTTTTGAGAATTTTTTCCGGAATGTAAAAGTTTGTTGGTGATTATCACCCCATAGTTTTATTTTTTTGCCAAAAAACTGTACGCAGTTTGTTTTCTATTGGTCTAAGCTTATTTTTGTTTTAATCTTACACAAGAATTATTTAAGGTTTTACAGCAAAAATACTTTTTGGGTGTTTTTGAGCATTTTTTCCGTAATGTAAAAGTTTGTTGGTGATTATCACCCCATAGTTTAATTTTTTACCCTAAAAGCTGTACGCAGTTTGTTTTTTATTAGTCTAAGCTTGATTTTGACTTTTGTTTTAATCTTGCACAATAATTATTTTCGATTTTACAGCAAAAATACTTTTTGGGTGTTTTTGAGCATTTTTTGTGGAATGGAAAAGTTCGTTGGTGATTATCACCCCATAGTTTTATTTTTTACCCAAAAAACTGTACGCAGTTTGTTTTCTACTACCCTAAGCTTGATTTTGGCTTTTGATTTAATCTAGCACAAGAAATTTTTTAGATTTTACAGCAAAAATACTTTTTGGGTGTTTTTGACCATTTTTTGCGGAATGGATAAGTTTGTTAATAATTATCACCCCATAGTTCTATTTTTTACCCAAAACCTGTACGCAGTTTGTTTTCTATTACCCTAACCTTGATTTAAGCTTTTGACTTAATCTTGCAAAAGAATTATTTTAGATTTTACAGCAAAAATACTTTTTGGGTGTTTTTGAGCATTTTTTCCGGAATGTAAAAGTTTGTTGGTGATTATCACCCCATAGTTTTATTTTTTTGCCAAAAAACTGTACGCAGTTTGTTTTCTATTGGTCTAAGCTTAATTTTGTTTTAATCTTAGACAAGAATTATTTAAGATTTTACAGCAAAAATACTTTTTGGGTGTTTTTGAGCATTTTTTCCGTAATGTAAAAGTTTGTTGGTGATTATCACCCCATAGTTTTATTTTTTTTACCCTAAAAGCTGTACGCAGTTTGTTTTTTATTAGTCTAAGCTTGATTTTGACTTTTGTTTTAATCTTGCACAATAATTATTTTCGATTTTACAGCAAAAATACTTTTTGGGTGTTTTTGAGCATTTTTTGCGGAATGTTTTGGTGATTATCACCCCATAGTTTTATTTTTTACCCAAAAAACTGTACGCAGTTTGTTTTCTATTGCGCTAAGCTTGATTTTTGCTTTGATTTAATCTTGCACAAGAATTATTTTACATTTTACAGCAAAAATACTTTTTGGGTGTTTTTGACCATTTTTTGCGGAATGGATAAGTTTGTTGGTGATTATCACCCTATAGTTTTATTTTTTACCAAAAAAACTGTACGCAGTTTATTTTCTATTGGTCTAAGCTCTATTCAAGCTTTTGATTTAATCTCGCACAAGAATTATTTTAGATTTTACAGCAAAAATACTTTTTGGGTGTTTTTGAGCATTTTTTCCGGAATGTAAAAGTTTGTTGGTGATTATCACCCCATAGTTTTATTTTTTTGCCAAAAAACTGTACGCAGTTTGTTTTCTATTGGTCTAAGCTTAATTTTGTTTTAATCTTACACAAGAATTATTTAAGATTTTACAGCAAAAATACTTTTTGGGTGTTTTTGAGCATTTTTTCCGTAATGTAAAAGTTTGTTGGTGATTATCACCCCATAGTTTTATTTTTTTACCCTAAAAGCTGTACGCAGTTTGTTTTTTATTAGTCTAAGCTTGATTTTGACTTTTGTTTTAATCTTGCACAATAATTATTTTCGATTTTACAGCAAAAATACTTTTTGGGTGTTTTTGAGCATTTTTTGTGGAATGGAAAAGTTCGTTGGTGATTATCACCCCATAGTTTTATTTTTTACCCAAAAAACTGTACGCAGTTTGTTTTCTACTACCCTAAGCTTGATTTTGGCTTTTGATTTAATCTAGCACAAGAAATTTTTTAGATTTTACAGCAAAAATACTTTTTGGGTGTTTTTGACCATTTTTTGCGGAATGGATAAGTTTGTTAATAATTATCACCCCATAGTTCTATTTTTTACCCAAAACCTGTACGCAGTTTGTTTTCTATTACCCTAACCTTGATTTTAGCTTTTGACTTAATCTTGCAAAAGAATTATTTTAGATTTTACAGCAAAAATACTTTTTGGGTGTTTTGGAGCATTTTTTGCGGAATGGAAAAGTTTGTTGGTGATTATCACCCTATAGTTTTATTTTTTACCAAAAAAACTGTACGCAGTTTGTTTTCTATTGGTCTAAGCTTGATTCAAGCTTTTGATTTAATCTCGCACAAGAATTATTTTAGATTTTACAGCAAAAATACTTTTTGGGTGTTTTTGAGCATTTTTTCCGGAATGTAAAAGTTTGTTGGTGATTATCACCCCATAGTTTTATTTTTTTGCCAAAAAACTGTACGCAGTTTGTTTTCTATTGGTCTAAGCTTAATTTTGTTTTAATCTTACACAAGAATTATTTAAGATTTTACAGCAAAAATACTTTTTGGGTGTTTTTGAGCATTTTTTCCGTAATGTAAAAGTTTGTTGGTGATTATCACCCCATAGTTTTATTTTTTGCCTTTAAAGCTGTACGCAGTTTGTTTTTTATTAGTCTAAGCTTGACTTTGGCTTTTGTTTTAATCTTGCACAAGAATTATTTTAGATTTTACAGCAAAAATACTTTTTGGGTGTTTTTGAGCATTTTTTGTGGATTGTAAAAGTTTGTTGGTGATTATCACCCCATAGTTTTATTTTTTACCCAAAAAACTGTACGCAATTTGTTTTCTATTGGTCTAAGCTTGATTCAAGCTTTTGATTTAATCTCGCACAAGAATTATTTTAGATTTTACAGCAAAAATACTTTTTGGGTGTTTTTGAGCATTTTTTCCGGAATGTAAAAGTTTGTTGGTGATTATCACCCCATAGTTTTATTTTTTTGCCAAAAAACTGTACGCAGTTTGTTTTCTATTGGTCTAAGCTTAATTTTGTTTTAATCTTACACAAGAATTATTTAAGATTTTACAGCAAAAATACTTTTTGGGTGTTTTTGAGCATTTTTTCCGTAATGTAAAAGTTTGTTGGTGATTATCACCCCATAGTTTTATTTTTTTACCCTAAAAGCTGTACGCAGTTTGTTTTTTATTAGTCTAAGCTTGATTTTGACTTTTGTTTTAATCTTGCACAATAATTATTTTCGATTTTACAGCAAAAATACTTTTTGGGTGTTTTTGAGCATTTTTTGCGGAATGTTGTTGGTGATTATCACCCCATAGTTTTATTTTTTACCCAAAAAACTGTACGCAGTTTGTTTTCTATTGCCCTAAGCTTGAGTTTTGCTTTTGATTTAATCTTGCACAAGAATTATTTTACATTTTACAGCAAAAATACTTTTTGGGTGTTTTTGACCATTTTTTGCGGAATGGATAAGTTTGTTAATAATTATCACCCCATAGTTCTATTTTTACCCAAAACCTGTACGCAGTTTGTTTTCTATTGCCCTAACCTTGATTTTAGCTTTTGACTTAATCTTGCAAAAGAATTATTTTAGATTTTACAGCAAAAATACTTTTTGGGTGTTTTTGAGCATTTTATGCGGAATGGAAAAGTTTGTTGGTGATTATCACCCTATAGTTTTATTTTTTACCAAAAAACTGTACGCAGTTTGTTTTCTATTGGTCTAAGCTTGATTCAAGCTTTTGATTTAATCTCGCACAAGAATTATTTTAGATTTTACAGCAAAAATACTTTTTGGGTGTTTTTGAGCATTTTTTCCGGAATGTAAAAGTTTGTTGGTGATTATCACCCCAGAGTTTTATTTTTTTGCCAAAAAACTGTACGCAGTTTGTTTTCTATTGGTCTAAGCTTAATTTTGTTTTAATCTTACACAAGAATTATTTAAGATTTTACAGCAAAAATACTTTTTGGGTGTTTTTGAGCATTTTTTCCGTAATGTAAAAGTTTGTTGGTGATTATCACCCCATAGTTTTATTTTTTTACCCTAAAAGCTGTACGCAGTTTGTTTTTTATTAGTCTAAGCTTGATTTTGACTTTTGTTTTAATCTTGCACAATAATTATTTTCGATTTTACAGCAAAAATACTTTTTGGGTGTTTTTGAGCATTTTTTGCGGAATGTTGTTGGTGATTATCACCCCATAGTTTTATTTTTTACCCAAAAAACTGTACGCAGTTTGTTTTCTATTGCGCTAAGCTTGATTTTTGCTTTTGATTTAATCTTGCACAAGAATTATTTTACATTTTACAGCAAAAATACTTTTTGGGTGTTTTTGACCATTTTTTGCGGAATGGATAAGTTTGTTGGTGATTATCACCCTATAGTTTTATTTTTTACCAAAAAAACTGTACGCAGTTTGTTTTCTATTGGTCTAAGCTTGATTCAAGCTTTTGATTTAATCTCGCACAAGAATTATTTTAGATTTTACAGCAAAAATACTTTTTGGGTGTTTTTGAGCATTTTTTCCGGAATGTAAAAGTTTGTTGGTGATTATCACCCCATAGTTTTATTTTTTTGCCAAAAAACTGTACGCAGTTTGTTTTCTATTGGTCTAAGCTTAATTTTGTTTTAATCTTACACAAGAATTATTTAAGATTTTACAGCAAAAATACTTTTTGGGTGTTTTTGAGCATTTTTTCCGTAATGTAAAAGTTTGTTGGTGATTATCACACCATAGTTTTATTTTTTTACCCTAAAAGCTGTACGCAGTTTGTTTTTTATTAGTCTAAGCTTCATTTTGACTTTTGTTTTAATCTTGCACAATAATTATTTTCGATTTTACAGCAAAAATACTTTTTGGGTGTTTTTGAGCATTTTTTGTGGAATGGAAAAGTTCGTTGGTGATTATCACCCCATAGTTTTATTTTTTACCCAAAAAACTGTACGCAGTTTGTTTTCTACTACCCTAAGCTTGATTTTGGCTTTTGATTTAATCTAGCACAAGAAATTTTTTAGATTTTACAGCAAAAATACTTTTTGGGTGTTTTTGACCATTTTTTGCGGAATGGATAAGTTTGTTAATAATTATCACCCCATAGCTCTATTTTTTACCCAAAACCTGTACGCAGTTTGTTTTCTATTACCCTAACCTTGATTTTAGCTTTTGACTTAATCTTGCAAAAGAATTATTTTAGATTTTACAGCAAAAATACTTTTTGGGTGTTTTGGAGCATTTTTTGCGGAATGGAAAAGTTTGTTGGTGATTATCACCCTATAGTTTTATTTTTTACCAAAAAAACTGTACGCAGTTTGTTTTCTATTGGTCTAAGCTTGATTCAAGCTTTTGATTTAATCTCGCACAAGAATTATTTTAGATTTTACAGCAAAAATACTTTTTGGGTGTTTTTGAGCATTTTTTCCGGAATGTAAAAGTTTGTTGGTGATTATCACCCCATAGTTTTATTTTTTTGCCAAAAAACTGTACGCAGTTTGTTTTCTATTGGTCTAAGCTTAATTTTGTTTTAATCTTACACAAGAATTATTTAAGATTTTACAGCAAAAATACTTTTTGGGTGTTTTTGAGCATTTTTTCCGTAATGTAAAAGTTTGTTGGTGATTATCACCCCATAGTTTTATTTTTTTACCCTAAAAGCTGTACGCAGTTTGTTTTTTATTAGTCTAAGCTTGACTTTGACTTTTGTTTTAATCTTGCACAATAATTATTTTCGATTTTACAGCAAAAATACTTTTTGGGTGTTTTTGAGCATTTTTTGCGGAATGTTGTTGGTGATTATCACCCCATAGTTTTATTTTTTACCCAAAAAACTGTACGCAGTTTGTTTTCTATTGCCCTAAGCTTGATTTTTGCTTTTGATTTAATCTTGCACAAGAATTATTTTACATTTTACAGCAAAAATACTTTTTGGGTGTTTTTGACCATTTTTTGCGGAATGGATAAGTTTGTTAATAATTATCACCCCATAGTTCTATTTTTTACCCCAAACCTGTACGCAGTTTGTTTTCTATTGCCCTAACCTTGATTTTAGCTTTTGACTTAATCTTGCAAAAGAATTATTTTAGATTTTACAGCAAAAATACTTTTTGGGTGTTTTTGAGCATTTTTTGCGGAATGGAAAAGTTTGTTGGTGATTATCACCCCATAGTTTTATTTTTTTGCCAAAAAACTGTACGCAGTTTGTTTTCTATTGGTCTAAGCTTAATTTTGTTTTACTCTTACACAAGAATTATTTAAGATTTTACAGCAAAAATACTTTTTGGGTGTTTTTGAGCATTTTTTCCGTAATGTAAAAGTTTGTTGGTGATTATCACCCCATAGTTTTATTTTTTTACCCTAAAAGCTGTACGCAGTTTGTTTTTTATTAGTCTAGGCTTGATTTTGGCTTTTGTTTTAATCTTGCAAAAGAATTATTTTACATTTTACAGCAAAAATACTTTTTGGGTGTTTTTGAGCATTTTTTGCGGAATGTAAAAATTTGTTGGTGATTATAACCCCATAGTTTTATTTTTTACTAAAAAAACTGTACGCAGTTTGTTTTCTATTGGTCTAAGCTTTGGCTTTTGATTTAATCTTGCACAAGAATTATTTTAGATTTTACAGCAAAAATACTTTTGGGTGTTTTTGAGCATTTTTTGCGGAATGTAAAAGTTTGTTGGTGATTATCACCCCATAGTTTTATTTTTTTACCAAGAAAACTGTACGCAGTTTGTTTTCTATTGCTTTAAACTTGATTTTGGCTTTTGATTTAATCTTGCACAAGAATTATTTTAGATTTTACATCAAAAATACTTTTTGGGTGTTTTTGAGCATTTTTTGCGGAATGTAAAAGTTTGTTGGTGATTATCACCCCATACTTTTATTTTTTACCCAAAAAACTGTACGTAGTTTGTTTTCTATTGGTCTAAGCTTAATTTTGGCTTTTGATTTAATCTTGCACAAGAATTATTTTAGATTTTACAGCAAATATACTTTTTAGGTGTTTTTGAGCATTTTTTGCGTAATGGAAAAGTTTGTTGGTGATTATCACCCCATAGTTTTATTTTTTACCCAAAAATTCTTGCACAAGAATTATTTTAGATTTTACAGCAAAAATACCTTTTGGGTGTTTTTGAGCATTTTTTGCGGAATGTAAAAGTTTGTTGGTGATTATCACCCCATAGTTTTATTTTTTACCCCAAAAGCTGTAAGCAGTTTGTTTTTTATTAGTCTAAGCTTGATTTTGGCCTTAGTTTGAATCTTGCACAAGAATTATTTTAGATTTTACAGCAAAAATGCTTTTTGGGTGTTTTTGAGCATTTTTTGTGGAATGGAAAAGTTTGTTGGTGATTAGCACCCCATAGTTTTATTTTTTACCCAAAAAACTGTACGCAGTTTGTTTTCTATTGCCCTAAGTTTGATTTGGCTCTTGATTTAATCTAGCACAAGAAATTTTTTAGATTTTACAGCAAAAATACTTTTTGGGTGTTTTTGACCATTTTTTGCGGAATGGATAAGTTTGTTAATAATTATCACCCCATAGTTCTATTTTTTACCCCAAACCTGTACGCAGTTTTTTTTTTATTGCCCTAACCTTGATTTTAGCTTTTGACTTAATCTTGCAAAAGAATTATTTTAGATTTTACAGCAAAAATACTTTTTGGGTGTTTTTGAGCATTTTTTGCGGAATGGAAAAGTTTGTTGGTGATTATCACCCCATAGTTTTATTTTTTACCCAAAAAACTGTACGCAGTTTGTTTTCTACTACCCTAAGCTTGATTTTGGCTTTTGATTTAATCTAGCACAAGAAATTTTTTAGATTTTACAGCAAAAATACTTTTTGGGTGTTTTTGACCATTTTTTGCGGAATGGATAAGTTTGTTAATAATTATCACCCCATAGTTCTATTTTTTACCCCAAACCTGTACGCAGTTTGTTTTCTATTGCCCTAACCTTGATTTTAGCTTTTGACTTAATCTTGCAAAAGAATTATTTTAGATTTTACAGCAAAAATACTTTTTGGGTGTTTTTGAGCATTTTTTGCGGAATGGAAAAGTTTGTTGGTGATTATCACCCTATAGTTTTATTTTTTACCAAAAAAGCTGTACGCAGTTTGTTTTCTATTGGTCTAAGCTTGATTTAAACTTTTGATTTAATCTCGCACAAGAATTATTTTAGATTTTACAGCAAAAATACTTTTTGGATGTTTTTGAGCATTTTTTCCGGAATGTAAAAGTTTGTTGGTGATTATCACCCCATAGTTTTATTTTTTCCCAAAAAACTGTACGCAGTTTGTTTTCTATTGGTCTAAGCTTAATTTTGTTTTAATCTTACACAAGAATTATTTTAGATTTTACAGCAAAAATACTTTTTGGGTGTTTTTGAGCATTTTTTCCGTAATGTAAAAGTTTGTTGGTGATTATCACCCCATAGTTTTATTTCTTACCCAAAAAACTGTACGCAGTTTGTTTTCTATTGCCCTAAGCTTGATTTTGGCTTTTGAACTAATCTCGCACAACAATTATTTTAGATTTTACAGCAAAAATACTTTTTGGGTGCTTTTGAGCATTTTTTGTGGAATGGAAAAGTTCGTTGGTGATTATCACCCCATAGTTTTATTTTTTACCCAAAAAACTGTACGCAGTTTGTTTTCTACTACCCTAAGCTTGATTTTGGCTGTTGATTTAATCTAGCACAAGAAATTTTTTAGATTTTACAGCAAAAATACTTTTTGGGTGTTTTTGAGCATTTTTTGCGGAATGTAAAAGTTTGTTGGTGATTATCACCCCATACTTTTATTTTTAACCCAAAAAAATGTACGCAGTTTGTTTTCTATTGATCTAAGATTCAATTTGGCTTTTGTTTTAATCTTGCACAAGAATTATTTTAGATTTTACAGCAAAAATACTTTTTGGGTGTTTTTGAGCATTTTTTGTGGAATGTAAAAGTTTGTTGGTGATTATTACCCCATAGTTTTATTTTTTACCCAAAAAACTGTACGCAGTTTGTTTTCCATTGCCCTAAGTTTGATTTTGGCTTTTGAATTAATCTCGCACAAGAATTATTTTAGATTTTACAGCAAAAATACTTTTTGGGTGCTTTTGAGCATTTTTTGTGGAATGGAAAAGTTTGTTGGTGATTATCATTGCATAGTTTTATTTTTTACCCAAAAATCTGTACGCAGTTTGTTTTTTATTGGTCTAAGCTTGATTTTGGCTTTTGATTTAATCTCGCACAAGAATTATTTTAGATTTTACAGCAAAAATACTTTTTGGGTGTTTTTGAGCATTTTTTGTGGAATGTAAAAGTTTGTTGGTGATTATTACCCCATAGTTTTATTTTTTACCCAAAAAACTGTACGCAGTTTGTTTTCCATTGCCCTAAGTTTCATTTTGGCTTTTGAATTAATCTCGCACAAGAATTATTTTAGATTTTACAGCAAAAATACTTTTTGGGTGCTTTTGAGCATTTTTTGTGGAATGGAAAAGTTCGTTGGTGATTATCACCCCATAGTTTTATTTTTTACCCAAAAACTGTACGCAGTTTGTTTTCTATTGGTCTAAGCTTAATTTTGTTTTAATCTTACACAAGAATTATTTTAGATTTTACAGCAAAAATACTTTTTGGGTGTTTTTGAGCATTTTTTGCGGAATGTAAAAGTTTGTTGGTGATTATCATTGCATAGTTTTATTTTTTACCCAAAAAACTGTACGCAGTTTGTTTTCCATTGGTCTAAGCTTGATTTTGGCTTTTGATTTAATCTCGCACAAGAATTATTTTAGATTTTACAGCAAAAATACTTTTTGGGTGTTTTTGACCATTTTTTGCGGAATGGAAAAGTTTGTTAATAATTCTCACCCCATAGTTTTATTTTTTACCCAAAAACCTGTACGCAGTTTGTTTTCTATTGCCCTAACCTTGATTTTGGCTTTTGACTTAATCTTGCAAAAGAATTATTTTAGATTTTACAGCAAAAATACTTTTTGGGTGTTTTTGAGTATTTTGTTTGTTGGTGATTATCACCCTATAGTTTTATTTGTTTACAAAAAAAACTATACGCAGTTTGTTTTCTATTGGTCTAAGCTTAATTTTGTTTTAATCTTACACAAGAATTATTTTAGATTTTACAGCAAAAATACTTTTTGGGTGTTTTTGAGCATTTTTTGCGGAATGGAAAAGTTTGTTGGTGATTATCACCCTATAGTTTTATTTGTTTACAAAAAAAACTGTACGCAGTTTGTTTTCTATTGGTCTAAGCTTAATTTTGTTTTAATCTTACACAAGAATTATTTTAGATTTTACAGCAAAAATACTTTTTGGGTGTTTTTGAGCATTTTTTGCGGAATGTAAAAGTTTGTTGGTGATTATCATTGCATAGTTTTATTTTTTACCCAAAAAACTGTACGCAGTTTGTTTTCCATTGGTCTAAGCTTGATTTTGGCTTTTGATTTAATCTCGCACAAGAATTATTTTAGATTTTACAGCAAAAATACTTTTTGGGTGTTTTTGAGCATTTTTTCCGGAATGTCAAAGTTTGTTGGTGATTATCACCCCATAGTTTCATGTTATACCCAAAAAACTGTACGCAGTTTGTTTTTTATTAGTCTAGGCTTGAGTTTGGCTTTTGTTTTAATCTTGCAAAAGAATTATTTTAGATTTTACAGCAAAAATACTTTTTAGGTGTTTTTGAGCATTTTTTGCGGAATGTAAAAGTTTGTTGGTGATTATAACCCCATAGTTTTATTTTTTACCCAAAAAACTGTACGCAGTTTGTTTTCTATTGGTCTAAGCTTGACTTTGGCTTTTGTTTTAATCTTGCACAAGATTTATTTTAGATTTTACAGCAAAAATACTTTTTGGGTGTTTTTGAGCATTTTTTGTGGAATGGAAAAGTTCGTTGGTGATTATCACCCCATAGTTTTATTTTTTACCCAAAAAACTGTACGCAGTTTGTTTTTTATTGCCCTAAGCTTGACTTTGACTTTTGTTTTAATCTTGCACAAGAATTATTTTAGATTTTACAGCAAAAATACTTTTTGGGTGTTTTTGAGCATTTTTTGTGGAATGTAAAAGTTTGTTGGTGATTATCACCCCATAGTTTTATTTTGTACCCAAAAAACTGTACGCAGCTTGTTTTCTATTGGTCTAAGCTTAATTTTGGCTTTTGTTTTAATCTTGCACAATAATTATTTTAGATTTTACAGCAAAAATACTTGTTGGGTGTTTTTGAGCATTTTTTGTGGAATGGAAAAGTTTGTTGGTGATTAGCACCCCATAGTTTTATTTCTTACCCAAAAAAAAATGTACGCAGTTTGTTTTCTATTGCCCTAAGCTTGATTTTGGCTTTTGATTTAATCATGCACAAGAATTATTTTAGATTTTACAGCAAATATACTTTTTGGGTGTTTTTGAGCATTTTTTGCGTAATGGAAAAGTTTGTTGGTGATTATCACCCCAAAGTTTTATTTTTTACCCAAAAAACTGTACGCAGTTTGTTGTTTATTGGTCTAAGCTTAATTTTGGCTTTTGTTTTAATCTTGCACAAGAATTATTTTAGATTTTACAGCAAAAATACTTTTTGGGTGTTTTTGAGCATTTTTTGTGGAATGGAAAAGTTTGTTGGTGATTAGCACCCCATAGTTTTATTTTTTACCCAAAAAAACTGTACGCAGTTTGTTTTCTATTGCCCTAAGCTTGATTTGGCTCTTGATTTAGTCTTGCACAAGAATTATTTTAGATTTTACAGCAAAAATACTTTTTGGGTGTTTTTGAGCATTTTTTGTGGAATGGAAAAGTTCGTTGGTGATTATCACCCCATAGTTTTATTTTAGATTTTACAGCAAAAATACTTTTTGGGTGTTTTTGAGCATTTTTTTTCGGAATGTAAAAGTTTGTTGGTGATTATTACACCATAGTTTTATTTTTTACCCTAAAAGCTGTGCGCAGTTTGTTTTTTATTAGTCTAGGCTTGATTTTGGCTTTTGTTTTAATCTTGCAAAAGAATTATTTTACATTTTACAGCAAAAATACTTTTTGGGTGTTTTTGAGCATTTTTTGCGGAATGTAAAAATTTGTTGGTGATTATAACCCCATAGTTTTATTTTTTACCCAAAAAACTGTACGCAGTTTGTTTTCTATTGGTCTAAGCTTTGGCTTTTGTTTTAATCTTGCACAAGAATTATTTTAGATTTTACATTAAAAATACTTTTTGGGTGTTTTTGAGCATTTTTTGCGGAATGTAAAAGTTTGTTGGTGATTATCACCCCATAGTTTAATTTTTTTACCAAGAAAACTGTACGCAGTTTGTTTTCTATTGCTTTAAACTTGATTTTGGCTTTTGATTTAATCTTGCACAAGAATTATTTTAGATTTTACATCAAAAATACTTTTTGGGTGTTTTTGAGCATTTTTTGCGGAATGTAAAAGTTTGTTGGTGATTATCACTTCATAGTTTTATTTTTTACCCAAAAAACTGTACGTAGTTTGTTTTCTATTGGTCTAAGCTTAATTTTGGCTTTTGATTTAATCTTGCACAAGAATTATTTTAGATTTTACAGCAAATATACTTTTTAGGTGTTTTTGAGCATTTTTTGTGGAATGGAAAAGTTTGTTGGTGATTAGCACCCCATAGTTTTATTTTTTACCCAAAAAACTGTACGCAGTTTGTTTTCTATTGCCCTAAGTTTGATTTGGCTCTTGATTTAGTCTTGCACAAGAATTATTTTAGATTTTACAGCAAAAATACTTTTTGGGTGTTTTTGAGCATTTTTTGTGGAATGGAAAAGTTTGTTGGTGATTATCATTGCATAGTTTTTTTTTACCCAAAAATCTGTACGCAGTTTGTTTTTAATTGGTCTAAGCTTGATTTTGGCTTTTGATTTAATCTCGCACAAGAATTATTTTAGATTTTACAGCAAAAATACTTTTTGGGTGTTTTTGAGCATTTTTTGTGGAATGGAAAAGTTCGTTGGTGATTATCACCCCATAGTTTTATTTTTTACCCAAAAAACTGTACGCAGTTTGTTTTCTACTACCCTAAGCTTGATTTTGGCTTTTGATTGAATCTAGCACAAGAAATTTTTTAGATTTTACAGCAAAAATACTTTTTGGGTGTTTTTGACCATTTTTTGCGGAATGGATAAGTTTGTTAATAATTATCACCCCATAGTTCTATTTTTTACACAAAACCTGTACGCAGTTTGTTTTCTATTGCCCTAACCTTGATTTTAGCTTTTGACTTAATCTTGCAAAAGAATTATTTTAGATTTTACAGCAAAAATACTTTTTGGGTGTTTTTGAGCATTTTTTGCGGAATGGAAAAGTTTGTTGGTGATTATCACCCTATAGTTTTATTTTTTACCAAAAAAACTGTACGCAGGTTGTTTTTTATTGGTCTAAGCTTGATTTTGGCTTTTGATTTAATCTCGCACAAGAATTATTTTAGATTTTACAGCAAAAATACTTTTTGGGTGTTTTTGAGCATTTTTTCCGGAATGTAAAAGTTTGTTGGTGATTATCACCCCATAGTTTTATTTTTTTGCCAAAAAACTGTACGCAGTTTGTTTTCTATTGGTCTAAGCTTAATTTTGTTTTAATCTTACACAAGAATTATTTAAGATTTTACAGCAAAAATACTTTTTGGGTGTTTTTGAGCATTTTTTCCGTAATGTAAAAGTTTGTTGGTGATTATCACCCCATAGTTTTATTTTTTTTACCCTAAAAGCTGTACGCAGTTTGTTTTTTATTAGTCTAAGCTTGATTTTGACTTTTGTTTTAATCTTGCACAATAATTATTTTCGATTTTACAGCAAAAATACTTTTTGGGTGTTTTTGAGCATTTTTTGCGGAATGTTGTTGGTGATTATCACCCCATAGTTTTATTTTTTTACCCAAAAAACTGTACGCAGTTTGTTTTCTATTGCCCTAAGCTTGATTTTTGCTTTTGATTTAATCTTGCACAAGAATTATTTTACATTTTACAGCAAAAATACTTTTTGGGTGTTTTTGACCATTTTTTGCGGAATGGATAAGTTTGTTAATAATTATCACCCCATAGTTCTATTTTTTACCCAAAACCTGTAAGCAGTTTGTTTTTTATTGCCCTAACCTTGATTTTAGCTTTTGACTTAATCTTGCAAAAGAATTATTTTAGATTTTACAGCAAAAATACTTTTTGGGTGTTTTTGAGCATTTTTTGCGGAATGGAAAAGTTTGTTGGTGATTATCACCCTATAGTTTTATTTTTTACCAAAAAAAACTGTACGCAGTTTGTTTTCTATTGGTCTAAGCTTGATTTAAACTTTTGATTTAATCTCGCACAAGAATTATTTTAGATTTTACAGCAAAAATACTTTTTGGGTGTTTTTGAGCATTTTTTCCGGAATGTAAAAGTTTGTTGGTGATTATCACCCCATAGTTTTATTTTTTCCCAAAAAACTGTACGCAGTTTGTTTTCTATTGGTCTCAGCTTAATTTTGTTTTAATCTTACACAAGAATAATTTTAGTTTTTACAGCAAAAATACTTTTTGGGTGTTTTTGAGCATTTTTTCCGTAATGTAAAAGTTTGTTGGTGATTATCACCCCATAGTTTAATTTCTTACCAAAAAAACTGTACGCAGTTTGTTTTTTATTGCCCTAAGCTTGATTTTGGCTTTTGAATTAATCTCGCACAACAATTATTTTAGATTTTACAGCAAAAATACTTTTTGGGTGTTTTTGAGCATTTTTTGTGGAATGGAAAAGGTTGTTGGTGATTATCACCCCATAGTTTTATTTTTTACCAAAAAAACTGTACGCAGTTTGTTTTTGATTGCCCTAGGCTTGACTTTGGCTTTTGTTTTAATCTTGCACTAGAATTATTTTAGATTTGACAGCAAATATACTTTTTGGGTGTTTTTGAGCATTTTTTGTGGAATGTAAAAGTTTGTTGGTGATTATCACCCCATAGTTTTATTTCTTACCCAAAAAACTGTACGCAGTTTGTTTTCCATTGCCCTAGGCTTGATTTTGGCTTTTGAATTAATCTCGCACAAGAATTATTTTAGATTTTACAGCAAAAATACTTTTTGGGTGCTTTTGAGCATTTTTTGTGGAATGGAAAAGTTCGTTGGTGATTATCACCCCATAGTTTTATTTTTTACCCAAAAACTGTACGCAGTTTGTTTTCAATTGCCCTAAGCTTGATTTTTGCTTTCGATTTAATCTTGCACAAGAATTATTTTAGATTTTACAGGAAAAATACTTTTTGGGTGTTTTTGACCATTTTTTGCGGAATGGAAAAGTTTGTTAATAATTCTCACCCCATAGTTTTATTTTTTACCCAAAAACCTGTACGCAGTTTGTTTTCTATTGCCCTAACCTTGATTTTGGCTTTTGACTTAATCTTGCAAAAGAATTATTTTAGATTTTACAGCAAAAATACTTTTTGGGTGTTTTTGAGTATTTTTTGCGGAATGGAAAAGTTTGTTGGTGATTATCACCCTATAGTTTTATTTGTTTACAAAAAAAACTGTACGCAGTTTGTTTTCTATTGGTCTAAGCTTAATTTTGTTTTAATCTTACACAAGAATTATTTTAGATTTTACAGCAAAAATACTTTTTGGGTGTTTTTGGGCATTTTTTGCGGAATGTAAAAGTTTGTTGGTGATTATCATTGCATAGTTTTATTTTTTACCCAAAAAACTGTACGCAGTTTGTTTTCCATTTTTCTAAGCTTGATTTTGGCTTTTGACTTAATCTCGCACAAGAATTATTTTAGATTTTACAGCAAAAATACTTTTTGGGTGTTTTTGAGCATTTTTTCCGGAATGTCAAAGTTTGTTGGTGATTATCACCCATAGTTTCATGTTATACCCAAAAAACTGTACGCAGTTTGTTTTTTATTAGTCTAGGCTTGAGTTTGGCTTTTGTTTTAATCTTGCAAAAGAATGATTTTAGATTTTACAGCAAAAATACTTTTTAGGTGTTTTTGAGCATTTTTTGCGGAATGTAAAAGTTTGTTGGTGATTATAACCCCATAGTTTTATTTTTTACCCAAAAAACTGTACGCAGTTTGTTTTCTATTGGTCTAAGCTTTGGCTTTTGATTTAATCTTGCACAAGAATTATTTTAGATTTTACAGCAAAAATACTTTTTGGGTGTTTTTGAGCATTTTTTTCGGAATGTAAAAGTTTGTTGGTGATTATCACACCATAGTTTTATTTTTTACCCTAAAAGCTGTACGCAGTTTGTTTTTTATTAGTCTAGGCTTGATTTTGGCTTTTGTTTTAATCTTGCAAAAGAATTATTTTACATTTTACAGCAAAAATACTTTTTGGGTGTTTTTGAGCATTTTTTGCGGAATGTAAAAGTTTGTTGGTGATTATAACCCCATAGTTTTATTTTTTACCCAAAAAACTGTACGCAGTTTGTTTTCTATTGGTCTAAGCTTTGGCTTTTGATTTAATCTTGCACAAGAATTATTTTAGATTTTACAGCAAAAATACTTTTTGGGTGTTTTTGAGCATTTTTTGCGGAATGTAAAAGTTTGTTGGTGATTATCACCCCATAGTTTTATTTTTTTACCAAGAAAACTGTACGCAGTTTGTTTTCTATTGCTTTAAACTTGATTTTGGCTTTTGATTTAATCTTGCACAAGAATTATTTTAGATTTTACATCAAAAATACTTTTTGGGTGTTTTTGAGCATTTTTTGCGGAATGGAAAAGTTTGTTGGTGATTATCACCCCATAGTTTTATTTTTTACCCAAAAAACTGTACGCTGTTTGTTTTCTATTGGTCTAAGCTTAATTTTGGCTTTTGATTTAATCTTGCACAAGAATTATTTTACATTTTACAGCAAAATACTTTTTGCGTGTTTTTGAGCATTTTATGCGGAATGTAAAAGTTTGTTGGTGATTATCACCCTATAGTTTTATTTTTTACCCAAAAAACTGTACGCAGTTTGTTTTCTATTGCCCTAAGCTTGATTTTGGCTCTTGATTTATTCTTGCACAAGAATTATTTTAGATTTTACAGCAAAAATACTTTTTGGGTGTTTTTGAGCATTTTTTGTGGAATGGAAAAGATCGTTGGTGATTATCACCCCATAGTTTTATTTTTTACCCAAAAAACTGTACGCAGTTTGTTTTCTATTGGTCTAAGCTTTGGCTTTTGATTTAATCTTGCACAAGAATTATTTTAGATTTTACAGCAAAAATACTTTTTGGGTGTTTTTGAGCATTTTTTGCGGAATGTAAAAGTTTGTTGGTGATTATCACACCATAGTTTTATTTTTTTCCCTAAAAGCTGTACGCAGTTTGTTTTTTATTAGTCTAGGCTTGATTTTGGCTTTTGTTTTAATCTTGCAAAAGAATTATTTTAGATTTTACAGCAAAAATACTTTTTGGGTGTTTTTGAGCATTTTTTGCGGAATGTAAAAGTTTGTTGGTGATTATCACCCCATAGTTTTATTTTTTACCCAAAAAACTGTACGCAGTTTGTTTTCTATTGGTCTCAGCTTAATTTTGTTTTAATCTTACACAAGAATAATTTTAGATTTTACAGCAAAAATACTTTTTGGGTGTTTTTGAGCATTTTTTGCGGAATGTAAAAGTTTGTTGGTGATTATCACACCATAGTTTTATTTTTTTCCCTAAAAGCTGTACGCAGTTTGTTTTTTATTAGTCTAGGCTTGATTTTGGCTTTTGTTTTAATCTTGCAAAAGAATTATTTTAGATTTTACAGCAAAAATACTTTTTGGGTGTTTTTGAGTATTTTTTGCGGAATGGAAAAGTTTGTTGGTGATTATCACCCTATAGTTTTATTTGTTTACAAAAAAAACTGTACGCAGTTTGTTTTCTATTGGTCTAAGCTTAATTTTGTTTTAATCTTACACAAGAATTATTTTAGATTTTACAGCAAAAATACTTTTTGGGTGTTTTTGGGCATTTTTTGCGGAATGTAAAAGTTTGTTGGTGATTATCATTGCATAGTTTTATTTTTTACCCAAAAAACTGTACGCAGTTTGTTTTCCATTTTTCTAAGCTTGATTTTGGCTTTTGACTTAATCTCGCACAAGAATTATTTTAGATTTTACAGCAAAAATACTTTTTGGGTGTTTTTGAGCATTTTTTCCGGAATGTCAAAGTTTGTTGGTGATTATCACCCATAGTTTCATGTTATACCCAAAAAACTGTACGCAGTTTGTTTTTTATTAGTCTAGGCTTGAGTTTGGCTTTTGTTTTAATCTTGCAAAAGAATGATTTTAGATTTTACAGCAAAAATACTTTTTAGGTGTTTTTGAGCATTTTTTGCGGAATGTAAAAGTTTGTTGGTGATTATAACCCCATAGTTTTATTTTTTACCCAAAAAACTGTACGCAGTTTGTTTTCTATTGGTCTAAGCTTTGGCTTTTGATTTAATCTTGCACAAGAATTATTTTAGATTTTACAGCAAAAATACTTTTTGGGTGTTTTTGAGCATTTTTTTCGGAATGTAAAAGTTTGTTGGTGATTATCACACCATAGTTTTATTTTTTACCCTAAAAGCTGTACGCAGTTTGTTTTTTATTAGTCTAGGCTTGATTTTGGCTTTTGTTTTAATCTTGCAAAAGAATTATTTTACATTTTACAGCAAAAATACTTTTTGGGTGTTTTTGAGCATTTTTTGCGGAATGTAAAAGTTTGTTGGTGATTATAACCCCATAGTTTTATTTTTTACCCAAAAAACTGTACGCAGTTTGTTTTCTATTGGTCTAAGCTTTGGCTTTTGATTTAATCTTGCACAAGAATTATTTTAGATTTTACAGCAAAAATACTTTTTGGGTGTTTTTGAGCATTTTTTGCGGAATGTAAAAGTTTGTTGGTGATTATCACCCCATAGTTTTATTTTTTTACCAAGAAAACTGTACGCAGTTTGTTTTCTATTGCCCTAAGCTTGATTTTTGCTTTTGATTTAATCTTGCACAAGAATTATTTTACATTTTACAGCAAAAATACTTTTTGGGTGTTTTTGACCATTTTTTGCGGAATGGATAAGTTTGTTAATAATTATCACCCCATAGTTCTATTTTTTACCCAAAACCTGTAAGCAGTTTGTTTTTTATTGCCCTAACCTTGATTTTAGCTTTTGACTTAATCTTGCAAAAGAATTATTTTAGATTTTACAGCAAAAATACTTTTTGGGTGTTTTTGAGCATTTTTTGCGGAATGGAAAAGTTTGTTGGTGATTATCACCCTATAGTTTTATTTTTTACCAAAAAAAACTGTACGCAGTTTGTTTTCTATTGGTCTAAGCTTGATTTAAACTTTTGATTTAATCTCGCACAAGAATTATTTTAGATTTTACAGCAAAAATACTTTTTGGGTGTTTTTGAGCATTTTTTCCGGAATGTAAAAGTTTGTTGGTGATTATCACCCCATAGTTTTATTTTTTCCCAAAAAACTGTACGCAGTTTGTTTTCTATTGGTCTCAGCTTAATTTTGTTTTAATCTTACACAAGAATAATTTTAGTTTTTACAGCAAAAATACTTTTTGGGTGTTTTTGAGCATTTTTTCCGTAATGTAAAAGTTTGTTGGTGATTATCACCCCATAGTTTAATTTCTTACCCAAAAAACTGTACGCAGTTTGTTTTTATTGCCCTAAGCTTGATTTTGGCTTTTGAATTAATCTCGCACAACAATTATTTTAGATTTTACAGCAAAAATACTTTTTGGGTGTTTTTGAGCATTTTTTGTGGAATGGAAAAGGTTGTTGGTGATTATCACCCCATAGTTTTATTTTTTACCAAAAAAACTGTACGCAGTTTGTTTTTGATTGCCCTAGGCTTGACTTTGGCTTTTGTTTTAATCTTGCACTAGAATTATTTTAGATTTGACAGCAAATATACTTTTTGGGTGTTTTTGAGCATTTTTTGTGGAATGTAAAAGTTTGTTGGTGATTATCACCCCATAGTTTTATTTCTTACCCAAAAAACTGTACGCAGTTTGTTTTCCATTGCCCTAGGCTTGATTTTGGCTTTTGAATTAATCTCGCACAAGAATTATTTTAGATTTTACAGCAAAAATACTTTTTGGGTGCTTTTGAGCATTTTTTGTGGAATGGAAAAGTTCGTTGGTGATTATCACCCCATAGTTTTATTTTTTACCCAAAAACTGTACGCAGTTTGTTTTCAATTGCCCTAAGCTTGATTTTTGCTTTTGATTTAATCTTGCACAAGAATTATTTTAGATTTTACAGGAAAAATACTTTTTGGGTGTTTTTGACCATTTTTTGCGGAATGGAAAAGTTTGTTAATAATTCTCACCCCATAGTTTTATTTTTTACCCAAAAACCTGTACGCAGTTTGTTTTCTATTGCCCTAACCTTGATTTTGGCTTTTGACTTAATCTTGCAAAAGAATTATTTTAGATTTTACAGCAAAAATACTTTTTGGGTGTTTTTGAGTATTTTTTGCGGAATGGAAAAGTTTGTTGGTGATTATCACCCTATAGTTTTATTTGTTTACAAAAAAAACTGTACGCAGTTTGTTTTCTATTGGTCTAAGCTTAATTTTGTTTTAATCTTACACAAGAATTATTTTAGATTTTACAGCAAAAATACTTTTTGGGTGTTTTTGGGCATTTTTTGCGGAATGTAAAAGTTTGTTGGTGATTATCATTGCATAGTTTTATTTTTTACCCAAAAAACTGTACGCAGTTTGTTTTCCATTTTTCTAAGCTTGATTTTGGCTTTTGACTTAATCTCGCACAAGAATTATTTTAGATTTTACAGCAAAAATACTTTTTGGGTGTTTTTGAGCATTTTTTCCGGAATGTCAAAGTTTGTTGGTGATTATCACCCATAGTTTCATGTTATACCCAAAAAACTGTACGCAGTTTGTTTTTTATTAGTCTAGGCTTGAGTTTGGCTTTTGTTTTAATCTTGCAAAAGAATGATTTTAGATTTTACAGCAAAAATACTTTTTAGGTGTTTTTGAGCATTTTTTGCGGAATGTAAAAGTTTGTTGGTGATTATAACCCCATAGTTTTATTTTTTACCCAAAAAACTGTACGCAGTTTGTTTTCTATTGGTCTAAGCTTTGGCTTTTGATTTAATCTTGCACAAGAATTATTTTAGATTTTACAGCAAAAATACTTTTTGGGTGTTTTTGAGCATTTTTTTCGGAATGTAAAAGTTTGTTGGTGATTATCACACCATAGTTTTATTTTTTACCCTAAAAGCTGTACGCAGTTTGTTTTTTATTAGTCTAGGCTTGATTTTGGCTTTTGTTTTAATCTTGCAAAAGAATTATTTTACATTTTACAGCAAAAATACTTTTTGGGTGTTTTTGAGCATTTTTTGCGGAATGTAAAAGTTTGTTGGTGATTATAACCCCATAGTTTTATTTTTTACCCAAAAAACTGTACGCAGTTTGTTTTCTATTGGTCTAAGCTTTGGCTTTTGATTTAATCTTGCACAAGAATTATTTTAGATTTTACAGCAAAAATACTTTTTGGGTGTTTTTGAGCATTTTTTGCGGAATGTAAAAGTTTGTTGGTGATTATCACCCCATAGTTTTATTTTTTTACCAAGAAAACTGTACGCAGTTTGTTTTCTATTGCTTTAAACTTGATTTTGGCTTTTGATTTAATCTTGCACAAGAATTATTTTAGATTTTACATCAAAAATACTTTTTGGGTGTTTTTGAGCATTTTTTGCGGAATGGAAAAGTTTGTTGGTGATTATCACCCCATAGTTTTATTTTTTACCCAAAAAACTGTACGCTGTTTGTTTTCTATTGGTCTAAGCTTAATTTTGGCTTTTGATTTAATCTTGCACAAGAATTATTTTACATTTTACAGCAAAATACTTTTTGCGTGTTTTTGAGCATTTTATGCGGAATGTAAAAGTTTGTTGGTGATTATCACCCTATAGTTTTATTTTTTACCCAAAAAACTGTACGCAGTTTGTTTTCTATTGCCCTAAGCTTGATTTTGGCTCTTGATTTATTCTTGCACAAGAATTATTTTAGATTTTACAGCAAAAATACTTTTTGGGTGTTTTTGAGCATTTTTTGTGGAATGGAAAAGATCGTTGGTGATTATCACCCCATAGTTTTATTTTTTACCCAAAAAACTGTACGCAGTTTGTTTTCTATTGGTCTAAGCTTTGGCTTTTGATTTAATCTTGCACAAGAATTATTTTAGATTTTACAGCAAAAATACTTTTTGGGTGTTTTTGAGCATTTTTTGCGGAATGTAAAAGTTTGTTGGTGATTATCACACCATAGTTTTATTTTTTTCCCTAAAAGCTGTACGCAGTTTGTTTTTTATTAGTCTAGGCTTGATTTTGGCTTTTGTTTTAATCTTGCAAAAGAATTATTTTAGATTTTACAGCAAAAATACTTTTTGGGTGTTTTTGAGCATTTTTTGCGGAATGT
Source organism: Panzeria rudis (assembly GCA_956483635.1). Taxonomy (NCBI): domain Eukaryota; kingdom Metazoa; phylum Arthropoda; class Insecta; order Diptera; family Tachinidae; genus Panzeria; species Panzeria rudis. The sequence goes on from OY101451.1 coordinate 56,648,045, forward strand.
AAAAGTTTGTTGGTGATTATCACCCCATAGTTTTATTTTTTACCCAAAAAACTGTACGCAGTTTGTTTTCTATTGGTCTAAGCTTTGGCTTTTGATTTAATCTTGCACAAGAATTATTTTAGATTTTACAGCAAATATACTTTTTAGGTGTTTTTGAGCATTTTTTGCGTAATGGAAAAGTTTGTTGGTGATTATCACCCCATAGTTTTATTTTTTACCCAAAAATTCTTGCACAAGAATTATTTTAGATTTTACAGCAAAATACTTTTTGGGTGTTTTTGAGCATTTTTTGCGGAATGTAAAAGTTTGTTGGTGATTATCACCCCATAGTTTTATTTTTTACCCAAAAAACTGTACGCTGTTTGTTTTCTATTGGTCTAAGCTTAATTTTGGCTTTTGATTTAATCTTGCACAAGAATTATTTTAGATTTTACAACAAAATACTTTTTGGGTGTTTTTGAGCATTTTATGCGGAATGTAAAAGTTTGTTGGTGATTATCACCCTATAGTTTTATTTTTTACCGAAAAAACTGTACGCAGTTTGTTTTCTATTGCCCTAAGCATGATTTTGGCTCTTGATTTATTCTTGCACAAGAATTATTTTAGATTTTACAGCAAAGATACTTTTTGGGTGTTTTTGAGCATTTTTTGTGGAATGGAAAAGATCGTTGGTGATTATCACCCCATAGTTTTATTTTTTACCCAAAAAACTGTACGCAGTTTGTTTTCTATTGGTCTAAGCTTTGGCTTTTGATTTAATCTTGCACAAGAATTATTTTAGATTTTACAGCAAAAATACTTTTTGGGTGTTTTTGAGCATTTTTTGCGGAATGTAAAAGTTTGTTGGTGATTATCACACCATAGTTTTATTTTTTACCCTAAAAGCTGTACGCAGTTTGTTTTTTATTAGTCTAGGCTTGATTTTGGCTTTTGTTTTAATCTTGCAAAAGAATTATTTTAGATTTTACAGCAAAAATACTTTTTGGGTGTTTTTGAGCATTTTTTGCGGAATGTAAAAGTTTGTTGGTGATTATCACCCAATAGTTTTATTTTTTACCCAAAAAACTGTACGCAGTTTGTTTTCTATTGGTCTAAGCTTTGGCTTTTGATTTAATCTTGCACAAGAATTATTTTAGATTTTACAGCAAAAATACTTTTTGGGTGTTTTTGAGCATTTTTTGCGGAATGTAAAAGTTTGTTGGTGATTATCACCCCATACTTTTATTTTTTACCCAAAAAATTGTACGCAGTTTGTTTTCTATTGATCTAAGCTTCAATTTGGCTTTTGTCTTAATCTTGCACAGGAATTATTTTAGATTTTACATCAAAAATACTTTTTGGGTGTTTTTGAGCATTTTTTGCGGAATGGAAAAGTTTGTTGGTGATTGTCACCCCATACTTTTATTTTTTACCCAAAAAACTGTACGCAGTTTGTTTTCTATGGGTCTAAGCTTGATTTTGGCTTTTAATTTAATCTTGCACAAGAATTATTTTAGATTTTACAGCAAAATACTTTTTGGGTGTTTTTGAGCATTTTTTGCGGAATGTAAAAGTTTGTTGGTGATTATCACCCCATAGTTTTATTTTTTACCCAAAAAGCTATACGCAGTTTGTTTTCTATTGGTCTAAGCTTGATTTTGGCTTTTGATTAAATCTTGCACAAGAATTATTTTAGATTTTACATCAAAAATACTTTTTGCGTGTTTTTGAGCATTTTTTGCGGAATGGAAAAGTTTGTTGGTGATTATCACCCCATAGTTTTATTTTTTACCCAAAACACTGTACGCAGTTTGTTTTCTATTGGTCTAAGCTTGATTTTGGCTTTTGATTTAATCTTGCACAAGATTTATTTTAGATTTTACAGCAAAAATACTTTTTGGGTGTTTTTGAGCATTTTTTGCGGAATGGAAAAGTTTGTTGGTGATTATCACCCCATAGTTTTATTTTTTACCCAAAAAACTGTAGGCAGTTTGTTTTCTATTGGTCTAAGCTTGATTTTGGCTTTTGATTTAATCTTACACAAGAATTATTTTATATTTTACAGCAAAAATATTTTTTGGGTGTTTTTGAGCATTTTTTGTGGAATGGAAAAGTGTGTTGGTGATTATCACCTAATAGTTTTATTTTTTACCCAAAAAACTGTACGCAGTTTGTTTTCTATTGGTCTAAGCTTGATTTTGGCTTTTGTTTTAATCTTGCACAAGAATTATTTTAGATTTTACAGCAAAAATACTTTTTGGGTGTAACGCAGTTCGTTTTGTAAGGAGTTTAGCTGTATAGTGGTATTTCTTTGTTTTGTGCACAGTCGTTATTTTATTTACTTTGATTATAACGAAATCAATCAATAACAAGTAAATATTAATAATTACGGCGTGTTTGTTATAGCCGAGCTTTACTGTACAAATGTACTGTACGTTTCTTAAGTCTTTGCATGATTTTGTTTTGTTTTTAAAACTCACCACAGCAAATAAAAGAAAACAATGGGAAAATGTAAACACAAACAGCTGTTACGGATGTTGGAGTTTGATTTGTTCACATACGTACAAAAATTTAAACAAAAATGGTTTACAACTTTTTGTATGGATTTTAACATGTTCGCGTTTCAAGCAATATAAGCAAAAAATAGTCAGCTATAATAGTAACGCCACCTGGTTTTCAATTCTCCTTGCGCGCACCAAAAAACTAAACAGAATGTATAAGCTAGCACCCAAGGTAGATCAACACCAGGTAGTCGCAACAGTATTCGGCGTGGAAAATTTACATTTGGGCTGTCAAAATATCTGATACATTAACACAGCTGACAGGCCAAATGTGTAAACATTTACGTAAACAGCTGGGCTCTAGCGGCCACCTAGTATGAATTCGCCTTGCTAGCACCAAGGCAAATTTATAACAGGTAGACTTCTCAATTCGCTTCGGAAAATACTCACTTTGGTTGTCAAAATATGTACTGAAAACTATACCAACAAAGCATTTGAAATCCGAACTAGATCAAAAATACAAACGGCGAAAATAAGCAAAAAATAATGTCCCAATCTGTCGAGGTCACCTGGACTGAGCTGCGGCAATTATTGTTACTATATCGTTTTGCGGCAACTAGCGGCAATCAAGTTTCTAGAAAATGGGGCAATCCTGTGACTGCAGATTATGTCATGGCGACGATTTCTTTATTGTGCTCCAATTCAGCACAATAAAAATTGTGTCAGATTGGTGCATTTACGTCAATCGTGTGATTCCAGCTTAAGAGAAATACATTTGTTTTCCTATGTTTCGCCCAAGCAGATATTAACAGATACTGATGTCGTACAATAAGTAACTTATTGTATAAACAGGCAAATTTGTCATGCAAAACGAAGCTTGTTCGCAATTGGTCGGCTATTTAAAACGAACATCAAAATATACAACAAAAACAGCAATAACAAAGCATATCATTGTGCTGTACCTATCAACAAGCATTAACTCTTGTTGTAAGCTAGCAATAAATTTGCACATGAAGTGAATGTGAATGTGTTTTATATGTATGAAACATACGCACACACATTATTTGTTGTACTAACAATTATTTTAAAATATCGGTGGTACAACAGATATTTTAAAGCAATAACCATGTAAATTTCTTATCCATTGAAAAAGACTATGTTACTCTTATCGTTTAGTACGCGTAGAATGTGTGCGTGGAATAAAATCATACAATATCAGTTACACTCATTCCATCATTTATACTTATAGTAGCAGGTATGTATGTATATGTTATATCTGTTTTAGCAATACATTGTGGTATAGTGGTGCACGTCTTTAATGCATACATACATATATGCATGTAATAAAACACCAACAACGACAAGCAGAGCGAAAAAAAGAAAAAGCTACGAAATCTTAGAAATTTCTGTGGTGAACAGGAATCAATTACAGCACCATACTATAAGGAAAAAGTGGAGTATTAGTGTCATCGTCAAGGAATTTAAGTGAGTAGAAATCAGTATTATTGCGAAAAAACAAAAGTTAGCATCGGCAGAAAGTTAAAATTATAGACCTGTGTCATATTCCTGGTGTAGGATGCCCTCCTTTTCTCCATTCGTTTATTTCGCGCAATTTTATGAATGTATATATATATGTGTTTATATATATATATATATATATATATATATATATATATATATATATATATATATATATATATATATATATATATATATATATATATATATATATATATATATATATATATATATATATATATATATATATATATATATATATATATATATATATATATATATATATATATATATATATATATATATATATATATATATATATATATATATATATATATATATATATATATATATATATATATATATATATATATATATATATATATATATATATATATATATATATATATATATATATATATATATATATATATATGTATATATATATATATATATATATATATATATATATATATATATATATATATATATATATATATATATATATATATATATATATATATATATATATATATATATATATATATATATATATATATATATATATATATATATATATATATATATATATATATATATATATATATATATATATATATATATATATATATATATATATATATATATATATATATATATATATATATATATATATATATATATATATATATATATATATATATATATATATATATATATATATATATATATATATATATATATATATATATATATATATATATATATATATATATATATATATATATATATATATATATATATAAATGTATGTATGTATATATGAATAAAATTTCCCTTTCAGTCTCTTTAAAAATTTGCAATTCATTACTCTTTTTCCTTCCAAAAATAATTTTTCTTTGGTTCTATCACCAACCCACCCAGTGGTAAATGAAACGAAGTACCTTGATAATAATCAATGATGTCAGGATGATGTTCTAAGCGAGCAATCTAATGGCCAGTTTTTGACTCAGCAATTAAATATTTATTTAGTTGATTTTCATATAAATTTAAATTGTAATTAAACACAACTTCTGTTTTTCAGTCGTATTTAGTTGTTCTTATTTAATTGTGACAAAAATATGGTAGCACCATCAACTATTATAAATTTCCCATAAATTTCCTAAAAAAGCAGCTGTTCAATATAAACAAAGCAAAATCCAACAAATATATATTTTTCTTCATGCAAAAAATAAGAATAATCAAGAGTTTCTGCAATGTTTTAAAAGAATAAAAACAGCTTACAAAATCACAAAAAGACAAATATACCCAAAGAAAGCCCAAATTTTACGCCAACAAAAGTTGAATTTTCAGCGGCCACAATTTGTTTGTTTGCACAAGAACAACAAGCGGTCAAAATCATATGGTAATTTATAAAACTTAAATCGAATTTAAGTGTACAAGATTGGTGTTATAAGTTATATTTAAATGTGATCTATAAAAATGAGTTTTCTATTTAAATATAAATTAAGTTTAAGAACCATTTAATTATTAAGTCAGAAACTGGAGCTAAGTACTTAGATTGTAATGTACGTGTAATCTAATATTTTAAATGAAATTTATTTGTTGATGGTTATTAAGCAATTGTCTATATGCATATTCATTGGCGCTTTTACCAAATCGTCAGTAGCCTTAAACCACAACTTTGAACAGTTACAAACCTCCTATTTTATGCACAGACTTTCAAAAGCCATTTGAGAATTTACAAACGATACTATTTTTGAAAATCACAAAAGAATAAAATAAGTGTAGTAGGCTTAGAAACTTATACAAAACCCAACAAATATTTTATATTCGATATGAATCTATTTTATTTTTCTACACCTGTATACAATTAGAAATCCATATACAATTAGAAATCCGTAAACAGGTGTAGAAAAATAAAATAGATTCATATCGAATATAAAATATTTGTTGGGTTTTGTATGTTTCTAAGTTATTTTATTCTTTTGTGGTTTTCAAAAATATTATCGTTTGTAAATTCTCAAATGGTTTTTGAAAGTCTGTGCATAAAATAGGAGGTTTGTAACTGTTCAAAGTTGTGGTTGAAGTCTACTGACGATTTGGTAAAAGCGCCAATGAAATGCATTAAGACAATTGCTTAATAACCACCAACAAATAAATTTCGTTTAAAATATAATTATGACAATATGTCGAAAAATAAATTTCTAATATGTTAGAATTTCGTTGTATTTCGTAGAATTTATTACTTATATGTACTAAATTAGAAAATCGTGGCCTACTTTTGGGCTTTATTTCAACAACAAGCTTGCTTACAGTTCCACTTATTATGTAATCACACAGTAGCGGCACGTACAGACATCGTAGCTTACTTCTTAAGCGAGAGCGCACCGATTAAACAGCCTATGACACGCTTATGTTAAATCTAAATAGGAAAATAAGGCAAAGCGTCAGCACTAGCTGCTACTAAATATTGCTTACATCAGCGATTACGTAACTTGAGGTCTACACGTAACATAATATGTAAGATGAGATTGTCAAATTCAATCGCAGAGAGAATTATGTTACGTGTAGACTTCAAATTAGTGTTATCTCAATGTTATAGGAATTTTTATGAGAGCGTTGTTATAAGAATTCTTATAACAACAATCTTATGAGATGAACTGTCAAAAAACACACGTACATGAAAATAAAATAGTGTGCATGTGTGAGTGTTTATTAAAATAAATGAAAAGCGATGTTTTTGATAAAATTTCTGTGTTAAATAAATGAATAAATGTGTTTAAATGATTCATAAATTTAAATTTGTGTGAAAAATTAAAAATAAAATAGCTAATTATGCAAAAGTAGTACATGTTAACTCGATGAGCGTTTGCATAAAATGAAATCTTATCGGAAAAGTTAAATTACGTCTTCCCTAGTGTGAGATTAAGGGAAAATTCGACATTTTGTTTATAGTATTCTGTCGACGTTTTTTCTCATGTTATCTCAAAGTTAATGTCTCGTGAAGACGCTATGTAATGGGTATTTTCACCACTGGGAAGCTTTCAACTCTCTTCTCTGCTTGTGATATTGGCGGAAGAGAGTGAGAGCAGGAAAATATTATTAAACCGAAATAAATTCATGATATGAAGTTCATGTGCGCAACGAAACCTTATTCGACACAGACATCTAGTTAATGATACACGTTAAAAAATTTGTGAAAACCCGTTTCTTTTCAACTGATTAAATTTAAATACTACAAAATTACTTCGATGGACAACGTGAGTATTTTCATGTTATAAGCACAGTATGCAGCTCTGGCTGCCATAAGAAGTATGTGTAAAAAAAACAAACTGAAATTCAGGTTGGTAAATTTCTGAAAGAAATTTCCGTTTACTAGACGCAGTTCCAAAAGAAAAGTACACGGAATTTTGCATTTATTGTCTATTACAGGCATGCTATAACAATAAGTGGAGAATTTTTTCCGTCAACTGAAATAAAAATGAATGTTCAGACAATTGTTTGGTCACGTAATTTTTGACATTTCTAGTTTTTCGTACATTGTAATCAATTTTTAGTGTTTTTGCGTGTTGTAAATAAAAAAATATATAAATTTGTGTATACAAACAAAATTCTGTATAGAATTCTACACGATTATTTTTCCGTGTAGAAATAAATGCAAACTCCAAACCTGAATTTCAGTGAGAACTGCATACTATGCTATATACGTTATACACTTAACTGATTTTTATTTTATTTTTTCACAAAACGCAGAAAACGTTGTATAAATCGCTAAAAAACGTTCGTATCCTCAAAATAAAAAACCTGAAACTAGCCAAGAGTATCGACTAAATCATTTTAAGTTATTATATTCCATTACTAGTAACGCTTCCAGACTATTTATAGCGTATTTGCATCAACTGAAAAGTTGTAAAAATCAGTTATTTGTTGTCAGCGTATGCTCATCGATATGTATATATCGCACATTTGCTGCAATGATTTTTGGCCTAATAATACAAAATCGATCATAGAATTCTTCATATATATTGTAAAGAACAAAAAAATTTTGACGTCGTTGCAGCAAAGGATCGATATTTACAAATCGTTTGTTTCCTGCATCGTCGCCATAAAATTTATAAAATTTGTGTAAATTTCGTTGGCTATAAATTTAAAATGTATTGTGTTAAGTAAACTTTACTTAACAGATTTCATTTAATTTAAATGTTTTATTAACTTAATTATTTTGTAATTATGTTATAGATTAATGAATGGGAGCGAATTGACTTCAATTTGATGTATAACACATTTAGTAATCTCCTTTGGTACTCCTTCCCAGAATACAGAGTTCAGTAATTTTGCCATTTAGTTAAACAAAAATGTTGGTATTTGCAAATATTGTTGAAGATTACTGAATGAGAGTGAATTACCTTCAATATGATGTATAATACATTCAATAATCTCCTTTGGTATGGCCACAACTAAAATAATTCCTTCCTAGAATCAGAAGATCAGTAATTTGGTAATTTATGTAGTTAAACAAAATTTTGGTATTCGCAAATATTGTTGTAGATTACTGAATGGGAGTGAATTGCCATCAGTTTGATGTACAACCCGTTTAGTTATCTCCTTTGGTATGACCACAACTAAAATTATTCCCTCCTAGAATCCCAAAAAAGGGAACCATAATTCACTTTTATCACAAATTCTAAATTTGCAAATATGCCCCAAATTAAAAACATATTTGGCATATACGTAATGACGTAAAAGCATATTTAACTTGGCGTATTTATCTTCACTCACTTCAAAGAAAATTGCATCCTATATGAAATACAAAGTTGGTTCTTTTTTTTTCTTAGGTATATCCCTGCCTTTGCTCCTAATAGGAACCACAGGACACAATATACATATATATTTTATATGTATCCTTGCCATTCATAAAGGGATCACCAACAAACTTTATCCTATATAAATTTTGAAGGTTAAATATATAACACAATATTCCATCAACATATATAAATAGTTTTGATAACTCTAAAACTCTCCCCTTGGTAGACCATTTTTGGGGTTTGCCCATCCATATACCACTGAAAAGTGAGTGTTATCCTTTTTTTAGATTTATGAAAATATTTTAACCAAATTTTCAATATTAAGTATTTTTTGTTCAAATAAATGTAAACATAAGACCCGCCTCCGATCCAAAATATTCAGCCGTAAATTGCACTTAGATCTAAATGAGGACCAAGCTCGTGATAGGTACAATAACATCTCATTTCTAGGTAACCTGCTAGTTGGACAGCATTTTTCCCATAATTGTTTCCAATATTAGAAACGTAAAACAATATTGCCAAGCTAACAGATTGCTTAGAAATGAGATGGTATTGTTAAAAGTTTTAGTAAAACTTCAAAGTTTTTTTGTATGTTTACTTAAAATTTTTCAAAAATTGAATGGCGCTCTTTAAATTAAAAACGGAAGCTTAGTAAAAAAGTTATAAGCAAAAAATAAAACTATCGATGCAAAAAACTAAAAATTATAATTTCGAAGTGAAATATCTCTTAAACTATAATACATACAATACAAAGGCTAATACCAACATTTGTTGCAAAATATAAAACGCTTGAAATCGTTAAAATCGGCAAGAATGTTACAAGATGCACAAAGTTTTTCACACAAGAAATAGTTAGCTTTCTTCCCCCGTAGCTCCGCCCCTAAGTTCAGATATTGCCTTCAAAAGACATGATTCTGAAAACTTAACTCCTCCGATACAATTGTTTAAAAATTCAGACAAATCTGTTTAGTACTTTAAAAGTTCCATACTTATTACTCTTTTTAATTGACAATGCTGAATTGCACTCTGGGTGACGTTCATCATGACTATTTTTGGAGTTTTTTATCCCCCCTCGTGCGTTGCGTAATATGTGAATAGCCCATGTGAGCTCTAAGTAAAATACACAATGAAACTGTTTCCATCGGCAGTATGTTAAGTTAACAAACATCATTTCGTTTAACAACTGAAAATTTAAACAACAAACAGTTACTACAAGTTTAAAGTCTTTAGTTCGTGAAGTAAAATGAAATTGTTTATACCGAAATGATGATACCGGTATGATACCGGTATTGCATAAAACGGTATTTGACTACCGGTATTTTGAACCGAAAAGAATTACGGTATTGATATAGATACCGGTATTCCATTTCAAACGGCATTGAATCCGTAGCGGTATTTATTACGGTATCGGTTGCCAACTTTGGTTTAAGCACTCCATTCTTAACTAAAAACTAGATAAGTATGTTTCCTTCGTTATACACAAAATTAAATTGTTAAAATACATGAATATAAGCAAAACCAACTGTTGTTCACTAAGCCGACTAGTTTTCCGGACGACTGCTATTGGAAAAACGTTCGGTGGCCGCCAGAGAGCAAAAGTATACAAACAAAATTTTGACTATGTAATTTAGACAATTTGCTGTATCTTGGAAACCGTAAAATGCTAAATATTGAAATTAAAAAAAACGCTAAAACAAAACAATTCCAAAATTAAAATAATGTCAGAACGAAAAGCGGTCAAAATGGAAAAAGCGCTTAAAGAAAAGAAAGCATCAAAATTAAAAAAAAATCGTTAAAGCCCAAAAAATCACCAAAACTGAAAAGATCGCAAAAAAACTTTAAAAAAACGTCAAAGCCCGAAAAAGTCGTCAAAACGGAAAAAAGCATTAAAACCTAAAACAGTCGCTAAAACTAAAAATATCATCAAAAATAAAAAAAATCGCTAAAAATGAAAAAAAACACCGAAACAAAAAACAAGCGCCAAAACAAACAAAAAACGCCGATACTAAAAAAATCGCCAGAAACCGAAAAATCGCCAAAACCAAAAAAAATCACTGGGAAAATCGCCAAAACTAAGAGTAAAAACGCAAAAAAAACTAGTTTTTTGAGTTATGACGTCGTTGCAGTAAAGGATCGATATTTACAAATCGTTTGTTTCCTGCATCGTCGCCATAAAATTTATAAAATTTGTGTAAATTTCGTTGGCTATAAATTTAAAATGTATTGTGTTAAGTAAACTTTACTTAACAGATTTCATTTAATTTAAATGTTTTATTAACTTAATTATTTTGTAATTATGTTATAGATTAATGAATGGGAGCGAATTGACTTCAATTTGATGTATAACACATTTAGTAATCTCCTTTGGTACTCCTTCCCAGAATACAGAGTTCAGTAGTTTTGCCATTTAGTTAAACAAAAATGTTGGTATTTGCAAATATTGTTGAAGATTACTGAATGAGAGTGAATTACCTTCAATATGATGTATAATACATTCAATAATCTCCTTTGGTATGGCCACAACTAAAATAATTCCTTCCTAGAATCAGAAGATCAGTAATTTGGTAATTTATGTAGTTAAACAAAATTTTGGTATTCGCAAATATTGTTGTAGATTACTGAATGGGAGTGAATTGCCATCAGTTTGATGTACAACCCGTTTAGTTATCTCCTTTGGTATGACCACAACTAAAATTATTCCCTCCTAGAATCCCAAAAAAGGGAACCATAATTCACTTTTATCACAAATTCTAAATTTGCAAATATGCCCCAAATTAAAAACATATTTGGCATATACGTAATGACGTAAAAGCATATTTAACTTGGCGTATTTATCTTCACTCACTTCAAAGAAAATTGCATCCTATATGAAATACAAAGTTGGTTCTTTTTTTTTTCTTAGGTATATCCCTGCCTTTGCTCCTAATAGGAACCACAGGACACAATATACATATATATTTTATATGTATCCTTGCCATTCATAAAGGGATCACCAACAAACTTTATCCTATATAAATTTTGAAGGTTAAATATATAACACAATATTCCATCAACATATATAAATAATTTTGATAACTCTAAAACTCTCCCCTTGGTAGACCATTTTTGGGGTATGCCCATCCATATACCACTGAAAAGTGAGTGTTATCCTTTTTTGAGATTTATGAAAATATTTTAACCAAATTTTCAATATTAAGTAATTTTTGTTCAAATAAATGTAAACATAAGGCCCGCCTCCGATCCAAAATATTCAGCCGTAAATTGCACTTAGATCTAAATGAGGACCAAGCTCGTGATAGGTACAATAACATCTCATTTCTAGGTAACCTGCTAGTTGGACAGCATTTTTCCCATAATTGTTTCCAATATTAGAAACGTAAAACAATATTGCCAAGCTAACAGATTGCTTAGAAATGAGATGGTATTGTTAAAAGTTTTAGTAAAACTTCAAAGTTTTTTTTGTATGTTTACTTAAAATTTTTCAAAAATTGAATGGCGCTCTTTAAATTAAAAACGGAAGCTTAGTAAAAAAGTTATAAGCAAAAAATAAAACTATCGATGCAAAAAACTAAAAATTATAATTTCGAAGTGAAATATCTCTTAAACTATAATACATACAATACAAAGGCTAATACCAACATTTGTTGCAAAATATAAAACGCTTGAAATCGTTAAAATCGGCAAGAATGTTACAAGATGCACAAAGTTTTTCACACAAGAAATAGTTAGCTTTCTTCCCCCGTAGCTCCGCCCCTAAGTTCAGATATTGCCTTCAAAAGACATGATTCTGAAAACTTAACTCCTCCGATACAATTGTTTAAAAATTCAGACAAATCTGTTTAGTACTTTAAAAGTTCCATACTTATTACTCTTTTTAATTGACAATGCTGAATTGCACTCTGGGTGACGTTCATCATGACTATTTTTGGAGTTTTTTATCCCCCCTCGTGCGTTGCGTAATATGTGAATAGCCCGTGTGAGCTCTAAGTAAAATACACAATGAAACTGTTTCCATCGGCAGTATGTTAAGTTAACAAACATCATTTCGTTAAAAACTGAAAATTTAAACAAAAAACAGTTACTACAAGTTTAAAGTCTTTAGTTCGTGAAGTAAAATGAAATTGTTTATACCGAAATGATGATACCGGTATGATACCGGTATTGCATAAAACGGTATTTGACTACCGGTATTTTGAACCGAAAAGAATTACGGTATTGATGTAGATACCGGTATTCCATTTCAAACGGCATTGAATCCGTAGCGGTATTTATTACGGTATCGGTTGCCAACTTTGGTTTAAGCACTCCATTCTTAACTAAAAACTAGATAAGTATGTTTCCTTCGTTATACACAAAATTAAATTGTTAAAATACATGAATATAAACAAAACCAACTGTTGTTCACTAAGCCGACTAGTTTTCCGGACGACTGCTATTGGAAAAACGTTCGGTGGCCGCCAGAGAGCAAAAGTATACTAACAAAATTTTGACTATGTAATTTAGACAATTTGCTGTATCTTGGAAACCGTAAAAGGCTAAATATTGAAATTAAAAAAAAACGCTAAAACAAAACAATTCCAAAATTAAAATAATGTCAGAACGAAAAGCTGTCAAAATGGAAAAAGCGCTTAAAGTAAAGAAAGCATCAAAATTAAAAAAAAAATCGTTAAAGCCCAAAAAATCACCAAAACTGAAAAGATCGCAAAAAAACTTTAAAAAAACGTCAAAGCCCGAAAAAGTCGTCAAAACGAAAAAAAGCATTAAAACCTAAAACAGTCGCTAAAACTAAAAATATCATCAAAAACAAAAAAAATCGCTAAAAATGAAAAAAAAAACACCGAAACAAAAAACAATCGCCAAAACAAACAAAAAACGCCGATACTAAAAAAATCGCCAGAAACCGAAAAATCGCCAAAACCAAAAAAAAAATCACTGGGAAAATCGCCAAAACTAAGAGTAAAAACGCAAAAAAAACCAAAAAATCGTCAAAACTAAAAAAAAAATCGGAAGCAAGTTGAGAATACCAACGCTGTTGAAAATAAAAAAGCATTTCAAAAGTGACAGATTTAAAGTATATACCAAATGAAAGCTTGGAAGGTTTTCTATAAATTTGTATACATGGTTAAGTACCGATATAAGGATCACTTTTTTAATAACGGTGTTTTTACGTAAATAGTCGGGTTAATTTTCTTTTTAATTGCATTTGGTTCACAATGGGCTAATGGATTTAAAAAGTTTATATACCAGTAGAAACGTATTTTAGAGCACTTTAAATATTATATACATATCGTTTATATCCGTGCAGAATTGTAGGAGCTATGCCCATTTCAAAACAAACGTTTTGAGCCCCGTAACTCCGGAGCCAAGAGTGAGCGCCGAAAAACCATTTGGCAAAAATAGTTGTTCTAAAAAGGGCTATTACCTCATGATTTTTTATTTTCATTTTCAACAGCGTTGGTATTCTTGACTTAAGCCAAAAAGCAAAAAAATTGCAGAAAACGAAAAATCACCAAAAAAACCACAAAAATGAAAAACGCCCCAAAAGCAAAAAAAAACGGCAAAACAACGAAGAAAACTTAAAATTAAACAAAAAAGCAACACGAAAAAATTGCCAAAATGATAAAAGTGCAAAAACGAAAAGGGATATATGTATGTGTATTCGAACGGAACCCTTCGTGTGTGAGAAAAAGTCGCACTTTACTGAATTTATTTATTTTTGCCTATTTAAAACTAATAAAAATATAAGTATGTAGATATGTATGAACATAAAAAACTGTGAACAATTTTCAGGAATACATACTTACATATTGCATACATAAATCATATATCAACAGCGCCGGCTTGTAAATATTACCACCGGCTGCACTAAAGACTCGGCCGTTCGGCTCAGATTTCTACTGTGTAGTTATGACTGACAACACAATAAACACAGCACACAATGTCTTATTACATTAGGACTTTTTTGTTTGAAGCACAACAACAACATTTTAAAACTATTGTAAATTATTAAGACATTATGACAATATGACTAGATAACACACCCGTTTGAGTCCCCCAAATGTGATTAAAAGTTAACGTGGTCTTTAACGGCGAATTCGGCATAAAAAACTCTCCGTCAAAGTATACGTTAACTTTTAACTGTACACCGTGAAAAAGGGCGTAAGAGTATTTCTACATACATACAGTTTCAGTCAAAATAATTGTAGAAATTGAATATATTTCATTCCATCGAGCATATATAAAACTTAATCATTAATGAGCATATGACTAATAAGAACTTAACATGAAATAATCTTAAATGATGAATAGAACTGGAATATTGGAACAGATACATTGAGGAGTTTTTTTTTATCAGTCTATTGATGACGTTACAAGAGCACCAATCAAAAAGTTCAGTTAGAATAACTAAAAAGATATATATTGGAATATTTACCTATTTTTGACACTAAATTTATACGATTTCATTCATTTCTACTAAAATGAAGTTTTTTGTTTACGCCAGCGTTTCATCGATGATATAAACAATAAACAAATTTTCTCGACGGTATTGAATTTATCGTGAAGATTGAAAATGAGCTTTCTTCATATTTTGAAATTATTTAAAAAAATCTATTTTAAAAAACAAATAATCAATTTCAGTGTGAAATTGCAGAAGTAAATTCGATTGCAAAAAATCGATTTATTATAATATAAAATAGATTTTCGATTGGAATCGAAATCGGTTTACCATTTCCTAGTTTTTGATATTTATTTTGGCAGCAACCAGTTGAATACTTTATGTTACCATGTATGTCTTTTGGTTGCGTTTTATAAAACTAAGTAACGTTTTCATTCAATTTGAAAAGATATAAGACGGGGAAAAACAGATTCATGGCGGTAACATATTTTAAATTTGGAAAATACTATTTCGATTAACTTCCTTATATATAGAAAATAAAAAGTTTCAGTTTCGATATTCGGCCAAAAAGTTGGCCTAAACCGAATATCAGCCGAAACCACAATTTTGGTCGAATCCGAAACCGAATATTCGGTCGAACTCTAGTATTTTTACCACTGGGAATATGAGGGTTTTATTGTAGTCGGATATTCTCTGAAATAATAAAAGCTTGCATTCGACTAAATATTTTTAATTTTTCAAAAAAAGAGACAAGTTTCAATGCAATACAACTTCGTGAACTGAATACAGTAAAAAACATAATTAACATAAAACATGTTATAATTTCGTTGAATTGAACAGCAACACTGTATTAATTTGTGCTCTATTTAGCGAGCACAGGGACATACATACATACGTACATATATTTTATATTGTACTGATTTACTCCTTTTTGTACTCTTTTACATTGGAATAAATTGTTGTATCTTGGAACATTTGAGTAATATATCAGAGTTACAATAGGTCATTTCGATTGGGTAATATTATTTTATTTAATTTAAGTTACGGGTTTTAAACTTAAATTGAATAATGAATATAACATATAGTGGGGTTTTCGATATGTTTAAATAATATATTTATTATAAATTAAACACATTTTTTCATAAAACCATCAAAAATGACTCATGATAGATAATTGAACATTAAAACAAAGCTGGTGCAAAAAAATTTCAAATATCGATTTCATTAATTTGTCTTGTGGGCCTATACCTTCTGAACAGACCTAATATATCCTTTTGCTAGTAGAATAGTTTAGCCAATTCACAAAGTGTACTATTGCGTCTTATTTGTAGTATTTCGTAAAATTGTATGACTGTCATAAAAATTTTGTTGATATTTTTCATATTAAAATATAATATGACAATACTATTTTGTTACCTATGTTTTTTCAGTGTGCTATTTAGTCAACTGTTTTTTGTTTACAAATTCAACGCAAGTTTTTAGTTTCAATATTAGCTCCGTTCGAAAAAATTATCGAAAAACTGAATTAAAACTAGAACATAAATAAAAAGTGAATGAATAATTTCTATAAAATTTTTGTTTTGATAACACAATTATATACCTTTAAATAGGAAATAATATTTTTAGAAACCAATTGTGTCAATTTATTTGTATTACTTTATTTATTTAGTGTTGTGAAAATGCTGAGTACTTCACTACTTTGTACCGCATTTGTCTTTAAGGTAATCAATAAAAAAAAATTATTATGTACTTTTGAATAAATTTAAACAAACAAATGGGAAAGATTACGCAAAATAAATTATTTAAATTTTGCTAAAACTTTCATGTTATAAAAAGTATTTTATGGAGTATTCATAAGAAAAAAAATGAGTAGTCAAGAGTGTCAATGTTTTTCAACTCTACATTTATTTACCATGAGTTGTTTCCCTAATGTTACTAATATGAACAACTTTTCCGTTCACGTATTTATATGGAGAACAGCTTTTTGAGATAAAAATTTTCAGTTTATTCAGTAACTGCATTCATTTACTGCATTTTAGTGTAACGGCATTCAAACGGACCTATTATTTTATTTTACTTTTAACGTTTATGACAATTTTCATATGGTAATTCAACAGGTCGTTCACAGTAGTGCTATTCGGCCTTAAATAGTACTTAATTACTTGTCACCAAAGCGAATTCACTACCAAGTGATGTCACTACGGCAACTGCAAAAATACGGCGAATTGAAGAGAAAAACAACAGGCACTTTGTTTTTGTAAAATGATCATGTATATGTCAAAAGCAGTTTTTTTCCAACATCAGCTGGCTACAAAAACAAATAAATTTTATGAAAAACAAATTTTAAAAATTTAATAGACAATAAGTTATAATTAACAACCTGAACAAGTGGCAATAAGGAGACAAAAATAGAAAAAGGTACAAAGTGCTTTCATTTATTTGCAACATTATGAGTTTAATTCTTTTGCATTTTCAGAAAAACATACATACATAGTATTGAAGCCCATCAGAAAAAGGAACAAATTAAGCAGTTAGTAGCATATGCTTTAAGTTGCGTAGCAAACTTTTGTGGACTTTTCTTTTTTTTTCAATTAATATTTAATATAAGTTTTCCAACCTTGAAGTTTTTATTCATTCACAATTTTAGTCTTAATTTAATAAAAATTTACACTTTTCTTTCAACCAATAATTATTTAATGGCGGTAATATTTTTATTTATATTTCAATATTTTATTGCAGCGACTCTTTATACAAACCACCTTTCACACCATCGTACCAAATCCAAGAGGGCAGACATTTTCTTCTCGGCTTTCCAAAAAACCTTGGTCACGCCATTCAAAAATGTTTCTCCAGCTTTTCAGCTATTAAATTCTTATTTTCATGTTTATTTTGTTTTTGTACCTCTTTTCTTATTTTTGTTCCTTTACTTTCCCCCTCACCGCTGTTTGATAACTTTTTAATTGCCAGATGTTTAGGCTGCGTTGCCAACAAAAACTGTTTTACCCTGCGCAAGGTGCACACGACAAACCTAATCATTCCTGTAGGCCATCAAGGACACAGGATGAGAGGGAAAAATTGCACCTGTATGCATGACTGCGCCTATTCTGGTATTTTTGGTCATTTTATACGTATCCCCAGGAGTGAAAATAGTCTGGCATCCCTATCACAATAAAAAAAAATTTTGAAACCTGGCAACTTCGTAAATCTACATGAATGAACGAAACTCAACGAAAGTTTGTACGCGAGGTTGTAACATGAATGAAGTGTAAGTTTAAATATGTAATAATTAATTAAATTATCACTCAGAACATGTGTTGAGGAAACTATTTACATATGCAAATATGTACTAACCCCTTTTTCGTTTCTAGGTGTCCAGGGAGAGTACCACTGAAAACAATGGCCGGTAAGTAAATGCAAAAACTAATTTTTTCATTCATAAGATAATGAATAATTTCTATAGCAGGATAAAATATTGACGACATGGCAAACAAAACCATGGACATGGCCATTTCCTGGGAGGAGTACGGTGGCTCTGCATCAATAAAAAGGTAAGTGAAAATGCATTTTATAAGTGACTGGGGGTCTCCACGAGCAATAAACTTGGAAATAATTATGTTCTCATCTGTCAAATTCTATTGCCAACATCAAATGTTCACGTGTGGACAGCAGAAACATTTATTTGCAAATAAATAGCGACATCATTGTTCAAACTTATGTTCAAGAAATAATGTTGAACATAAGCTGTCAAATTTGATCGGCATTTGTTGTTTCCGTGAATTAAACAAAATAAACTTGTAGCTGTGGTAAAAATACAAAGTTTTTAAAATAAAATAAAGCAAATTAAAATAAAATAGTTTTAAACAAAATTAAATAAATTAAAATAGAGACAAAAAACATCGATCCATTCACAGTGAATTTTTTTAATATATGTCCAATACCACAATACGTGTTATATAGCTCAGAACATAAGCCTATACATGAACATATTTGTGCTGTTATTCTGCCGACGTTATTTCTTATGTTCGCAAATAAATATTGCGCGTGGAGACGTGCAGTGAGGAAAACCAACGATTATAAAAACTCCGCGCCGTATATTTTGGTTTGTGGTTTCGGCGCCGCCATAATGAATTTTTACCGTCGCGCCGCCGCCACAAAAATTACAGCCGTAAAAAAAATCACCAGCGTCTGCGCCTTGAAAGATTAAAGCCAAGGGAGAACGACAATAGTGAAACATGAAATAAATACAGGCGAAGCGAGGCCGATCAAACAGCCACCCAGAAGTGTACCCCTATATATATATATATATATATATATATATATATATATATATATATATATATATATATATATATATATATATATATATATATATATATATATATATATATATATATATATATATATATATATATATATATATATATATATATATATATATATATATATATATATATATATATATATATATATATATATATATATATATATATATATATATATATATATATATATATATATATAGGGGTACACTTCTGGGTGGCTGTTTGATCGGCCTCGCTTCGCCTGTATTTATTTCATGTTTCACTATTGTCGTTCTCCCTTGGCTTTAATCTTTCAAGGCGCAGACGCTGGTGATTTTTTTTACGGCTGTAATTTTTGTGGCGGCGGCGCGACGGTAAAAATTCATTATGGCGGCGCCGAAACCACAAACCAAAATATACGGCGCGGAGTTTTTATAATCGTTGGTTTTCCTCACTGCACGTCTCCACGCGCAATATTTATTTGCGAACATAAGAAATAACGTCGGCAGAATAACAGCACAAATATGTTCATGTATAGGCTTATGTTCTGAGCTATATAACACGTATTGTGGTATTGGACATATATTAAAAAAATTCACTGTGAATGGATCGATGTTTTTTGTCTCTATTTTAATTTATTTAATTTTGTTTAAAACTATTTTATTTTAATTTGCTTTATTTTATTTTAAAAACTTTGTATTTTTACCACAGCTACAAGTTTATTTTGTTTAATTCACGGAAACAACAAATGCCGATCAAATTTGACAGCTTATGTTCAACATTATTTCTTGAACATAAGTTTGAACAATGATGTCGCTATTTATTTGCAAATAAATGTTTCTGCTGTCCACACGTGAACATTTGATGTTGGCAATAGAATTTGACAGATGAGAACATAATTATTTCCAAGTTTATTGCTCGTGGAGACCCCCAGTCACTTATAAAATGCATTTTCACTTACCTTTTTATTGATGCAGAGCCACCGTACTCCTCCCAGGAAATGGCCATGTCCATGGTTTTGTTTGCCATGTCGTCAATATTTTATCCTGCTATAGAAATTATTCATTATCTTATGAATGAAAAAATTAGTTTTTGCATTTACTTACCGGCCATTGTTTTCAGTGGTACTCTCCCTGGACACCTAGAAACGAAAAAGGGGTTAGTACATATTTGCATATGTAAATAGTTTCCTCAACACATGTTCTGAGTGATAATTTAATTAATTATTACATATTTAAACTTACACTTCATTCATGTTACAACCTCGCGTACAAACTTTCGTTGAGTTTCGTTCATTCATGTAGATTTACGAAGTTGCCAGGTTTCAAAATTTTTTTTTATTGTGATAGGGATGCCAGACTATTTTCACTCCTGGGGATACGTATAAAATGACCAAAAATACCAGAATAGGCGCAGTCATGCATACAGGTGCAATTTTTCCCTCTCATCCTGTGTCCTTGATGGCCTACAGGAATGATTAGGTTTGTCGTGTGCACCTTGCGCAGGGTAAAACAGTTTTTGTTGGCAACGCAGCCTAAACATCTGGCAATTAAAAAGTTATCAAACAGCGGTGAGGGGGAAAGTAAAGGAACAAAAATAAGAAAAGAGGTACAAAAACAAAATAAACATGAAAATAAGAATTTAATAGCTGAAAAGCTGGAGAAACATTTTTGAATGGCGTGACCAAGGTTTTTTGGAAAGCCGAGAAGAAAATGTCTGCCCTCTTGGATTTGGTACGATGGTGTGAAAGGTGGTTTGTATAAAGAGTCGCTGCAATAAAATATTGAAATATAAATAAAAATATTACCGCCATTAAATAATTATTGGTTGAAAGAAAAGTGTAAATTTTTATTAAATTAAGACTAAAATTGTGAATGAATAAAAACTTCAAGTTTGGAAAACTTATATTAAATATTAATTGAAAAAAAAAGAAAAGTCCACAAAAGTTTGCTACGCAACTTAAAGCATATGCTACTAACTGCTTAATTTGTTCCTTTTTCTGATGGGCTTCAATACTATGTATGTATGTTTTTCTGAAAATGCAAAAGAATTAAACTCATAATGTTGCAAATAAATGAAAGCACTTTGTACCTTTTTCTATTTTTGTCTCCTTATTGCCACTTGTTCAGGTTGTTAATTATAACTTATTGTCTATTAAATTTTTAAAATTTGTTTTTCATAAAATTTATTTGTTTTTGTAGCCAGCTGATGTTGGAAAAAAACTGCTTTTGACATATACATGATCATTTTACAAAAACAAAGTGCCTGTTGTTTTTCTCTTCAATTCGCCGTATTTTTGCAGTTGCCGTAGTGACATCACTTGGTAGTGAATTCGCTTTGGTGACAAGTAATTAAGTACTATTTAAGGCCGAATAGCACTACTGTGAACGACCTGTTGAATTACCATATGAAAATTGTCATAAACGTTAAAAGTAAAATAAAATAATAGGTCCGTTTGAATGCCGTTACACTAAAATGCAGTAAATGAATGCAGTTACTGAATAAACTGAAAATTTTTATCTCAAAAAGCTGTTCTCCATATAAATACGTGAACGGAAAAGTTGTTCATATTAGTAACATTAGGGAAACAACTCATGGTAAATAAATGTAGAGTTGAAAAACATTGACACTCTTGACTACTCATTTTTTTCTTATGAATACTCCATAAAATACTTTTTATAACATGAAAGTTTTAGCAAAATTTAAATAATTTATTTTGCGTAATCTTTCCCATTTGTTTGTTTAAATTTATTCAAAAGTACATAATAATTTTTTTTATTGATTACCTTAAAGACAAATGCGGTACAAAGTAGTGAAGTACTCAGCATTTTCACAACACTAAATAAATAAAGTAATACAAATAAATTGACACAATTGGTTTCTAAAAATATTATTTCCTATTTAAAGGTATATAATTGTGTTATCAAAACAAAAATTTTATAGAAATTATTCATTCACTTTTTATTTATGTTCTAGTTTTAATTCAGTTTTTCGATAATTTTTTCGAACGGAGCTAATATTGAAACTAAAAACTTGCGTTGAATTTGTAAACAAAAAACAGTTGACTAAATAGCACACTGAAAAAACATAGGTAACAAAATAGTATTGTCATATTATATTTTAATATGAAAAATATCAACAAAATTTTTATGACAGTCATACAATTTTACGAAATACTACAAATAAGACGCAATAGTACACTTTGTGAATTGGCTAAACTATTCTACTAGCAAAAGGATATATTAGGTCTGTTCAGAAGGTATAGGCCCACAAGACAAATTAATGAAATCGATATTTGAAATTTTTTTGCACCAGCTTTGTTTTAATGTTCAATTATCTATCATGAGTCATTTTTGATGGTTTTATGAAAAAATGTGTTTAATTTATAATAAATATATTATTTAAACATATCGAAAACCCCACTATATGTTATATTCATTATTCAATTTAAGTTTAAAACCCGTAACTTAAATTAAATAAAATAATATTACCCAATCGAAATGACCTATTGTAACTCTGATATATTACTCAAATGTTCCAAAATACAACAATTTATTCCAATGTAAAAGAGTACAAAAAGGAGTAAATCAGTACAATATAAAATATATGTACGTATGTATGTATGTCCCTGTGCTCGCTAAATAGAGCACAAATTAATACAGTGTTGCTGTTCAATTCAACGAAATTATAACATGTTTTATGTTAATTATGTTTTTTACTGTATTCAGTTCACGAAGTTGTATTGCATTGAAACTTGTCTCTTTTTTTGAAAAATTAAAAATATTTAGTCGAATGCAAGCTTTTATTATTTCAGAGAATATCCGACTACAATAAAACCCTCATATTCCCAGTGGTAAAAATACTAGAGTTCGACCGAATATTCGGTTTCGGATTCGACCAAAATTGTGGTTTCGGCTGATATTCGGTTTAGGCCAACTTTTTGGCCGAATATCGAAACTGAAACTTTTTATTTTCTATATATAAGGAAGTTAATCGAAATAGTATTTTCCAAATTTAAAATATGTTACCGCCATGAATCTGTTTTTCCCCGTCTTATATCTTTTCAAATTGAATGAAAACGTTACTTAGTTTTATAAAACGCAACCAAAAGACATACATGGTAACATAAAGTATTCAACTGGTTGCTGCCAAAATAAATATCAAAAACTAGGAAATGGTAAACCGATTTCGATTCCAATCGAAAATCTATTTTATATTATAATAAATCGATTTTTTGCAATCGAATTTACTTCTGCAATTTCACACTGAAATTGATTATTTGTTTTTTAAAATAGATTTTTTTAAATAATTTCAAAATATGAAGAAAGCTCATTTTCAATCTTCACGATAAATTCAATACCGTCGAGAAAATTTGTTTATTGTTTATATCATCGATGAAACGCTGGCGTAAACAAAAAACTTCATTTTAGTAGAAATGAATGAAATCGTATAAATTTAGTGTCAAAAATAGGTAAATATTCCAATATATATCTTTTTAGTTATTCTAACTGAACTTTTTGATTGGTGCTCTTGTAACGTCATCAATAGACTGATAAAAAAAAACTCCTCAATGTATCTGTTCCAATATTCCAGTTCTATTCATCATTTAAGATTATTTCATGTTAAGTTCTTATTAGTCATATGCTCATTAATGATTAAGTTTTATATATGCTCGATGGAATGAAATATATTCAATTTCTATTTACAATTATTTTGACTGAAACTGTATGTATGTAGAAATACTCTTACGCCCTTTTTCACGGTGTACAGTTAAAAGTTAACGTATACTTTGACGGAGAGTTTTTTATGCCGAATTCGCCGTTAAAGACCACGTTAACTTTTAATCACATTTGGGGGACTCAAACGGGTGTGTTATCTAGTCATATTGTCATAATGTCTTAATAATTTACAATAGTTTTAAAATGTTGTTGTTGTGCTTCAAACAAAAAAGTCCTAATGTAATAAGACATTGTGTGCTGTGTTTATTGTGTTGTCAGTCATAACTACACAGTAGAAATATATATATATATATATATATATATATATATATATATATATATATATATAGATATATATATATATATATATATATATATATATATATATATATATATATATATATATATATATATATATATATATATATATATATATATATATATATATATATATATATATATATATATATATATATATATATATATATATATATATATATATATATATATATATATATATATATATATATATATATATATATATATATATATATATATATATATATATATATATATATATATATATTGTTACGAAATGAGAATGCAGATTCAAATCGCGTTTAGTTGTACGTGTTTTTAAAGTAATAAATAAAGTGTTACTGAGAATTTATTTGTAAAATAAATATCCGTGTTTTATTTTATTGCAATTCAACGAATCCTGTGAAAACCGTTTTTATGTAAAGGACTAAAAACGTATCAATTGGTGTCAGAAGTGGGATTGCAAAATAAAATAAAAAAAAAATTATTAATTTATAAAATAAAAAAGGACATTATTAATTAATAAAAAGGACATTAATAAAAAAAAAGGACATAAAAAAAATAAATAGAAGCCATGAAGTTTGAAGAGCTAAAAGTTGAGCAGCTAAAGAAGGAGCTGAGTAAGCTGGAACTGCCAACAACAGGCAATAAAGTGGAACTACAGAAGAGGCTGATAGATGAGTTCAAGCAGCGTGGCATCGACATCGGGACATACGAATTTGAGGATAAAGAGCAAATGGAGGTATGTACTCGTGCTACGACAAACAGCTCAGATATAAATTCAATGTTAGCTGCTATCAAACGCACGTAAGGAAACTAGTTGCTATTGAAAACCAGATGATACCACCGCAGTCTGAATCAGTAATATGGGCACGCATGGAGGGTGATTGTGAGGACAATCGGTTGTGGGTAGTAGAACCAACAGAAATTAAGAGCGAGCTATTAACAGCAAAAGCCCTCGTAAAAACTTGCAAAGGAGGAAAGATCCCTATAAGAGTACTTAATTTATCAGGCAACGAAAAAGTCGTCAACGGAAATTCTGCTATAGGCCACTGTACTCCACCAGAGGCAATGATAAACTGCGAGCGAAAGCCAGAACCAGCCAATATGTCCGCAAAAGAATGTGAACAATTTGAAGAGCACGTGGGGAAATGAGTAGCAGGATTAGCAGCTCCTGATAGAAATAAAGCTAAACAGCTGCTAAAAAGGCACACCAGCGTCTGCGCCTTGAAAGATCAAAGCCAAGGGAGAACGGCAATAGTGAAACATGAAATAAATACAGGCGAAGCGAGGCCGATCAAACAGCCACCCAGAAGTGTACCCCTAGCAAAACGGAATGAGGTAAAAGAACTTGTCGATGACATGGAGCGGAATGGTGTAATCGAGCCATCTTCAAGTCCTTGGAGTTCACCCGTGGTCTTAGTCAAAAAGAAGGATGGCAGTACAAGATTCTCCGTAGACTACAGAAAGCTCAATGACGTTACTAAGAACGACAGTTATCCACTACCAAGAATTGACGACACCTTATACACGCTGGCTGGAACGAAATGGTTCTCCACATTGGACCTACAAAGCGGATATTGGCAGGTGGAGATTGCAGAGAAAGATAAGGAGAAAACTGCTTTTAGTGCGAGCGATGGATTATGGCAGTTTAAAGTTATGTCATTCAGGCTCTGCAATGCTCCAGCTACTTTTGAACGCCTAATGGAACGAGTGCTGAAGGGACTTCACTGGAAGACTTGCTTGGTGTACCTTGATGACATCGTCGTGATGGGAAAAACTTTTGATGAGCACCTCAAAAATTTGGCAGAAGTTCTTCAACGCATATCATCAGCTAGTTTAAAACTTAGCGTGAAGAAATGTGCATTGTTCCAGAGAGAAGTAAAGTATTTGGGCCATCGTGTTACGGCAGACGGAATCTCAACGAATGAAGATAAAATACGAGCAGTTAAAGACTGGCCTCGCCGGAAAAATCTTCATGAACTGCGCAGCTTTATGTGCCTTTGTACATACTACAGACGCTTTGTACTAAATTTTGCCAACGTCGCTGCGAGCCTGCATGAGCTGACCAAAAAGTCGAGGCCGTATCACTGGGGCGAACAGCAGGAGAATGCGTTCCAGACACTAAAGGATTTACTGAGTACGTCACCAGTACTAGCCTACCCCATAGCTGGAGAAAATTTTTTGCTTGATACCGGTGCGAGCGGCTATGGCATAGGAGGCGTGTTGTCAGAAGTAGTCAATGGCACAGAAAAAGTGATAGGCTATTATAGCCGTATACTCTCAAAGGCTGAGAGAAACTACTGTGTCACACGACGTGAGTTTTTGGCAGTGTTAGAGTGCATAAAACACTACCATAAGTACTTTATGGCCAACACTTTACGCGGAGGACCGACCATTCTGCATTGAGATGGCTGTTTCAGTTTAAAAATCCTGAAGGGCAGCTAGCGCGGTGGATTGAACGTCTTCAAAGCTACGACTTCAGAATCGAGCATAGAAGGGGTGTAAAGCAGAACAATGCAGATGCTTTATCACGACGGCCCTGCAGCTTGGAGTGCAGACATTGTGTTAAGGCCGAAAAGAAGGAATGCGGTATTGATGTTCGGCTAACGCACATCGATTCCGATGAGGACTGGTCAGCGGCACAGAGGAACGACACCATATTGGCGACAATTATAGCAGCCAAAGAGGAAAATAGAAGGCCTGCTCGCAATGAAATATCAGCTGAAAGCCCACTTGTGAAATCTTATTGGGCTCAGTGGAATATCCTGAAGCTGCTAAACGGGTGCTTGTACCGCGTATGGGAAAGTGCAGATGGTAAAATGGCTTCCAACCTAATATTTGTGCCATCCTCCAAGGTGAATAAGGTTTTGCACGAATTCCACAACGGTCCTAGTGGCGGTCATCTGGGAGTGACAAAAACGCTGGAGAAGCTAAAACAGCGTTTTTATTGGGTTGGGTGTCAACAAGCCGTAGCCGACTGCATAACAAACTGCCCACAGTGCATCGCAGCAAAAGGACCAGTAAGAAAAAGTCGAGGACAGCTGCAGCAATACAACTCGGTTGCACCATTTGAGCGGATAGCAATGGATGTAGCAGGTCCTTTTCCCGTCAGCGACGCCGGGAATCGCTATGTTCTTGTGGTGATGGACTATTTTAGTAAATGGCCAGAAGTATATGCCATACCCAATAAAGAAGCAAGGACAGTTGTGAATGTATTTGTCAACAACTGGGTATGCCGCTATGGTGTTCCAATAGAATTACATTCTGACCAAGGTAGAAACTTCGAGTCTGCTATATTCCGGGAAATGTGCGAATTATATGATATAAAGAAAACAAGAACGACGCCGCTGCACCCACAGTCCGATGGCATAGTAGAAAGATTTAATCGTACTCTAGAGGAGTACCTGCGAAAAGTGGTAAGCGCACATCAAAGGGACTGGGACGAGCACATTCCCAAATTTTTGTTGGCATATACCAGTGACAAGATGAAGGCTAGATATGACCGAGCTGCAAATTCTGAGGAATTCAATGAGGGTCAATTGGTTCTACTTAACAACCCACAACGAAAGAAGGGATTGTCTCCAAAATTGCAGACTCACTGGGATGGACCATATAAGGTGATTAAAAGGTTGAACGATGTCGTCTATAGAATACAGAAGTACAACACACCTAGTTCCAAAATGAAAATATTACACCTGGAACGACTGGCGCACTATGGAAAAGGTGATTGTGTGACTATTCGGGACGAACAGGCTTAAGTGGGCGGCAGTGTTACGAAATGAAAATACAGATTCATATGTAACGGCACAAACTGATAACCCGATTATTATCTGCTTTATACCCCTAAATCACAGTAATAAAATCAAAACCTGGCAACCAAGTATCACAATTAAACTTGGCATCACTCGACAACTGTCAATAGAATTCAAAATAACGGAAATGGAAGTTTCCGGAATCTTCAGGAAACGGTAGCTAGAATTTACAAGATTATTCGAGACTGCTTAATTGCAATTACAGTGACATTAAACTTAAACAACATCAGCTGCAAGAGATGTAAACTTGATAACAGCGTAATTTGTTTCGGTTGCAAACATTAGAGTATGTGTGTGTGCGAAGATAAGCAAACAAAAGAAAAATCTCATGCATCTACACACGCACATGCACTACACCATAGCAAGACCAAATGATCATGCTGTATACTTAAAGATAAAAAGAGACAACTACATTCCAGAAAGTTAGCGAAGCTACCAGAAGGTTTTATAATTGACTATATAAGGGGAGGCTGCCAGACGACATAAGTATTTTGTATATTGCTACAATACCACACCATCAACAGCTCACGGATACTGTCCCTTCGAGTTAGTCTATGGTAAAATACCAAAGATACTAGATTTCACTACAACTAATAGCATAGATCCGGTCTACAACATCGATGCTTACGAAAAGGAAGTCAAGTTTAGATTGCAAGTGGCACAACGTACAGCTGCAAGTCTAATTTAAAACTCTAAATTACAACGGCAAAATATTTCCAATGAAAGAGCAAATCCGGCCAAAGTAGCCCCAAATTACCTCGTATTGGTTCGCAATGATGGTGGACATAAACTAGACACCGTTTAGAAGGGTCCATTCAAGATAATAGACCTTGACGACCATAATAATGTCGAACTTTTCGATGAAAATGAGAAAACATTTAAAATCCATAATGACAGAATAAAGAAATTTAACTCATAAGATCCTTTATCGAGATAATAGGGAACTTCAATGTTTGGTTCTGAATCTCTCTGATAGGGAAGTTAAATAGTTTCTCAAGATAATTCAAGGCAATTGTTCTTCAATGATAAGTAATTTAAATCATAACATAATAGAGTATATGATTTTTAAAATCAGTTTATTCATTGAGTTTTAATGCTAAGAAAAAAAACGTATTAAATGATCATGTTAAGCCTCATTACCAGAATTTTATAAACAATAACTCAACACAATAACCGTAATACTATTGTTAAATTTTGATAAAAGAGGTAAATGAAATTTAAGTTCCTATAGCAAAACAATGTTACATATTGTAACGTACTATAATTTTGATAATTTGATTTTAATTTTTTAATTTCTTTAAAATACTATTAGGTTTAGCAACTTGATTTAATAATAATGATAAATAACAATAATAATCTTGGTATATCCATACAATTAAGATAAGTAAAAGTAAATTTTTTTTTTCTTAATTTTGATTGTTTCGACTTTTTGTTTGTGATGTGTAAACATCTATACTTTAGGGGGTAAAAATCTTTTTCACAATACAATCTCAAATTTTGAGTAAGATTAATCTTACTTGAGTAAGATTAATATTACAATTGTAATAACGCGGTGTGAGCTGTGTATGAGTGTATTGGTGTAATCATACGGACAACAAGAAGTACAGAGAAACTTAACAGCTGCATAGAAATACACTAACACTGGCAAAGGGAGTCTCAAGGTCAAACTCCTGCAGTAAGATCGTACGTTTGTTGGTTGGTGCTGTGTTGCCGTGTTTTTGAATTGAGTGAGTATTTTGACGCTGCCGTTTTTTACTTTTGCCGGGAGCTTCTGGGATTTAGGTGATTTTGTGTCCAGTTTTTCGGGATTCAGAACCGGTTCGTCTCGGTTTTTGAACACGGGTTTTTTGAAAAAAAAACCGGTTTTACCGAATTTGTCGCTGAAGTTGGTGCGATATTTGGCTGATGGTTTATTGACTGCGTTTGTCTTTGACTATTGGTTATTTTGCTGTTTAACTGCAGTAATTCCAACTATTTTGTACGGGTATATATTTTTTTTTACTTTTTTATGTGTAAACATCTATACGCTAGGGGGTAAAAATCTTTTTCACAATACAATCACAAATTTTGAGTAAGATTGTAATAACGCGGTGTGAGCTGTGTATGAGTGTATTAGTGTAATAATACGGACAACAAGAAGTACAGAGAAACTTAACAGCTGCATAGAAATACACTAACGCCATCTAGTGCGCAATAGTAGTAGTAGTAGTAGCTACTAATTTTCACTAATTGTCGTACATTATGTTATCGTAGGCAAATAAAAACAAATAAATAAAATGAATACAAAAACATATAATTTTAATAAAGATTTTTTGCACTTTTAATAAGAAATTTACTAAAACAAAGCAAAATAAGGAAAACAAAAAACTAAACTTGTCAAACTTAAAGTCTTCTTCGTCTTTGAGATTGTCATTCATACTTAACAGTTGCGTATAAACACCATCTAGTGCGCAATAGGAGCTACTAGTTTTCACTAACATATAATTGTGCTAGCGCTGTACAGTTCGAAAACCATTGCTGTAAAATAGCTACATGCGCTACATTTCAGTAAACAGCTGATTAATAGCTTGTCGACCCCAACAAATACAAAATAATAAAATATTTTACAAAACACCAAAAATATTATAACTTCGAACATAAAACAACACAAAGTGTATCAAAGCTGAATGGAGGTAATGTTAATTCGCAACAAATACAAAATAGCAAAATATTTTACAAAACACCAAAAAAATTATAGCTCTGAACATAAAACAACACAAAGTGTATCAAAGCAGAATGGAGGTAATGTTAATTCTAATAAAATTTCTATAAAAAAAGTTTCATTACGAAATGTTTACACATCTCCCCTGTGAACGGACTCACATTATTTTTTATTTTTTTTTAATAAAACGTAATTGAATTTAATTTAAAGTTTGAAAATTGTTTTTGAATAAATATTTAAATAAAAATTTTTAAGTATAAAATTTTAATTTTATGTTAGCCTAATTATAGAGTAATTTTTATTTTTTGTAAACATTAAGAATAATCAACTAGGTATTGATTATTCTTTCTGGAAAAAGGAGGTGTAGTGTGTTTGACGTAGTCACTGTATACCTTCTGCATACAGTGTACTGTATAATAAAATAATACTTTTGTTATTGTATAAAATAATTGTCCAAACACACACCAAACTGATGTCTGGGAATTTGAAAGCACAGTAAGTTCTCAGGCATAACAATATGTATTTTGTAGTAAGCTAGAGTTAAGACAAGAAAACAACATTAATTAATAAAAGTACTTTATAACAAAGCAGTCGCAAAAGCGGCCTCTGAACAAGAAATGTAAACAATCGTTTAAATTATTATATTAAACTACGTAAGCGCCATTTTATCGAAATGGACTTTTTTGGCTTTTATGGTAGAAAATAACATTTGCCACCCGATTGCATTCTTATCTTAACAATTAAAAAAAAAAGGAAATTAAAGTCATTTCGAAAACCTCGTAAGCGCCATACAAAATGACATTTGCAAGCAAAATAGAATTATTTTTATATTTAAAGCTGGAAATGTTTAAGTCTCACCCACCAAATTCTTTGTTTTTGAGATAAAAAAAAAAGTCTGGAAAGTTTCAGGCCAATCGCAGCATTCTTGGTGCGGCGTCAGGCTCTCAAAGTCAGTAACTTTGGTAAAAACGATACTTCTCGTCGAGTAAGTCAAAAACTATATATCCTAAACAGCACAAATATTCCTCGAACCCCCATTATTTTAATAAATAACAGCTTTTTTCTGTATGCGGAAGCTTTATCTCGATATGTAAACATGGCTGCCGTACAAAAAACCGTTTTCAGCTGAAGTTCGTTTTCGGACCCTAAGGGGTTAACGCGTGCCCATAGAGGGTTAATTTCTAAGACCGACCCCATTTATTTTAATATAGCCAACATTTATTTCAAAGGATTCAAAGCGCTATTTCTACTCCTTAGAGTAGCTCCAATACAAACATTAAAATGTACGGAAAAACATGAAATTGATTGAATTTGAGCTATTATATTTTTATGCAATATAATGAACATATCATGTTCTACAAATTGAATTTTGAAAATAAATTTCTTTTTATTATTTTTGTTGTATGGCCAATGTGAATTTGTATTTTGTATATTTTGAAATGAGCTAATAAGGCCTAAAGATTCATAATGCAAATAAAACAAATTATTTTATTTCATTTTTCCCGACGTTTCGTCAATTATTTGTTGACTTTATCAAGGGATGGGAAATCTATTTATTTGTTAAAGTCAACAAATAATTGACGAAACGTCGGGAAAAATTAAATAAAATAATTTGTTTTATTTGCATTATGAATCTTTAGGCCTTCTTAGCTCATTTCAAAATATACAAAATAAATTTGTTTTGTCTCCCCCATATCAAAAATTATGTTGGTCTCAATTAAACGTTGCCTTCACTTTACAAAAGCCCCATTGGCATTAAAAAGGAAACCATGAAGATTTGATAAGTTTGAAAAAAGTAATGCCAGCAAATAGTTGACTATTTTTTTGAACAACTCGTTATTAATAATAAATAGTACGAATTTTTAAGTGTTTTTTAAGTTTAATTAGTTATCGGCCCTTTTCATAATGTACGATTAAGAGTTAACGTGGACTTGAACGCCAAGTTCGAAATACAAAACTTGTCGTTAAAGTCCACGTTGAGTCATTGTATAAAGGGCCGTAAGAAAACTTTTTTTTACCAATGGAATGTTCTTTTTTTTTTGATATTATATCTTCGGTTTATTTGTTACATTTTTTCAGCGTCACAATATTTTGAATTTTAAACGTGAGCTTAAGAGTGAAATAAATAATATGTAATAAGTTTCCTTGTATTCATTTTATATAACATCTTTCGTTACTTTTTTTTAAGAGAATAAACATTTTCTTTGAAAAATATAAGATTCAGAGTAGGAAAATAAACTAAACGAAACGTTTGCTTTCGTTTTGTTATGTATTTTCCAATATGTAAAACAAAAACAAAACAATAACAACGAGAATGATAGTCCCATTTAGTTTCGTACTGTTTGTGCTTGTGTACACAAAATGTACGTTAACTTAAATTTACGCAGCTAGAAAAGAAAATAACAAGAACAAAATTGAAAAGTTTTAAGAAAATACATTTGCAAACGGGTCCCGATTGATTTGCTCATCATAGTAGAGAATGTGTTAGTGTATATAAGTTATTATTTCTCTTAGTTAAAAAACTAAAAAAACAATTTTTTGTTTTTCCGGTATCCACGACCGTTCTTTATTAAAATCAGATTTAAACTTAAACTTAATTTTACATATTTTTAATTTATATTTTATTTTATGCTTAACTAGCTTAATTCTAAAAGTGGCGTGATAATTGGCTTTTAATAGTTGTTGCTATCGATTCTTAAGAAATGTTTTGACAAAGACAATGCAAAAAATTGCAGACATTGCTTAGGCTGCATTATTTTCAGGTGTAATGAACTCGTGAATAATTTCTTTAAAATTGATTGCAGCAACTTGGTGAATATAGCAATTTTGTATTTTTGTTTACTCAAATTTCATTTTGATTTCTTTAACTTTTAATTTTAATAATTGTTTATGTTAGCTTTTATTTTAATTTGATTTATTTTATTTTATTTTAATTTATTCTTGATAAATGTTTGTGTTAACTCTTCCCCTCTTAAGTCGATTGTCCTCAATCGATTTTTGTTAATTGAATTGGGGGCTTGAAATTTGCAGAAATGGTCCATTTTTTTCATTTGGGATATGACCCGTATTTACTTGTGGTTTCGACAATATGTACCATTTCTGTTTATGTTTATAAATTATTACAAATGTTATAATAAAAATAATTACAATTGCCACATCTGTGTTTAAACTAATTACATGTGTATTTTTATTTTTACCTGTTAGTATTTTAATGTTATCCTCATGCTGCAGTTGTTTAATATATAGATTTTCAAGTTTTATATTAAGGTTTGTTTTATTACTTTCTTTAATCTTTGTAATTAAGTTAGGTAGAACAATTGTGTCATAAATTTTTAGATTATTATTAAAATATGTTTTATTTAATACATTAATATTGCAATTTTCAAATCTGATAACAAAAGTTCATTTTTGTTGTATCTTTAATTTACTGCAGTCATGAGTTATTAATCCTTCAAAGTTTTTAAATACAATTATTCCCTGAATAACTTCTGTTATTGCAGTTTTTTCTGATATTTGGAGGTCGCATTGGGCCTCTCTAAAATCTAAAATATTTGATATGCACTTATTATCTACTACAAAAAAATTTTTTTCTAAATTGTCTTTAATGTTTACATCATAAATGTTATTATTATTATCGGTAAAAATTTCCGTTTGATTTAATACAATAGATTTATTTTGTATATTTGGAATAGGTTCAAATTTTATTCTAGACAAAATATTAGAAGAAAATTGGGGTATGAGTAATGTCAATATGATATTATTATTTTGGAAAAGTACTACAATTTTTATGTTACTATAGCTATCAAAGTCCGTAATTAAATCTAGTTCTTTCTGTGTCAAAATATCGGCTGGTGTAACGCCTAACTTACATGAAAATATTATTTTTCCTATGTCCTCGACGTGATTGTTTAAAAGTAATATGTCATTGTTAATTCTGTATATGTGTTGAATGAATTGAACTTCATCTTCAAGTGTTTTAATTCTATTTTGAGTTTCGTATCTAAATTTGTTAATGTAATTACTAATTAGAACTTGTTGTGTGTTTATATGTTTAGTGATATTATTAATCTGTTCGGTCATTAGGTTGCTTACAAGAGTAAGGTTATTAATTGTTCTGTTGGTGTTTTGTTCACTGTCCTGTATTTGAGATATGGTTTCTCGTATTTCTTGTTCGTCGTCACTGTCCATGGATCCTGCGATAATTTTCAAACCTTTTCCTACAATATTAAAAAGTCCTCTTTTAGATTTAGAAGTTATGTGAAGGTTATTTATTCGTGTGCTGAGTAAAAGGAAGTTCTTATTTATTGTGTCAATAAGTTGTTTGTCCTCAAAGGTGGTGGCATTTAATGTTCCTATGTTTTCGGAGATTAACAACATTGTCTCTTCGTATGCAGTCAGGTTTATGAAATGTAAGACTTTATCATAGTAACCGATTGTCTTTTGTTCTCCTATTTTGATAGGAATATAACCATTATTATTGGTCAAATCTTGCACATCCAGTTGTTGTGCGTTCGTCATCAGTATCCAAGTAAAAATTGTAGTTAGAAGTTTCATATTGTCCTAGAATAAAATTTATTTATATTGCAATGTTCATCATAGAAATTTTAAGATTGTTTTATATTGTTTTTATGAACTACTCTTCCTGACCTGGTTTTAATAGTAGTATTGAAATTTTGAGCGACTATTTCGTTTTTGTATTTAGCTGATAGTTTGTTACCTAGTCTTTTATTAATTTTCACAAAAATTTCGTCTCCTTCTTTGTATTCTTTTGGAGGAGCCCTGTTTGCGTTATGATAATCAAGGTCTTTTTTCTGTTTCTCTTCTAGTTTCTGAATTGTCTCTTCCCTATCTCTTGCTAATAATTCGGGATCGGTACTTACTCGTCGTCCGAAAAATGCTTCTATAGGTTTCTTCCCTGTAACCGTGTGAATGGATTGGTTGTATTCGTTAACAGATCTATCTAAAAGTTCTTGGAAAGATCGATGTATATTTTCGGTTTGTAAACAACGCATTATTTCTTGCAGGGTTGAATGAAAACGTTCAATTTGGCCATTAGAGCAACTTGTATAGGGAGCAGTTCTAAAAATTCTTATTCCGAATTCGTTCTCAATCATAAATTTTATAGACTCTGAATTAAAGGACTTCTCGTTGTCCATTACGAGTGTTTCTGGGATAAATGCATAAAGAATTTCTCTTAATGGTTGCCTTATATCTTCGGCAGCCTTAGATTTTATTGGTTTTGCCATGGTATATTTGGAAAATTTGTCAATCGCCGTGAGTACTAACTCTTTCCCAACTAAAAATATGTCCAAATGGACTATCTGTCCTGGAAACTGTGGAATAGGTGTGGCTTGAATTTGGGGTTTTGTTGGATGGCGATCGTATTTGTTTTCTTTGCACACAACGCATTTTTTTATAAGGTTTTTAATTTTTCTTGACATTGCAGGAAAGTAGCTGTCTTCGAGGATTTGTAATTTATTTTCCCTTGCACTTCTGTGAGCGCGCTTGTGGACTTTAAGGATAATTTCTTCCTGCTCTTGTTCGTTTTTGATATCTTTAACTTCCCTATAGGAGAATCTTATTTTATAGTTTCGAAAATTATCCAAAAATATTTCTTGTATTAATCCTATAGTTGATTCAGGTGCTTTTATACAATTAATAATCGATGGGTAAAGGAATTTCTTTAAAATTTTAACTAAATTTTCTGTGTTAAATTCAGGTTGAGATATTGTGTGTCTGTGGTAGCTAGGGAACACAATCTCAAATTTGTAATCAGACATAGAGGCGTTTT
The DNA here is from genome assembly GCA_956483635.1 of Panzeria rudis. NCBI lineage: Eukaryota > Metazoa > Arthropoda > Insecta > Diptera > Tachinidae > Panzeria > Panzeria rudis. The sequence continues at coordinate 56,684,892 of OY101451.1, forward strand.
TAAGAAAAATTTGGTTTTTGAATGCATTAATTGGTGCATCAACATGACATATTAAATTGTGCGAAGAACTTTCAGCGCTATTTGTTGCTATAGATAGTGTGTGGATATCAGTTTCTCGTGGTATTCTTGAAAGGGCGTCGGCAACGAGGTTTGCTTTACCTGGTTTGTATAACAACTCATAATTATACTCTTCGAGGATGGCCTTCCACCGTTTCATTTTGCTGTTGTTATTCTTGTTGCTTAAAGAGTATATGAGGGGCTGGTGATCGGTGTATATTTTCACCTTTGCCGGTCCGTACAAGTAATTTCGGAATGAATTAAGTGCCCATATTATAGCAAGGAACTCTTTCTCATTAGCAGCGTAGTGTTCCTCTGCTTTATTTAACGTTCGCGAAATGAAGGAAATTGGTTTATTGTTCTGAGATAGGACTGCACCTAACGCAAATTTTGACGCATCAGTTGTGAGTTCCATATCTTTAGAAAAATCTGGATATGCTAATATTATGTCTTCGGATACCAAAGAGTTTTTTATTTTATTAAATGCTTCCTTAGCTTCCGAATTAAGGTTTATTGACACAAGAGAAGATTTTTTCTTTGAAATCCTACCTTCTTCCCCTCTTAGGAGTGATGTCAGGGGTTTGGCTAATTTTGCATAGTCCCTCACAAATCTTCGATAGTAGACGGATAAGCCTAAAAACGATCTGAGTTCTTTTAGTGTTTTTGGTTCCGGGAAGTTAGCTATTGCTTCCACTTTGGTTGGATTTGTCTTAATTCCTTCTGCGGAAATGATATACCCTAAAAATTCAACTTCTTTATGAAGGAACTTGCATTTATCTAATTGCACCTTTAGGTTGGCTTCTTCTAAAGTTTAAAAAATTTTTTTAATATCATTTATGTGTTGGTCTTCTGTTTTGCTAAATATAATAATGTCGTCAATATAGACGTAACATCTCCTTCCAATATGCTCACGAAGGATGTCATCAAGGGCTCTTTGAAATATCGACGGAGCGTTCTTAAGTCCGAAAGGTAACCTTGTGAACTCGTATTTCCCGTTACAAATAGAAAACGCAGTTTTTTCGTAATCAGCTGGTTTCAAGGGAATCTGATGGAATCCGCTCTTAAGGTCGATTACTGAGAAAAAATTGTTTTCGAGTAGCTGCGATGTGACCACATTTATTTCTGGTATTGGATATCGGTCCGAAATGGTTGCTGAATTAAGTTTTCGATAATCAATTACCATTCTGTATTGTTTATTGCCCGCCGAGTCGGATTTTTTGCTAACGTTCCATACAGGGGAGTTACATGGGGAACGCGAAGGTTTAATAACACCATCCTGTAACAGTTTATCTACCTGTTTTTCTATTTCGGATTTTAATGCAACAGGGTATGGATAAAATCTAGTATAAATAGGGCAGTCAGATTTTGTACGAATTTCTCCTACCACTTTTGTTGTAAAAGTGAGCTTTTCGTCTGGCTCGGCAAATAGTTTTGCATGCTTTGCTACTACCATACTTAGTTTTTCCTTTTGTGACTGAGTTAAATGATCATCTTTTATTTCTATTGAGTTCAAAGGCGCATGAGATAGAAGTTGTTTTATCTTTATCTTTAAACCATTTCTTATTTGCATGAAATTCTCACTTATATGAATAACAGCATTAAGCTGTTGAAGCGTTTCATTTCCTAAAATTCCATTGAACGATTTTAATGATGGCAGTATGTAAAATTTTATTTTTTCTTTTGAGTTGAATAAGTTAGCGAAAGTGTGTTCTTTAATTTCTACATCACCTGCTACTGATTTTGCGAGAAAGATATTTTTATTTAATAAAGGATGTTTAACGAATTGTGGTTGAATATAATTTTTTGTTGACCCAGTATCGATCAGAACTTTAAGGTTTTCGCCGCTCTTCGTTGTGAATTCTATGTAAGGCAACGAAGAGCTTGTCATTCTAAAAAATGGATGTCATTAAATTCCAAATATTGATTGTCCAGCATCGGTGGTTCCTGAGTGGAATCTATGTATTCATTTAAAGTTTGTTCTTCCTGTCCATCTGACTCTTCGAGATTTGCCTCATATTGTTGATATTCGGTATCTAGGTGAAAATTACGTGCAATTTTCCTTTGTGGTTGGTTTATTAATGGTGGGGGTCTGTCTCTAGTATAATTTGGCCTTGGTCTGTTCATGCAGTCGATCCTCCTAGTGCGTAGACTTTCGTCTACCTCCATAGGTTCTGGTGGAGTTTGTGGTTTAGGAGCTCGGGGTCTAGGAGGCAGTTGTGGCTGGAAATCGTAGCGCCTCTCTGGCATAAACCTTTGCTGAAAATTTTCACGGGGTGCTTGTGGGTTATAAGCGAGTTGAGGAAAGAATGTCATTGGACGTGAACGAGGAGGAATTTGTGGATTGCGAGAAAATTGTTGTGAATTACGTGGTGATTGGATTTGGGAGTTAAATCCGCTTCTACCGGGATTACTATTATGAGCGTAATTTGCTCGATATGTTTGATTCTCAAGCTTTAAACATAAGTGCAGAGCTTGCGGAAGATCGACCGGCTCTCTCATACCAAGGAGCTTCGGCAGATCACCATTTAGTCCTCGCACAAAAGTATCGAGAGCTTTATCTCTATAAGTCTGCGTGAGTAAGCATACCGATTCATTTGACGCATTTAAGCTTCCCAATTTATTCAATATTAAAGATAAATGTTTATAGACTCGTTGGTAAAAGTCTTGAACTGAGGATCGACCCTGAATGAGTGAGGTCATCTGATATTCGAGAGTCGCTAGGTCTCTTTTATCAGCGTAATGAAGTGAAAGGCATCTTGATATAGCTGTCCAGTCGAGGGGAGTATTATATGATTCGAGAGCTATATCAGCTTCTCCAACAATTTTGTTCCTAATAGTGTTCAATATACCGTAATACCTAGGTGTGCCTTTCATGCCATCGTAAATTTGTAGCACACGTTCTATACTTTTTTTCCATGAGTTAAATTCGCCTTGGCTTCCCGAAAATTCGCGAAGGCTTTTAACAATATCAGGAATTTTATCGAGATCTCCTAAATTCTCCCTGTATCTCTCATATATGACTTGATCCCTAACTATATTGGGTCCTGCATTAGGGTTAAGTGCTGCCTGAAGTATCTGTGGTCCTGGTTGTGTAAAAACTTCTCTCGCTATATTTGATATTAATGTATTAAGTTCGTCCAAGCTAATTTGTGCATTAGGGACACGATTACTGCCTTGAGGAACGACAGCGGGTCGTACTAAATTTTCAGGATTTGACATAATTAAAAATTCTTTTTCAATTAAGACCCTTTTTTCTTCTAACTTTTAATGTTTAATGATTAATATTTTTTATTTATTATTTTGTATCAAATTTATTCACAGTAAATGGATTTTTCTTAATTTGTTTCTTAAAATTAATTTAAATTGCATGTATTTATTTTCCTTAATCTAAATTAAAATACCTTTTTTTCTGGAAGTTTTTTTGCTGTTGATGGGATGATGGATTCTTCTTTCCTTGATGGGGTGGATAGATGGTTAGCACGTTATGCTTCCCGTTTGCCTCTGCTACTAGGGGACCGTCTTCTATCACTTTTTTGAGCTTCACAGGGTTCCAGATGTATTTTAAAACTAGTTTTTTGTTTGTTTTTATTTTCACAAAGCTGAACAGTTTATGTATTTTTCTTTCTTGTCTGTATATTTTCACAAAGTTAAACAGTTTATTATATGTATCTGCGTATTTGAAACTGGATTTTGTTTCTATTTTTACAAAGTTCTTTAGCATATAATTTAATTTTTTTTCAGGTTCTTAAGACACTTTTTATTTAGAGTTTATTTAATTTTTAATCACACAGGATATTCTTTTTTTCACACAGGATTTAAAAAAACTTTTTTTTTTCTTTATTAAGCTCCGGGGTTTTTTTTGCTTTGCCTAAGAAACCGCACTTCTTAAGGGCTTCTGGTTCCGAAGGACATAAATTTGTCGGGTTTAAAAATTACTACGCGGCGTGCTACTTGAGGACTTAGTAGTATTTTTTATTGTCCTTTTAAATTTATTTTAAAAAGGAAATCTTACTTCGCGCCGTGCTACTTGATGACTTATTGCGCGGAAGATATTATTTTATTATCCTTTTTTTACATTTATTTAAAAAGGAAACCCGTTATCGATTGACTCGGGCACCAGTTATTATTTCTCTTAGTTAAAAAACTAAAAAAAACAATTTTTTGTTTTTCCGGTATCCACGACCGTTCTTTATTAAAATCAGATTTAAACTTAAACTTAATTTTACATATTTTTAATTTATATTTTATTTTATGCTTAACTAGCTTAATTCTAAAAGTGGCGTGATAATTGGCTTTTAATAGTTGTTGCTATCGATTCTTAAGAAATGTTTTGACAAAGACAATGCAAAAAATTGCAGACATTGCTTAGGCTGCATTATTTTCAGGTGTAATGAACTCGTGAATAATTTCTTTAAAATCGATTGCAGCAACTTGGTGAATATAGCAATTTTGTATTTTTGTTTACTCAAATTTCATTTTGATTTATTTAACTTTTAATTTTAATAATTGTTTATGTTAGCTTTTATTTTATTTTGATTTATTTTATTTTATTTTATTTTATTTTAATTTATTCTTGATAAATGTTTGTGTTAACTTATATGCTAAATACAATGAAGCATTCAACGAAATACATATCTGCTTTTGTGTTGTTGTTGTACGATTGAAACGCGATATTAAAGCATGCAGATGAATGAAAAGCCAATTGTTTTGTTTCATTTTTTGGCATTGTAAGAGTATTTGTTTTGGTTTTGCTCATGTACGAAACGATTAAAAATATTTTAAAAGTTTGTGTCTTCACATGAAATGTTTGCGAAAAGTTTTGTTTGTTTGCACACTCTGATAAGAATAAATGTTAATTTACACACAGAAATTTCTGTTTTTTAATTATACAAAACCTCGCAAGCGACAAAATTTGCGAATTTCTATTTGCGCCAAAGCGACAAATTTGGATACAGTTACTTGTTAGTAATAAATTTAAAAAATAAATTATGCTACACCCTTCAGAGAGTCGGAAAGCCATGTTTTGTACAAAAATTTTTTGTTATAAAACACATATTTAAAAAGTTATTAAGTTTTTTTCATTTTCTGAAAAATGGGTTGTTGGCGCTAACGTGGTTTAAGAAGAAAGGCGACGGTATGTATGTTTCTCTGAAAAGTAAACAAAACACCACAAATAAAGTAGTGAAAGTAGTGGTGATAGTTTATCAAAAACCATCGATAACTATCGAGAGTTTTCGATAGTCTTAAAACCACAATTTGGCTATACATATATACATATGTTGTATTTGGTATATTTGTAAAAGAAGTATATATCTTACAAACTCAGTAAATTTATTAATAAGAGTTATAAAAAAATAAAACTTCATGCATATATTTCCATTAGACCACATACATATATGTGCAAGTATTATTTTTTCCACTCCCCGAAATACGAAATGAGCAAAAAATAAGTTTCCAAAGTATAGACCGACCCAAAAATACCCTAAAAAGGCATACAGCTTAACTTACCTATAAGTCTTAAACTAAAAGTATTTACCACTTAAGTTGAATAAACTTTTTGCAGGTAGTAAAATGAGAAACATTTTCTTCATATAAGTTTTTAGCTGACGATTGGCCGTCAGCAGTTTTTTTGACGGATATATTTTGATCTCCTATATTCAAGCGGATTGGTTTTAGACTTCAGTAGCTTATTTTTTGTGCACTTCATATTTTTTGACCGAGGAGCGGAAAAAAATAAAAATTTTGGACATGCCACTACATTTTTTCACAGGATTTCCCGGAATTCCGCAAAATTTTCAATCCCAATTTCCTGAAAAATTAGTTCGGGAATTCCCGGGAATTTTCACCTTAATATATTGAACCTCAATAAACCGAATTTACAAAAAATATACTTCTAAGAAGTTGTCTCTGAATTTTCCAACATCCTTTACCTTACCCATTTTTTTTAAAATCTCATATATA
>OY101451.1:56695909-56801487 GCA_956483635.1 Panzeria rudis
AATCGGTTGTGGGTAGTAGAACCAACAGAAATTAAGAGCGAGCTATTAACAGCAAAAGCCCTCGTAAAAACTTGCAAAGGAGGAAAGATCCCTATAAGAGTACTTAATTTATCAGGCAACGAAAAAGTCGTCAACGGAAATTCTGCTATAGGCCAATGTACTCCACCAGAGGCAATAATAAACTGCGAGCGAAAGCCAGAACCAGCCAATATGTCCGCAAAAGAATGTGAACAATTTGAAGAGCACGTGGGGAAATGGGTAGCAGGATTAGCAGCTCCTGATAGAAATAAAGCTAAACAGCTGCTAAAAAGGCACACCAGCGTCTGCGCCTTGAAAGATCAAAGCCAAGGGAGAACGGCAATAGTGCAACATGAAATAAATACAGGCGAAGCGAGGCCGATCAAACAGCCACCCAGAAGTGTACCCCTAGCAAAACGGAATGAGGTAAAAGAACTTGTCCATGGCATGGAGCGGAGTGGTGTAATCGAGCCATCTTCAAGTCCTTGGAGTTCACCCGTGGTCTTAGTCAAAAAGAAGGATGGCAGTACAAGATTCTGCGTAGACTACAGAAAGCTCAATGACGTTACTAAGAAGGACAGCTATCCGCTACCAAGAATTGACGACACTTTAGACACGCTGGCTGGAACGAAATGGTTCTCCACGTTGGACCTACAAAGCGGATATTGGCAGGTGGAGATTGCAGAGAAAGATAAGGAGAAAACTGCTTTTAGTGCGAGCGATGGATTATGGCAGTTTAAAGTTATGCCATTCAGGCTCTGCAATGCTCCAGCTACTTTTGAACGCCTAATGGAACGAGTGCTGAAGGGACTTCACTGGAAGACTTGCTTGGTGTACCTTGATGACATCGTCGTGATGGGAAAAACTTTTGATGAGCACCTCAAAAATTTGGCACAAGTTCTTCAACGCATATCATCAGCTAGTTTAAAACTTAGCGTGAAGAAATGTGCATTGTTCCAGAGAGAAGTAAAGTATTTGGTCCATCGTGTTACGGCAGACGGAATCTCAACGGATGAAGATAAAATACGAGCAGTTAAAGACTGGCCGCGCCCGAAAAATCTTCATGAACTGCGCAGCCTTATGGGCCTTTGTCCATACTACAGACGCTTTGTACCAAATTTTGCCAACGTCGCTGCGAGCCTGCATGAGCTGACCAAAAAGTCGAGGCCGTATCACTGGGACGAACAGCAGGAGAATGCGTTCCAGACACTAAAGGATTTACTGAGTACGTCACCAATACTAGCCTACCCCATAGCTGGAGAAAATTTTTTGCTTGATACCGGTGCGAGCGGCTATGGCATAGGAGGCGTGTTGTCAGAAATAGTCAATGGCACAGAAAAAGTGATAGGCTATTATAGCCGTATACTCTCAAAGGCTGAGAAAAACTACTGTGTCACACGACGTGAGCTTTTGGCAGTGTTAGAGTGCATAAAACACTACCATAAGTACTGTATGGCTAACACTTTACGCGGAGGACCGACCATTCTGCATTGAGATGGCTGTTTCAGTTTAAAAATCCTGAAGGGCAGCTAGCGCGGTGGATTGTACGTCTTCAAAGCTACGACTTCCGAATCGAGTGTAGAAGGGGTGTAAAGCATAACAATGCAGATGCTTTATCACGACGGCCCTGCAGCTTGGAGTGCAGACATTGTGTTAAGGCCGAAAAGAAGGAATGCGGTATTGATGTTCGGTTAACGCACATCGATTCCGATGAGGACTGGTCAGCGGCACAGAGGAACGACACCATATTGGCGACAATTATAGCAGCCAAAGAGGAAAATAGAAGACCTGCTCGCAATGAAATATCAGCTGAAAGCCCACTTGTGAAATCTTATTGGGCTCAGTGGAATAGCCTGAAGATGATAAACGGGTGCTTGTACCGCGTATGGGAAAGTGCAGATGGTAAAATGGCTTCCAACCTAATATTTGTGCCATCCTCCAAGGTGAATAAGGTTTTGCACGAATTCCACAACGGTCCTAGTGGCGGTCATCTGGGAGTGACAAAAATGCTGGAGAAGCTAAAACAGCGTTTTTATTGAGTTGGGTGTCAACAAGCCGTAGCCGACTGGATAGCAAACTGCCCACAGTGCATCGCAGCAAAAGGACCAGTAAGAAAAAGTGGAGGACAGCTGCAGCAATACAACTCGGGTGCACCATTTGAGCGGATAGCAATGGATGCAGCAGGTCCTTTTCCCGTCAGCGACGCCGGGAATCGCTATGTTTTTGTGGTGATGGACTATTTTAGTAAATGGCCAGAAGTATATGCCATACCCAATCAAGAAGCAAGGACAGTTGTGAATGTATTTGTTAACAACTGGGTATGCCGCTATGGTGTTCCAATAGAATTACATTCTGACCAAGGTAGAAACTTCGAGTCTGCTATATTCCGGGAAATGTGCGAATTATATGGGATAAAGAAAACAAGAACGACGCCGCTGCACCCACAGTCCGATGGCATAGTAGAAAGATTTAATCGTACTCTAGAGGAGTACCTGCGAAAAGTGGTAAGCGCACATCAAAGGGACTGGGACGAGCACATTCCCAAATTTTTGTTGGCATATACCAGTGACAAGATGAAGGCTAGATATGACCGAGCTGCAAATTCTGAGGAATTCAATGAGGGTCAATTGGTTCTACTTAACAACCCACAACGAAAGAAGGGATTGTCTCCAAAATTGCAGACTCACTGGGATGGACCATATAGAATACAGAAGTACAACACACCTAGTTCCAAAATGAAAATAGTACACCTGGAACGACTGGCGCACTATGGAAAAGGTGATTGTGTGCCTATTCGGGACGAACAGGCTTAAGTGGGCGGCAGTGTTACGAAATGAAAATACAGATTCAAATGTAACGGCACAAACTGACAACCCGATTATTATCTGCTTTATACCCCTAAATCACAGTTAAACTTGGCATAACTCGACAACTGTCAATAGAATTCAAAATAACGGAAATGGAAGTTTCCGAAATCTTCAGGAAACGGTAGCTAGAACTTACAAGATTATTCGAGACTGCTTAATTACAATTACAGTGACATTGAATTTAAACAACATCAGCTGCAAGAGATGTAAACTTGATAACAGCGTAATTTGCTTAAGTTGCAAACATTAGAGTATGTGTGTGTGCGAAGATAACCAAACAGAAGAAAAATCTCATGCATCTACACACGCACATACACTACACCATAGCAAGACCAAATGATCATGCGGTATACTTAAAGATAAAAAGAGACAACTACATTCCAGAAAGTTAGCGAAGCTACCAGAAGGTTTTATAATTGACTATATAAGGGGAGGCTGCCAGACGACATAGATAAGTGTGTATAGCAAGTTGGTTCGTTGTACCATCTGGTTTGAGCCAACTGCAAGAAGGCAGCGTCAATTCGTCTCCAGCAAGATGAGAGTGGGAGCCCGCAGAGATTGTCAATATCGACATCCCGAAGCAAGGTTCCCCTCTTAGCCAGATCATCCGCAATGATGTTGCCTGAAACGGACTCGTGCCCGCGTACCCATCTGAGGGTGATACCTAGATTGCTCGCCAATCTGGATGTGGTGTACACACCAGTGAGTGCTTTAATCGCCAGTTGACTGTCGGTTATGATCTGAACATCGCCATTTGATATCCGGTAAAACCTTAGCCAGTATATTGCTCGTTTGATGGCAGATATTTCTGCTTGTAGGATGCTTCATTCGTCCGGGAGTCTGAAAGACATTTTGATCCGGAACTCCGTGATATAGACACACCCGCCAACTCTCGTTCCCCATTTGAAGTCATCGGTGTAAATGTGTATGGCCCCGTGTGATGTTGGGGAAAAGTAATCCGTCACGGAGTATCGGAATTATTTCCTGAAGGAGGGCTTCGGAGTGCAGTAGTCAATGAGATCCGGAATGGTATCAGTAGTCTCTAGAATGCTAGCATGACCCCACGGTAGATGGTTCCATGCGCCGATTGCGTTAAGCCTGATTGCTGTACGTAGTGCTTGCTTTCTGGCCAGCAGCGAAGAGAGCCTTTGTTGGTGTGGATCTTATGGCACCAGTTATCATGATTGCCATTATGCGAAGAACCCTCTCTATGCATATATATATATATATATATATATATATATATATATATATATATATATATATATATATATATATATATATATATATATATATATATATATATATATATATATATATATATATATATATATATATATATATATATATATATATATATATATATATATATATATATATATATATATATATATATATATATATATATATATATATATATATATATATATATATATATATATATATATATATATATATATATATATATATATATATATATATATATATATATATATATATATATATATATATATATATATATATATATATATATATATATATATATATATATATATATATATATATATATATATATATATATATATATATATATATATATATATATATATATATATATATACATATATATATATATATATATATATATATATATATATATATATATATATATATATATATATATATATATATATATATATATATATATATATATATATATATATATATATATATATATATATATATATATATATATATATATATATATATATATATATATATATATATATATATATATATATATATATATATATATATATATATATATATATATATATATATATATATATATACATATATATATATATACATATATATATATATATATATATATATATATATATATATATATATATCTATATATATATATATATATATATATATATATATATATATATATATATATATATATATATATATATATATATATATATATATATATATATATATATATATATATATATATATATATATATACATATACATATATTATATGTACATATGTATGTAAATTTATTTATATAAAAAAGAACAAAATAAAAAAACAAACTAAAGAGCAAGTCATATCACATCAATTTAAAATTAATTAATAATATTTAATAATAACACTGGTTAACGAAATCAAGCTGTGATAAGAAAAAACAGAGGACACTGTATTTTTAAGCATATAAAACTACTTAGAAATTTTGTAGTTTTGTTCAAAAAGTTTTTTTTCGTTGACCTGAGTAATTAATATAGTAACTTAAATTAAAAAACTAAGGAACATTTCATATTAAGGTGGTAAAACAAATACTTAAATGAATTAATGAAAAAAAAATGTTTCAATAAATGAATCTATCGAAATATGTAAAAAAAAAACCGTATTTGAAAGGAAATAAGTTAGGACATAATTTTATTAAGGCAACAATATATGAATATTAAGGAAAACGCCATATTTTCGTTTGTGTTGTGCACCGAGTTCCTAAAGCTCTGTACTTTTAGCTGCAGTACAATTTTTTGGGCTTTTAATTTTTCAATATAAAAATTGTGCTTTCTTATTTCCTTGTAGTGTTTCTAAACTTCCCTATTGCGTATTTCTTGGTCAGCAGCCGTTAGTACAAATTGGTTGAACCTTCCACCTCCCGTTGATTTTACTTCGGTTTGATTATGAGAAAGTTTCTTCCTGACATTTGCTTTCCAGTCGATTCAAGCCTAAAATAGGTATACATATTATCATTTACTTTTTAAAGTTTTACACAAAGATTGTACGCTTTTTACTTTTTTCCAATTAGCTACATTTTTAAATTGGACGTCCTCCAGTGTTTAGCTCGGTATTCAGCTGTGACCATATATGATCTTGGTCAATTTATACCCTTTGCACAAGCCTTTTGCTATATTTGGGTGCCTAGTTATAAAATTAAGTAGTATTTCGTCCTGCTTTTGGCTTCTGTGCTTTCTCCTAGAATTTAACAATGTAGAACATACTTACACACGAATATATGTATGTATGTATGTGCATACATATAGTATGTAGCTGTTTATTTATATATTTAATACAAATACTTACATATTCCTAAAATTTGGTGTATAAATTAATTAAATATTTTTGCCGCCTTTCACTTAGTGGTCTGAAACAATCGATGGTACTATCGATACTATCGATAGCTTTTGACTATCGAATCACTATCGATAGTTTTCAATACTATCGATAGTTGACGATAGTTTTTATATATTTAGTTATTAGGTTCGATAGCGTATCTTTTGGGTAAAATTTGGTAAAATGAGAGTAACCAAGAATTAATACCACTAAACACAAATTTACGGGAACAGCAAAAACAATTTTCAGTTCTAGGGAACGACAAACTTTACCAAAACTTGTAAGTTAGTGTAAGCTTTTTGAAATATTAATTGGTATGTGATTTTTTCGATGTTGCTGTTTATTTTGTTATATATGAGATTTAAAAAAAATGGGTAAGGTAAAGGATGTTGGAAAATTCAGAGACAACTTCTTAGAAGTATATTTTTTGTAAATTCGGTTTATTGAGGTTCAATATATTAAGGTGAAAATTCCCGGGGATTCCCGAACTAACTTTTCAGGAAATTGGGATTGAAAATTTTGCGGAATTCCCGGGAAATCCTGTGAAAAAATGTAGTGGCATGTCCAAAATTTTTATTTTTTTCCGCTCCTCGGTCAAAAAATATGAAGTGCACAAAAAATAAGCTACTGAAGTCTAAAAGCAGTCCGCTTGCATATAGGAGATCAAAATATATCCGTCAAAAAAACTGCTGACGGCCAATCGTGGGCTAAAAACTTATATGAAGAAAATGTTTCTCATTTTACTACCTGAAAAAAGTTTATTCAACTTAAGTGGTAAATACTTTTAGTTTAAGACTTATAGGTAAGTTAAGCTGTATGCCTTTTTAGGGTATTTTTGGGTCGGTCTATACTTTGGAAACTTATTTTTTTGCTCATTTCGTATTTCGGGGAGTGGAAAAAATAATACTTGCACATATATGTATGTGGTCTAATGTAAATATATGTATGAACATATGTATATATGTATAGCCAAATTGTGGTTTTAAGACTATCGAAAACTCTCGATAGTTATCGATGGTTTTTGAAAAACTATCGCATGCTATCGATGGCGTAGACTATCGATAGTTTCAGACCACTACTTTCACTACTTTATTTGTGGTGTTTTGTTTACTTTTCAGAGAAACATACATACCGTCGCCTTTCTTCTTAAACCACGTTAGCACCAACAACCCGTTTTTCAGAAAATGAAAAAAACTTAATAACTTTTTAAATAAGTGTTTTATAACAAAAAATTTTTTTACAAAATATGGCTTTCCGACTCTCTGAAGGGTGTAGCATAATTTTTTTTTTTAATTATTACTAACAAGTAACTGTATCCAAATTTGTCGCTTACGTGTTTTTGGCGCAAATAGAAATTCGCAAATTTTGTCGCTTGCGAGGTTTTGTATAATTAAAAAACAGAAATTTCTGTGTGTAAATTAACATTTATTCTTATCAGAGTGTGCAAACAAACAAAACTTTTCGCAAACATTTCATGTGAAGACACAAACTTTTAAAATATTTTTAATCGTTTCGTACATGAGCAAAACCAAAACAAATACTCTTACAATGCCAAAAAATGAAACAAAACAATTGGCTTTTCATTCATCTGCATGCTTTAATATCGCGTTTCAATCGTACAACAACAACACAAAAGCAGATATGTATTTCGTTGAATGCTTCATTGTATTTAGCATATATACACTAACACATTCTCTACTATGATGAGCAAATCAATCGGGACACGTTTGCAAATGTATTTTCTTAAAACTTTTCAATTTTGTTCTTGTTATTTTCTTTTCTAGCTGCGTACATTTAAGTTAACGTACATTTTGTGTACACAAGCACAAACAGTACGAAACTAAATGGGACTATCATTCTCGTTGTTATTGTTTTGTTTTTGTTTTACATATTGGAAAATACATATCAAAACGAAAGCAAACGTTTCGTTTAGTTTATTTTCCTACTCTGAATCTTATATTTTTCAAAGAAAATGTTTATTCTCTTAAAAAAAAGTAACGATAGATGTTATATAAAATGAATACAAGGAAACTTATTACATATTATTTATTTCACTTTTAAGCTCACGTTTAAAATTGAAAATATTGTGACGCTGAAAAAATGTAACAAATAAACCGAAGATATAATATCAAAAAAAAGAACATTCCATTGGTAAAAAAAAGTTTTCTTACGGCCCTTTATACAATGAGTCAACGTGGACTTTAACGACAAGTTTTGTATTTCGAACTTGGCGTTCAAGTCCACGTTAACTCTTAATCGTACATTATGAAAAGGGCCGATAACTAATTAAACTTAAAAAACACTTAAAAATTCGTACTATTTATTATTAATAACGAGTTGTTCAAAAAAATAGTCAACTATTTGCTGGCATTACTTTTTTCAAACTTATCAAATCTTCATGTTTTCCTTTTTAATGCCAATGGGGCTTTTGTAAAGTTTAATTGAGACCAACATAATTTTTGATATGGGGGAGACAAAACAAATTTATTTTGTATATTTTGAAATGAGCTAAGAAGGCCTAAAGATTCATAATGCAAATAAAACAAATTATTTTATTTAATTTTTCCCGACGTTTCGTCAATTATTTGTTGACTTTAACAAATAAATAGATTTCCCATCCCTTGATAAAGTCAACAAATAATTGACGAAACGTCGGGAAAAATGAAATAAAATAATTTGTTTTATTTGCATTATGAATCTTTAGGCCTTATTAGCTCATTTCAAAATATACAAAATACAAATTCACATTGGCCATACAACAAAAATAATAAAAAGAAATTAATTTTCAAAATTCAATTTGTAGAACATGACATGTTCATTATATTGCATAAAAATATAATAGCTCAAATTCGATCAATTTCATGTTTTTCCGTACATTTTACTGTTTGTATTGGAGCTACTCTAAGGATTAGAAATAGCGCTTTGAATCCCTTGAAATAAATGTTGGCTATGTTAAAATAAATGGGGTCGGTCTTAGAAATTAACCCTCTATGGGCACGCGTTAACCCCTTAGGGTCCGAAAACGAACTTCAGCTGAAAACGGTTTTTTGTACGGCAGCCATGTTTACATATCGAGATAAAGCTTTCGCATACAGAAAAAAGCTGTTATTTATTAAAATAATGGGGGTTCGAGGAATATTTGTGCTGTTTAGGATATATAGTTTTTGACTTACTCGACGAGAAGTATCGTTTCTACCAAAGTTACTGACTTTGAGAGCCTGACGCCGCACCAAGAATGCTGCGATTGGCCTGAAACTTTCCAGACTTTTTTTTAATCTCAAAAACAAAGAATTTGGTGGGTGAGACTTAAACATTTCCAGCTTTAAATATAAAAATAATTCTATTTTGCTTGCAAATGTCATTTTGTATGGCGCTTACGAGGTTTTCGAAATGACTTTAATATCCTTTTTTTTAAATTGTTAAGATAAGAATACAATCGGGTGGCAAATGTTATTTTCTACCATAAAAGCCAAAAAAAGTCCATTTCGATAAAATGGCGCTTACGTGGATTAATATAATAATTTAAACGATTGCTTACATTTCTTGTTCAGAGGCCGCTTTTGCGACTGCTTTGTTATAAAGTACTTTTATTAATTAATGTTGTTTTCTTGTCTTAACTCTAGCTTACTACTAAATACATATTGTTATGCCTGAGAACTTGCTGTGCTTTCAAATTCCCAGACATCAGTTTGGTGTGTGTTTGGACAATTATTTTATACAATAACAAAAGTATTATCTTACTCATGCTGCATGCGGAAGGCATACAGCTAATCAATCAAATACACTACACTGTATGCAGAAGGCATACAGTGACTACGTCAAACACAGTACACCTCCTTTTTCCAGAAAGAATAATCAATACCTAGTTGATTATTCTTAATGTTTACAAAAAATAAAAATTACTCTATAATTAGGCTAATATAAAATTTTATACTTAAAAATTTTTATTTAAATATTTATTCAAAAACAATTTTAAAACTTTAAATTCAATTCAATTACGTTTTATTAAAAAAAATAAAAAATAATGTGAGTCCGATCACATTTCGTAATGAAACTTTTTTTATAGAAATTTTATTAGAATTAACATTACCTCCATTCTGCTTTGATACACTTTGTGTTGTTTTATGTTCAGAGCTATAATTTTTTTGGTGTTTTGTAAAATATTTTGCTATTTTGTATTTGTTGCGAATTAACATTACCTCCATTCAGCTTTGATACACTTTGTGTTGTTTTATGTTCGGAGTTATAATATTTTTGGTGTTTTGTAAAATATTTTATTATTTTGTATTTGTTGGGGTCGACAAGCTATTAATCAGCTGTTTACTGAAATGTAGCGCATGTAGTTATTTTACAGCAATGGTTTTCGAACTGTACAGCGCTAGCACAATTATATGTTAGTGAAAACTAGTAGCTCCTATTGCGCACTAGATGGTGTTTATATGCAACTGTTAAGTATGAATGACAATCTCAAAGACGAAGAAGACTTTAAGTTTGACAAGTTTAGTTTTTTGTTTTCCTTATTTTGCTTTGTTTTAGTAAATTTCTTATTAAAAGTGCAAAAAATCTTTATTAAAATTATATGTTTTTGTATTCATTTTATTTATTTGTTTTTATTTGCCTACGATAACATAATGTACGACAATTAGTGAAAATTAGTAGCTACTACTACTACTATTGCGCACTAGATAGCGTTAGTGTATTTCTATGCAGCTGTTAAGTTTCTCTGTACTTCTTGTTGTCCGTATTATTACACTAATACACTCATACACAGCTCACACCGCGTTGTTACAATCTTACTCAAAATTTGTGATTGTATTGTGAAAAAGATTTTTACCCCCTAGCGTATAGATGTTTACACATCAAAAAGTAAAAAAAAAGTATATACCCGTACAAAATAGTTGGAATTACTGCAGTTAAACAGCAAAATAACCAACAGTCAAAGACAAACGCAGTCAATAAACCATCAGCCAAATATCGCACCAAGTTCAGCGACAAATTCGGTAAAACCGGTTTTTTTTCAAAAAACCCGGGTTCAAAAACCGAGACGAACCGGTTCTGAATCCCGAAAAACTGGACACAAAATCACCTAAATCCCAGAAGCTCCCGGCAAAAGTTAAAAACGGCAGCGTCAAACTACTCACTCAATTCAAAAACACGGCAACACAGCACCAACCAACAAACGTACGATCTTACTGCAGGAGTTTGACCTTGAGACTCCCTTTGCCAGTGTTAGTGTATTTCTATGCAGCTGTTAAGTTTTGTTTCTACTTCTTGTTGTCCGTATGATTACACCAATACACTCATACACAGCTCACACCGCGTTATTACAATTGTAATATTAATCTTACTCAAGTAAGATTAATCTTACTCAAAATTTGAGATTGTATTGTGAAAAAGATTTTTACCCCCTAAAGTATAGATGTTTACACATCACAAATAAAACGTCGAAACAATCAAAATTAAGAAAAAAAATTTACTTTTACTTATCTTAATTGTACGGATATACCAAGATTATTATTGTTATTTATCATTATTATTAAATCAAGTTGCTAAACCTAATAGTATTTTAAAGAAATTAAAATATTAAAATCAAATTATCAAAATTATAGTACGTTACAATATGTAACATTGTTTTGCTATAGGAACTTAAATTTCATTTACCTCTTTTATCAAAATTTAACAATAGTATTACGGTTATTGTGTTGAGGTATTGTTTATAAAATTCTGGTAATGAGGCTTAAGATGATCATTTATAAAAAAATAATACGTTTTTTTTCTTTTTTTATATTAGCATTAAAACTCAATGAATAAACTGATTTTAACAATTGTAATATTAATCTTACTCAAGTAAGATTAATCTTACTCAAAATTTGAGATTGTATTGTGAAAAAGATTTTTACCCCCTAAAGTATAGATGTTTACACATCACAAACAAAACGTCGAAACAATCAAAATTAAGAAAAAAACATTTACTTTTACTTATCTTAATTGTACGGATATACCAAGATTATTATTGTTATTTATCATTATTATTAAATCAAGTTGCTAAACCTAATAGTATTTTAAAGAAATTAAAATATTAAAATCAAATTATCAAAATTATAGTACGTTACAATATGTAACATTGTTTTGCTATAGGAACTTAAATTTCATTTACCTCTTTTATCAAAATTTAACAATAGTATTACGGTTATTGTGTTGAGTTATTGTTTATAAAATTCTGGTAATGAGGCTTAACATGATCATTTATAAAAAAATACGTTTTTTTCTTAGCATTAAAACTCAATGAATAAACTGATTTTAAAAATCATATACTCTATTATGTTATGATTTAAATTACTTATCATTGAAGAACAATTGCCTTGAATTATCTTGAGAAACTATTTAACTTCCCTATCAGAGAGATTCAGAACCAAACATTGAGGTTCCCTATTATCTCGATAAAGGATCTTATGAGTTAAATTTCTTTATTCTGTCATTATGGATTTTAAATGTTTTCTCATTTTCATCGAAAAGTTCGACATTATTATGGTCGTCAAGGTCTATTATCTTGAATGGACCCTTCTAAACGGTGTCTAGTTTATGTCCACCATCATTGCGAACCAATACGAGGTAATTTGGGGCTACTTTGTCCGGATTTGCTCTTTCATTGGAAATATTTTGCCGTTGTAAGTAGTTGGGAACTGGGGCTTTGTCACCAATTAAAATTGTCAAAATTTGTGAAATTTTGTAATTTATTGCCTAAATTTGGGTAATTAGTGTCAAGGGTGTGTTTGACAAGGGTTTAGGTGGTGTTTTTGTATGTCGGTGCATGTAACTAGTTATGTTAGGCACGCGCAGAGGGTTTTACGATGGCTTGTACGTGATAATTTTCATTTATGAGCTTAAGTGTGAGGTGACGAGGTTTCGAATGTGTGTTTTTATGTTTGTTTTTTTTTCATTTATTGTTTAATTGTATATGAAAGGCGTGGGAAAAACGAGCTGTATGAATTTTTGTATAAGTGTGGATTGAAAAGGATTTTGGTTTTAAAGTGAGTTTTGGGAAATAGTATTAATGAACTTGTCAGTGAAAAAAATTAACTGTGTTTTAAAATTCTAATCTTGTACAATTAAGAAATATTTTGGTTGGGTTGGTGTTTTGTTTTTCATTTATTGTTTAAGTGTACGTTTCCATTTATTGTTTAAGTGTAGATTGAAAAGGATTTTGGTTTTAAAGTGAATTTGGTTGGTTGGTAATATAAACTGATAGTTAGAGTGTTAAAAAAAGTCATAATATGTGTAATTTAGTTTTGTAATGAAATGGAAATTCAAATGCAGAGAACGTATGTCTTTATGTTTAGTTTATTTTCTCTGTCCTTTGTCTGGTTTTCCTGCTTCTGTCTGTCTTTTCCTGTGGTTAAGTGCTTCACAGGATTTTGGTTTTAAAGTGAGTTTTGGGAAATAGTATTAATGAACTTGTCAGTGAAAAAAATTAACTGTGTTTTAAAATTCTAATCTTGTACAATTAAGAAATATTTTGGTTGGGTTGGTGTTTTGTTTTTCATTTATTGTTTAAGTGTACGTTTCCATTTATTGTTTAAGTGTAGATTGAAAAGGATTTTGGTTTTAAAGTGAATTTGGTTGGTTGGTAATATAAACTGATAGTTAGAGTGTTAAAAAAAGTCATAATATGTGTAATTTAGTTTTGTAATGAAATGGAAATTCAAATGCAGAGAACGTATGTCTTTATGTTTAGTTTATTTTCTCTGTCCTTTGTCTGGTTTTCCTGCTTCTGTCTGTCTTTTCCTGTGGTTAAGTGCTTCACAACAAAAATTAAAAGGAGAGATAAAAATCTTTGTTTAAGAAATGTTGATCGTGTGGGTATGAATGCACTTAGGAATAAAAAATTATTATTGATTGTACAAAGTGTGAATTTTTTTAAGTCTCCCTGTCTGTCTGTCTGTCTCTCTGTTTGATGGAATTAAATGTAGGCCAATGTTTGGCTGTTTGTTAGAATGAGTTGTATGGATTTTGTTGAAGTAATTATTTTTAGTAATAAACATGGTATCGATTTTGTAATGTAATGTTGTTGTTGTTGTTGTTGTTGTAAGAAGAAAGTGTGGTTGTCTTGATTATGAATAGTTTGGTATAGTGACAGAGTGACGGCAGAGCGACAGACTGGCAGACTGACAGACTGTCAATAGAAGCAGAGGATAGAGAATTTGTTAAGCAGAGATAAACGCATGCTGTGGTTAAGTGGTTCACAAGAAAAATGAAAAGGAAATTCAAATGCAGAGGACGGAGCTGTAGGCAGAGGGACAGAGCGAGAGCGATGACAGATAAAAGAGCAAGCGCGTAACAGCTCAAAAGTGCGCAATCATATAATTGATAGTAAATTCATACTGCTTGCTGACATTTGCCTCTGTCTATTGTACATACCATATATTAATAAATGAATCTTATAGAACGTATATAAGTAAAAGTAATAGGCAAATTTTTTACTAGTATAGTGTGATTTCTATTTATAAAAAGTGCTCTAAGCAAGTTTTACGGCTATTAAAAGAATTAAACAATTGGGAACTTTAAAAAATGAATACATCAAGTCCAATTTTTGAAACTCTAGAGGAGAGTCCTTTGAGATGTGCCCAGAAGATGGAATCATCATCAAGGGAAGAAGACTTAAGTCTCTTCTCTTTTAGTATGGATGAAGAAGCAGAAGAGTTTGTCAACGATTCAATCGTTGACGAAGTTCTTAACTGCATCCTCCATATCAACTCGGAAGACGCAAGCACAATACCTAACAACCAGCTGGGGAGCGTATTTAATGAATTAATTAACAATTCGGAGGATGCACAGCTACTTCAAAGCAATCAGCTGGAAAGCCCGTTTGATGAAGAAGTGCACAAGTTTCTGCTAGACGAAGAGGTGGATGCATTAATGAGAGATCTGAATTATGCTGAAGAGGAGCTCAGTAAATTAATAAAGGATTTTTTGGTGGATGTAGAAGGCGATGAATTGTTGGCTGCTTTAGATTTAAGTTTTTAACTCAAATCAATTTTAAATTATTAATCAAATGTATAGACACTTGTACCCCTTGTATTGTAATATCACATACTTAAATATACTTATATACATATATAAATAAATGAATAAGAAAAAAATTTAATTTTTTGTTTTTTAATATACATTTTTTTTTATTATATCAAAAAATATACAGCAAAAAAAATTGTTTAAATATAAGAATAGAATATTAATATAAATTTTTAATTAGTTTCTTTTTTAAGTAAATATGCATTTCTTAAAGCACAAACTCCATAGTTGTGGTAGCTACAATAAAAATTTTCCGGATATTTAAGTTGTATTTGCTTAAAGTTGATACAGCCAATATCCTCGATGTTAAAAACTCTGACTTGAAGTAATTTTTCAAACCATTTCTTCTTTTCCATACCCTTAACATAGATTGTTGAATATTTTAAATTGGTTTTTAAAAATTTTACAACACTCTTAAATGATATTGATCCATCATTCCAATTCAGATGATGAAAGTTTCTTGTTAACCAATTTGCTTCTTTTTGTTTTGCTATTGATAATCTTTTGAAGTTAAACGGTGGGTTGATAATAAAATTTATGTGCTCCTTATTGTTAAAAACAATTGCTATCTCTTTTGCAATGAAGGTGTTTGAATTAGATTTAAATCCTTGCATATCGATGAAAACTTTATCCCCCATCATCTTATTTTTTTTTTTTATTTACATGATTTTACGAACTTGACCTTTTAATGGTATGTATTCTATTAAACGATCGTGGATGAGAATGCAAAAAGCTGATGTATCAGTGGGAATGTTGGAATCTGTTTCAATTTCAATTTTTATATCAACAGGACCGTTCGAGAGAGACTCGTTTTGGTGACTGACATCTACTACCACTATAGGCACACTATTTTTGAACTCTTGAGCAGTTAGAAGCGGTTGTGATTCTCTCATGTAGTAGCTTTCTTGAAATCGTAGATACATATCATATAGAATTGCATAACGCTCATTTTTAAATTTTATATTAAGATCATCATATGGGTACGATTCGGAATTTAAATGTACTTTTAAATTGTTTAGATTACAGTGAACAAACTTATTCTCTTGTTGAAAAGCAATCAATACAAAACGGGGTCGTTCTCTATTTGCAGCCAATTTAACATTCCATATATGGCTAGTTCCTGTATTTAGTTGAGGATTAATGTGACAATCCCAACTGCGAAATGCCATCGGTATAGAAGCACCATTGTTAATAATTTTAATCATATTCAATTTGTTAAGATCGGATAATTGTACATGTGGAATTCTCCATGAGATGTTTGAGATACTAATTTTTGGTTTGTCAGTAGCAACAGTTGAGTATACGAGTTTTTCATCGTTCTTATTACGTAAGAGAATCAATTCATGTTTACCGCTGAGTATAATTTTATTATAGTCTTCAGCAAAACCTAAAAATAGTTTCAGTGGTACATAGAAATTAAAGTGTCCGTTTAAAATATCCAAATCATCGAGTTTGTTCCATACAGCATTATACATGGCAACACTTTCCGTTGGTGATAAAGAAAGGAAATTCTTTAAGGTGCTTGAAATGCCTAAATGTCTTGTATGATCAATTTCTATTCCATTAAGTTCATATCGAATTTCGTCAAAGAGATGTGCCACAAAGTTATTTTTTAATTTAAGATTTAAAAAAGATGATATTTTGCTGTTATTATCATCTACAACACTACCCTCAACATATATATAGCTTTCGCTGGGTAGCACATACAAGTCTTGATTTTGTATTGAAATTCGAATCTCATCATTATTATTGAAGGATTGTAGGTACGGTGTATATGTGTGGTAGTCCTTTTTAATTATACTCTCGTCTGATAGAGGTTTTTCTAGAACATCTAGTATGGAACTCATTTCTTTACCAACTTTAAATTGAGAGACTTCAAAAATTTTTTATTTGCTTGTGTCAGATGTTGTTTTTGTGAAGATGTCTTTAATTTTGGTTTGGTTTGCAATAGTGTTTTATAAGTGTATCCAATTTTATCCTTCGATTGCTTGGCGTTGTATATTATCATTATTTGTTAGTTCTCAAATGTATTCTTATTGTAATTTCCTCTCCTCGGAAATTAATTAAATCACCGTTCTGATCAACGACGCGTAGAGTTAGAGAACTTATCTCTTGGCAGTTAACTGGTAAATAGATAAGACTTCTAGGAATCTCAACAATTTTATACCCTGGTGGAACATTTATCGCAAATTCATGTAATGTATGTGCTTGTGAATTATTCATATATGTGTTAACGACTATATTACACTCAACACGCAAGATATTCACTAGGAAAATATTAACGGGAAGATCTGAGTAATGGTCTTCGTTAGGAGCTAGAATTTTCTTATTGAATTCTAAAAGTTTTCCAATTGTATTATCCTTATTAAAGTATATGGGATCATTAGAACTATTAACTCTAACTTGCATTGTATTGTTATTAGCCTCTATATCAATTTTATTTTCCGGACAGTGCTGCTTATATTGATCTTTAACATAATCAACTATATCATTTAATTCATATGATCCTATTGGTATTTTAATTACATGTTCACCTATATGAAATATATTGTTATAATCATCTACATTAGGTATGCTATTATATGAATGAAAATCAGTTAGAGCACATTCATATCCACCATTTAAACCAATAGGAGGAAAGTAATTAGCTGATAACTCGGATGAGTTTGAGTTCAGAGTAAGTGTTATTGACATTATGGTTGTCAGATTATTAATAAATGAAATTAAACACAACACTTTGTATAAAAAAGAATTTGCATGCTCATTTATTTGTTTTTTCTTTAATATATTAGTTACAAAAATAGGCTTATGTTTAAACTTTACTACAATATTTCATTTTTATTAATCCAAGAATTATGTTGATTAGAAAATCCTAGCCATTTAACGAATACTTTATCTCCTTTGGTTTTGAGAACTCTTTCAACCAGGTATGTGTTGGGAAATTCCGTTTTTATGAGTTCTTCATCATAGAATCCGCCTTTAATAGGATTACCACGATAGTCTTCTAATATGTATGTAACTGGATATGTATTTTGAACTGTTTTAATTGTGAAAATTTCTGTTGTCCAATTGGGGGTGTATCCTTTTTCAAAAACATGTTTATATTTACTTATACGTACATGGTCTCCAACATTGAATTTTGATAATTTGAACAGTTTTAAACGGTTATATACCGTACTTAATAATTTTTTCTCATATCTAGAGGTAACTTGAATAGGTGCCATTTTGATGGTACGATGAATTTTTCTATTATATGTATTAATCAAGTCTTTGTAAATATCAAACCAGTTATAAGAACCATTGAAGCTAAACTCTTTCCACATCATTCCTTTTAATGTTCTATTAAATCGTTCCACAATTGATGCTTTCATTCTGCTATACGTTGAGTAGTGATTAATGTTGTATTTATCCATCAATTTTCCAAAGAGTTTATTGAAAAACTCTTTACCGTCGTCTGTTTGTAAGTTTTTTGGCACCCGTCCCAATTGAAAAACAAGTTCCATTGCCAGGACTGTTTCAAGCGCAGTTTTTGTTTTAAGTGGTACAGCCCATGCGAATTTCGAAAATGTATCAATTACTGTCATTAAATATCGATAGTTCTTATTGTCTGTAGAATAGTTCCCCATTTCAACTAAATCAGCTTGCCAAAGATCATCTATTCCTTTCATAACAACTCTCCGACGTGGAAAATTTTTTCGTGCTTGCTTATGCAGCTCATTTACTAAAGATCTTTTTGAAGTCATTATTTAATGTATTTAGGATTTTACTGAATATATTGTATTCAGTGTGAGTTCTTTTAAGTAGTGTGCGCCATCAAATTTCTTTCATACCCATAAATTAACTCATTTGTCTTTCTAATTTCTTTTTCGAAGAATAACTTCATGCTTAAAATTTTTTCTTGAATTTCATTGAGTTTCTGATTTAAATTCATGTTGATTTCAAGTTGTATCTCTTCAATTTGACTTTGCAGAAACAACTTATTGACAACATCATTTTCCTCCAATGCATTTGCAACATTTTTGATCCTTTTGTTTTGGACATCAATGCTATTAGTTGTATCCATAACGAACCCCAACAGCTTAGGAACATTTTTCACTAAAACTGTGCCACTTGTGCCATTAAGATAGTGCCCAAACTTGTCAATGGACATGATTTATGTAGATAAGTACTATTCTATAATGTTTGCTTCATATAATTCCTCGATAATTGAGACAATCTCATTATTATGATTAGTATGACCTGCAGCTTGTGATGCCAGCAATAGCCTAAGGCGATCTACTAACTCATTGGGATCATCCCAGTATATATAGTTAGGTTTATGTGTGTTTAGTTTCATCAAACCATCTCCCTTATAAGTACTTTTTATTGTATTAAATGATGAAGTTGACGAGTTCTTTTCATTCTGTTTTCTAAACAATTTGCTGATAATATGCTTATATTTATACGCTCTCGTTCCTTTTATTTGTCCATCAGGTCTATATTCTCTTTTGTACGCATTTGTGCTAACTAAAATTTTTTTATATAGTTCTAGTTCATGTTTATCATAATGTTTTGGTATTTTGTGAAACAGTAAAGAAAATAAACCCGGTGTAAAAGCCCATATTTGATTTCCAATCATTATTTTATTTTCTGTAAGTTTAATATTACTATTACCAAACTTCCATTCATTATTAAAATCTTTATGTGGACCATAGAGAGTATCTAATTCATTTCTGCTTTCCAATAGTGCTAAGTCAGTATAACTCGTATTATTATGTGAATTATTTAGGGTTTCAGATTGAGAGTAAAAATCATCATTATCATCATCATCACCATCAGTATAAGCTTCATCATCCTTAGCAGCATTTGCGTTTCGATCACTAAGTGAGGTGTTTTTATTGAATAACGTTTTTTCAGCAAGTTTCTTTGGAGTGCTTGTCTCTAACTTAAATTGTTGTTCGTTAAATGGGAAATTTGAGTTTTTAGAAATTTTCATTTTTAAATCACCCCTTTCTGCTTTAATACTTCTTTGGTTATTTTTAGAACTATTCACAAATTCTCTTAAAGGATCTATTATTGGCTTAAATGTGTCTTTAAATAGCTCATGTGTATCTGCTTCACCAATTTTTATACTACGGAATTTTTTCTTTAAAACATTTCTTGTCTTTATTAGCTCTTTTAAAACTTCTTCATCCATTTTCAGCTATCAGATCAGGTATCAGAACAGGTATCAGCTATCAGATCAGGTATCAGCTATCAGATCAGGTATCAGATATCAGATCAGGTATCAGCTATCAGATCAGGTATCAGATATCAGATCAGGTATCAGCTATCAGATCAGGTATCAGAACAGGTATCAGCTATCAGATCAGGTATCAGATCAGGTATCAGATATCAGATCAGGTATCAGATATCAGATCAGGTATCAGCTATCAGATCAGGTATCAGAACATGTATCAGCTATCAAAAACAGGTATCAGCTAGCAGATTATATTTTCTATATTTCAGGAAATAAGTAGATGTATTATGTTTAACGCCAAATTAAATACTAATGTTTTACTTTTATGTAGAGTAATTTATATCGTTATGAAATATTCGAATAATTTTCTATAGCGACCATTGTTTAATTCATTATCTTTGCTTATCACCAAAAATCCATATTTTTCCTTCCAACACTCTCTACAAATTTCATTAAACTTTTCATAACTCATGTCGCTGGCAACATGATCACAATAAACGTGTTTCATGTTTGTCTCATCTTGTTTAAACATTATAATCATATTTGCATTGTCTCTTATTAAATGTTTGGGAATTCTCGTATAAGTTTGACATAAGTAGAATGAATCGACATCCTTATGTCGTCCCATGCAAAAATATGCTCGTATATTATTTTGCTTCTCACATGCAACATCATCAAATATCATAATTGAATTAATTTTAGCTTCATCAGGGGGTATAACTGATTCATTATCTGTAAATGTGTAATATCCCATCCCTTTAATTGGTGAAATCAATTTCTTCAAGTATTCATATTTCGGTTGATATAGAGATTTTGAGTATAAATAGATGTTTTCAAACTTGAGCCCATTAGGACTTTCTAGTAATGCAATCATGACATTAGTCTTTCCACAATTTGATGGCCCAACTATCAGAGCACGAATAGAATTTGGTAAGAGGGAGCTATGCTTTATTTTTGATCTGATGTTCGATGAAGCATCAATATTGCGAATCACAATATTTTTATGTTGTTTTATTAACCGCATTCTTATAACTAATTGCAATTTATAAATGTTACTTTATTATAGAAGAAGAAATAATATGGTTGTACATTATAGCAAAACATTCAGTCATAAAAAACCAGTCGTTGGAAAAGGTTTAGTTAATAGATTAATAAACTCTATACCTGTTGAACTACACCTTCCTGGATACCAATTTTGTGGCCCCGGAACAAAATTACAAAACCGTTTAGATCGCGGTGACAAAGGAATAAATTTATTAGACGCTGCATGTAAAAATCACGACATTGCTTATTCCAAAGACAAGGATTTAAATAATAGACATCAAGCTGACAAAATTCTTGAAAATAAAGCTTGGGAGCGAGTTCTTTCAAAAGATAGTAGTCTTGCAGAAAAATCATTTGCATATATGGTTGCGAACGCAATGAAAGCAAAAACAAAATTTGGTATGGGGTTGAAGAAGAAGGTTCTAAAAAGAAAAAAACAAAATGGAAAAAATCTGTTCAGTACATCAATTAAGGATGCAACGAAAATATTGAAGAAGGAAAAGCCTCAAGACATTAACTCTGCTATTAGGATTGCTCGTAAAGTTATCAACAAGTCGTTAAGGAGAAAGAAATCACAAGTTGTAATACCACGTGTAATTAATGTCCCAAAAATTGGCGGCTTCTTACCTTTGGTACCTATTCTTACTGCTCTGAGTGCAATTGGAAGTCTTTCTGCTGGCGGAGCTGCTATCGCAAAAGCAATAAATGCAGCAAAGAATGCTAAACAACAACTTGATGAAGCAACGAGGCACAATAAAACAATGGAAGCAGTAGCAATGGGGAAAGGATTTTATCTTAAACCCTATAAAAAAGGATATGGATTGGTTTGTCAAGAAAAAACAAAAAAATTTTTTCGTAAAGCTACCCAATAAACCACTATCTGATGTTGATCTGAAAAATTTTTCAACAAACATTCCCTACTTTAGAGGAGTTTTCATGTTGGATGCACTACCAAAACGATCGAGAAAAAGAGAATGCGGTATCATTAACTTAGATTTATCAACTGGACCTGGAACACATTGGGTAGCATATTATAAAAACAATCAACATAAGGAATATTTCGACAGTTTTGGAAATTTACAACCTCCTTTAGAATTAGTTAAATATCTGGGCAAAAATATAAAATATAATTACAATCAATATCAAAATTATGATTCATTTAAATGTGGACATTTATGTCTTGAATTTCTTTACAAAATAAGTGAGAAGAATAAATAAATAAAACATTTAAACAATTTTCAAAAAAATTTGCTGTTTTATTAATAAAAAGTTTATAAAAATATAGTTTTTACATATTATTCCCAATGAGGATATTGAGCATTTGTTATAAATATATCTATACCAGCAGCAGTATCCAATTTTAGCCCACTGTCTCCTTGCTTACATACGCAATATATCCCGGATGCCAACTCCATTACATCATCATCTGATAGAGTATTATATCGGTTTGGTAAATACATTATGTAATTTTCCAGATCAATTTGAACTGTGGTGCCATATTTAGTTGTCACCCGTTTTGCGTTTTTAACTATATACTTAGTAGACTCCTCAAGATCCTTTATATGTATAAGGGTTTTTTTATTTAAACTGTTGAATTTTTTTTAACAAATCAGGAGGATTCATTATTATTATTTAAATATTTTTTTTATTTGTTTCCTTTTATATTATTTTTTCTTATTTGACAGATTGCTTAATCTGCTTTTGTAAACTGATGCATTAAATACTTTTTCCAGCCTTAAATAGTTGAGAAAATCTTAATAGAAAGAAAGATCAATATTGTAGCTATCTCTTTTTCTCATATTGTTAGATTTTTTTTCTGCAAAAAATGTTTATTATTGATAAATTGTAGTGAAGGAGATAGTTATATTATAGTTCTAAAGTGAAAGTGAGTCAAAAATTTACGTAAGGCTGATCAGAATTACAGCTATCTCTTTTTCTCTTATTGATATTATTTTTTATGTAAAATATTTCTGGCAATGATAGAATTGTAGTGAAGGAGATAGTTATAGTAATGTTATAAAGTGTAAGTTAAAAAAAAAATAAGATTACATCAGAAAAAAATTTGAGACCAGCAAACAAAATTGTTTGTAAAATTTTATTTTTTACAGAAATATTTATCTATAAATACACACATTAACCTTTAAAGAATATCAGTGTAGAAATATTATTCAAGACACAAGTATTGATTTTAAAAAATTAAATAAAAATAAAAAAATGAGCCAAGTACGTGATGAGTTATTTGACTTCCTTAAGTTATTTGAGGACTTATTGCTCTATGAGCATAAAGAAACAATAAACTTCTTTATCTCCATGCTGACTGAAAATGAGGACTATGGAGTGATAGAACAAGAGGACTCGGATAGTGGACATTTTGCTAGCTGTCCCTGGTACAGCGAAGGATGCGAGGAAGGGCCGGACACATGCCGTTGTACCATGTTCCATATAAGAAAAAAAATTATTTTTAAGATAATTGATACTTATAAAAATATATGTCAAAAAAACAATGAATAAATATAAAATATATGTATGTATACATTCTTTTGATTTCTTATTTATTTTGATATATATATAGAGATTAATAGAGCGAAAAACTCTTAGTTTAAATATTATTTTCACTGAGGATGGATAGACATACGATAAAGAATATATTTCATCACAATCAGGAACGAAAACCACAAATATATGGTGTTGTTTTTGAGTTTGAATACTTGCTAAATTGGAAATTGAAGATTGTATGTGGATTTTCGACAACTTTTGGTTTTAAGCCAATGATATGGTTGCATTATAAAAATAAGCAATTCATTGGACTAGATCGAGAAGAGTGGTTACATCTCATATGCTATAAAGAGTATATTCATGATATGCTTAATCGTCGGGATTTCTTAAATTCTATAAATATAATTGATAATGAAAGTGAGAGGGATGTAGAATATAAATTTCAGTACAAAAAGGGTATTTGTTTTTTAATTATCCAACAAGGAAACTATAAAATAAAAATAGATTCTGACACTTGGCGATCACTAACTCAAATGCGAGTATTTTTTACATCAATTTTGTGTTGGAATAACATTCTAAGAAAACAAATCCTTCACTTCTATTATGAATATTACATACCAACCTGCTCCACTTTAAACAAAACAAAAATTCAATTCAATGAAATACAAGGAATACATCATGAAAGGGATGTCAAGATTGAACTAACACGACTTTGTTATGAGATTGGAGAAAAAATGCAACATAAGATTATAACTGATGTAAAAATTCATAAATTATATTTAAGGATAGATAACAAATAAAAAAAATAAATATATAAATAAATAAAAAACTGTATGGACACATTTGTTTTATTTTTTACTGTTTTATTTTTTTATTTTTTTTTAATTTTTATTTTAGTTTAATCTTATCAATAAAACATAATTTTAATAATAATAATAATAAAAATCTACATTTTTTATTCCATATTATTATATTTTATTTTATCTTATCCAAAAAAAAATATAATTTTTGATGATAATAGAAAATTTTAATTTTTTACTCATCTTCTTGAAGTTTCTCTATATCTAATAATAACATATCTAATTCATATTCTGGATTAGTTTCCTTAATTCTGAAATGATGCCATGCATAAGTATTTACATTATCACTTCTTATTTTTCTCTTGTCATCCACGTAACTTAAAACTATTTTATTTAATTGATTGGTATATATTTGATGTATTTTTGACTTAAATGTTAACATGTTATCATATATTATAGTCTTATCAAATAAACAATTTCTATAAGAAGCTAAATTATACTTATCTAAAACGGATTTCTTTACCCCTTTCGACTTTTTAACATCATTTTTGTGTTGCACACTAAAGGAATACATTTTAGATCGCAGCCCAACAAACTCTGTCATTATTTTCCCACAATTTTCATCCTTCATCATACCCAAAACCTTTTTGTTCAAACGAGGAATACCATAAATGTTATCTACAGAATAATCGGATGTATCAAATTGTTGTCCGATGTCAGTTTTTATGTCAGCGTAAAAGTCATCAGTTTGTATTGAGTAAATAAAAGAGTCTGTATCCATATAGTTTAATGATAACCTTTCCTTGAACTTTGGTTGCATGTATCCGTAGTGAAAGTTGTACATTTTCCATT
Organism: Panzeria rudis; assembly: GCA_956483635.1. Taxonomy (NCBI): domain Eukaryota; kingdom Metazoa; phylum Arthropoda; class Insecta; order Diptera; family Tachinidae; genus Panzeria; species Panzeria rudis. Next base: position 56,721,410 of record OY101451.1, read on the forward strand.
TCGAAAGCTCCAGCACACAAAATCCTAAGTAAATAGGTTTATTATAACAAGTCTTAACTCTATTCATTTCGATAGCTACCATATCTTCAGAAAATATAGATAAACTATGGAAATTGGATTTTGATATCCAATCTTGAGCTCCCAAATGATTCTGATTTGTTCTGTTCCAATTTGTTACAATTCTTACATCTCTCCTCTTGTCCACATTCTCCATAGTTTTGCCATACACAGCATTATTGAGCAATTTGAAGAAATTTTTCTCAAAAGCATTTTTAGCAGTGGCTCTATGCTTGGTATTTAAGTCGATATAACCTTTTAACCATTGAGATTGTTTAAATGCTAGAATACGATGTGTTTTCTTTAAAACCAAACCATATTCCAAGCACTGCTTGAGAACTCTATAATGTATAACATATGACTGCTTTGTAGAGAAATCAGTTATCAATTTGTTGTACTTCATTTGCAAAGTTTTTTTATTTTCAGCGCAAAAAGGAAGGTCATTGTGTAAGTCATGCAAATTAGAAGGATAATCTAAAGAAACCTCATATACATAACCATCTGTTCCATTATCATCTATGCTTTTCGGATCCAGATCCAGCTCCTCATTTGATAACCATCTGAACCCTCCATAAGGAAGATATTCAGACATTGCCCAACCGTAAAGGTTATTTGCATCTAAATAGACAAGAAATTCTGAGGGCTTCTCTTTGTCGAAGTCATCTAAATATTTGTTGTTTGCTTTTGCATATCTTTTACTGCACTGTACAATCCCCCCACGTATTCCTTTTTTCATAAAATTATACATATCTATGTCCGTTAAAAGTTCCAATTCAATTTTTGTATATTTTAACATTGCATCCCAGGCAAGACCAGGAGCTGTGTAATATTGACATGGATCCAGCTCATATATACCTTTACAAACTTTTCTGAAGTTCTCAAAAATATCTGTTAGTAAAAGCACATCTGTTTTTAAGTAAAGTTCCATGTAATCTTTCAGTGTTTTACACCTAAAAGTATTCCATACCTCTTCAGCATGTGAGTACTCCTCTAAAGAACATTCTTTATTATTCAGCTTATTATAGAAATCACTGCGGGGAGGAAGCTGACACTCATTTAATTTATGAAACGAATTTAGATACTCATACGGAAAAATACCTTTTTTTTAATGAGCTGAAATTCTTTTTCTGTCGGAAACAAGGACCTAATAGTGCTGAAATCACTATCTGACAAGTTGCAGGCCAATGATTCCAAACTGTCAGCCATAAAGCGTATTGTATCAAGAAATCTTATTTCAAGATTATGACCATCACTCATTTCTGTAAATTGAGACAGTGATATATACAGCTCCTTATTAAGAGGAAGTACTTTTAATGTCATAGAAATTTTCCCTAATTCTTTAGTAAAAAGATGTGAGTCATAATTTGAGTAATTGTGAAAGTAAACTGGTATAAACTTAGGAATTTGATAATTTAGATTACAATTTTTGTGGGCTGCACCTCTAAACTTACCACTAATGTGACAGTGATCTCTAACACGATCATTACCTAGAAATTTCTCACATATATGACAATTCAATGCATCATAAAAATTATTAATATCAGAAGGGGATAATGTATCCATTTGTCTCTTATTTACTAAATAATCATTATATATATCCTGACAGTCTTTAATTAAAAATGAAACAAATTTTTCCGAGGCATCTTTCCCCGTGTACACTCTTAGCTTATCTAACTTATTATTATGGACACATTTAACATAATAGCTAAAAGCACAAGGAATGTGCTTCTTAACAAATTTGGTTTTGCAACTCACACTACAATCAATATCCTCTAAAATGCATTCGAAGTCTGCATAAACAACGAAGGGGACATCCATTTTCCTTTGATGACCCTTAAAGTGAAGAAGATCATTTGGGGCTGTTGGCATAGTGGTTACTATTCGTCCACATTCTCTTTTATGCTGCTCCATGGTCACTTCACTATGCGAGTATTGTAGACAAGTATTACAAAATTTAAGAGCGCTTTTGTGCTTTGTAGTCTGACTGCTTAGTAGTCTATAAAAATAACAAATTTATAATCGATTAAAATAAAATAATTATTACAAAGATTTTATGTAAAGTTTTTTATTTTATTTTTTTATTATTTTAATTAACTTTTTAAACTTACCTTGATATATTCTTTATAAGAACATAGTGATGACCAACAGCATTTTCCAGCAGCAATAAATTAACATGAGTGCATTTCTCATCCTTTGTAATGTAATACGGACCAACAATTGCATTAGTTTCCTCATCGTACCCAAATACGTTTATACTAATGTCACTATTTCGCTCCTTAAATATTTTAATGTTTTTTAGGGACATTGGGAATTTTAAATTTGAGAAGTCTAGTGTAACTCCATTTTGTGTGCAAATGATGTCAGCAGCAATGTCATCGATATTATATGCGCTACATCGTTGTTTATGCTCAATTTGTGAGATATCCATTGCCGCAATTAAGCACCACTTAAAGCAGAAGACGTCATTGTTTTCTATGTTGACGCAAGCATTTCGCTGTTTAAGTTTTTCGGGTAGACTAATCCAGTTTGCTCCGTTTACCAGAGAAGATTTATTAAGACTTAACTCTGCTCGAACTATACGTATCAGAGTCCAACCAGAGTCCTTCTCTTGGAATTCAGACATTTTGTTTTGAATTTCTGATATTTGCTTGGAAAGTACTTCATATATTTCATCTCCTCTAGTCAACAAATTCATTTTAGCTCTATGATGAATTATATTGAACTCTAATTCCTCTCCCACAAGTTTTATATATTCTGCCACTATACTTATATTAAATTTTATTATAACATGTTTCAGCAAACTGTTTTCCAACCTCTCTATGATGACAGGTTCAATTTCTCTAATAAAATCTTCAAATAAGAGTTCTTCTTTTTTATTATCAATCCCATACGTTATAATATTATTTTTAAACGCCTTGGTTATTTCATAATAATTTGTGGTAGTTGACGACGTTCCTTGAGCTTGTGGCTGATGTTGGAGTTGTTGATCAGTATTTGGGTACCATTGCATTGGGGTGGGGGGTTGCTGACAATGCATTTGTTGTTGTGGTGTTGACTGATATTGTAGCTGTTGGTCCATATTTGGGTACCATTGCATTGGAGTGACGGGTTGCTGCCAATGCATTTGTTGCTGTGGCTGATATTGTAGCTGTTGGTACATATTTGGGTGCCATTGCATTGGAGTGAGGGGTTGCTGCCAATGCATTTGCTGCTGTGGCTGATATTGTAGCTGTTGATCCATGTTTGGGTACCATTGCATTCGCGTGGAGGGTTGCTGCCAATGCATTTGTTGTTGTGGCTGTGGCTGGTATTGTAGCTGTTGATCCATATTTGCGTACCATTGCATTGGAGTGGGGGGCTGCTGGCAATGTATTTGTTGTTGCTGCTTATCATTATGATTTTTAATATGTGTTATATATGCCTTTTGGTATTTGTACACCTTTTGACATATATAACAAACGTAGTCTACAGAACTCATTTTATTTATTTAATTATATATATATATATATATATATATATATATATATATATATATATATATATATATATATATATATATATATATATATTTAATTAATTATTTATTTAGATAAACTTATTAACTTCTTTTTTTAGTTACTGCAAATATTTTTTAGTGTTCACAAAATTTTCTACTTATATTAAAATAGTTTTTATTTTAAGTTTAACTTTTTTAACGCTAACAAAATGTTCTAGTTGTAGTGCAATGGATTTTATTTTCACTTTAATTTTTTTAATTCACAAATTTTTCTTTTATATTAAAGTTGTTTTCTTTATTTCCACACTTGTTTCAATAATGAGACAAATGTAACACGCTTTACGTTTAATATACAATACGCTTATCTCTGCTTAACAAATTCTCATTCCTCTGCTTCTATTGACAGTCTGCCGGTCTGCCAGTCTGTCGCTCTGCCGTCACTCTGTCACTATACCAAACTATTCATAATCAAGACAACCACACTTTCTTCTTACAACAACAACAACAACAACAACAACATTACATTACAAAATCGATACCATGTTTATTACTAAAAATAATTACTTCAACAAAATCCATACAACTCATTCTAACAAACAGCCAAACATTGACCTTCATTTAATTCCATCAGACAGATTTTTTTATATGTATATGGTATGTATACGAGACAGAGGCAAATGTCAGCAAGCAGTATGAATTTACTATCAATTATATGATTGCGCACTTTTGAGCTGTTACGCGCTTGCTCTTTTATCTGTCATCGCTCTCGCTCTGTCCCTCTGCCTACAGCTCCGTCCTCTGCATTTGAATTTCCTTTTCATTTTTCTTGTGAACCACTTAACCACAGCATGCGTTTATCTCTGCTTAACAAATTCTCTATCCTCTGCTTCTATTGACAGTCTGTCAGTCTGCCAGTCTGTCGCTCTGCCGTCACTCTGTCACTATACCAAACTATTCATAATCAAGACAACCACACTTTCTTCTTACAACAACAACAACAACAACATTACATTACAAAATCGATACCATGTTTATTACTAAAAATAATTACTTCAACAAAATCCATACAACTCATTCTAACAAACAGCCAAACATTGGCCTACATTTAATTCCATCAAACAGAGAGACAGACAGACAGACAGGGAGACTTAAAAAAATTCACACTTTGTACAATCAATAATAATTTTTTATTCCTAAGTGCATTCATACCCACACGATCAACATTTCTTAAACAAAGATTTTTATCTCTCCTTTTAATTTTTGTTGTGAAGCACTTAACCACAGGAAAAGACAGACAGAAGCAGGAAAACCAGACAAAGGACAGAGAAAATAAACTAAACATAAAGACATACGTTCTCTGCATTTGAATTTCCATTTCATTACAAAACTAAATTACACATATTATGACTTTTTTTAACACTCTAACTATCAGCTTATATTACCAACCAACCAAATTCACTTTAAAACCAAAATCCTTTTCAATCTACACTTAAACAATAAATGGAAACGTACACTTAAACAATAAATGAAAAACAAACCACCAACCCAACCAAAATATTTCTTAATTGTACAAGATTAGAATTTTAAAACACAGTTAATTTTTTTCACTGACAAGTTCATTAATACTATTTCCCAAAACTCACTTTAAAACCAAAATCCTGTGAAGCACTTAACCACAGGAAAAGACAGACAGAAGCAGGAAAACCAGACAAAGGACAGAGAAAATAAACTAAACATAAAGACATACGTTCTCTGCATTTGAATTTCCATTTCATTACAAAACTAAATTACACATATTATGACTTTTTTTAACACTCTAACTATCAGTTTATATTACCAACCAACCAAATTCACTTTAAAACCAAAATCCTTTTCAATCTACACTTAAACAATAAATGGAAACGTACACTTAAACAATAAATGAAAAACAAAACACCAACCCAACCAAAATATTTCTTAATTGTACAAGATTAGAATTTTAAAACACAGTTAATTTTTTTCACTGACAAGTTCATTAATACTATTTCCCAAAACTCACTTTAAAACCAAAATCCTTTTCAATCCACACTTATACAAAAATTCATACAGCTCGTTTTTCCCACGCCTTTCATATACAATTAAACAATAAATGAAAAAAAACAAACATAAAAACACACATTTGAACCCTCGTCACCTCACACTTAAGCTTATAAATGAAAATTATCACGTACAAGCCATCGTAAAACCCTCTGCGCGTGCCTAACATAACTAGTTACATGCACCGACATACAAAAACACCACCTAAACCCTTGTCAAACACACCCTTGACACTAATTACCCAAATTTAGGCAATAAATTACAAAATTTCACAAATTTTGACAATTTTAATTGGTGACAAAGCCCCAGTTCCCAACTACTGTTGTAATTTAGAGTTTTAAATTAGACTTGCAGCTGTACGTTGTGCCACTTGCAATCTAAACATGACTTCCTTTTCGTAAGCATCGATGTTGTACACCGGATCTATGCTATTAGTTGTAGTGAAATCTAGTATCTTTGGTATTTTACCATAAACTCACTCGAAGGGACAGTATCCGTGAGCTGTTGATGGTGTGGTATTGTAGCAATATACAAAATACTTCAACCAGTGGTCCCAGTCAGATTTATCTGATGATACATAAGATCTTAAATATTCATTAAACGTTCTGTGGGATCGCTCAACCGTACCGAGTGTCTAGTGATGGTAAGGGGTAGAATTCACCTTTTCTATCTTCATCAATTCGCATAGTTCTTTAAGTGTCTGATTCATATACTCTGTACCCATATCTGTAACTACCTTATTCATCGGACCGTACAGCAAAATGACCCCCTAAAGTATAGATGTATACACATCACAAACAAAAAGTCGAAACAATCAAACTTAAGAAAAAAAATTTCACTTTTACTTATCTTAATTGTATGGATATACCAAGATTATTATTGTTATTTATCATTATTATTAAATCAAGTTGCTAAACCTAATAGTATTTTAAAGAAATTAAAAAATTAAAATCAAATTATCAAAATTATAGTACGTTACAATATGTAACATTGTTTTGCTATAGGAACTTAAATTTCATTTATCTCATTTATCAAAGTATTACAATAGTATTACGGTTATTGTGTTGAGTTATTGTTTATAAAATTCTGGTAATGAGGCTTAACATGATCAGTTATAAAAAAATACGTTTTTTTCTTAGCATTAAAACTCAATGAATAAACTGATTTTAAAAATCATATACTCTATTATGTTATGACTTAAATTACTTATCATTGGAACAATTGCCTTTAATTATCTTGAGAAACTATTTAACTTCCCTATCAGAGAGATTCAGAACCACACATTGAAGTTCCCTATTATCTCGATAAAGGATCTTATCAGTTAAATTTCTTTATGCTGTCATTATGGATTTTAAATGTTTTCTCATTTTCATCCAAAAGTTCGACATTATTATGGTCGTCAAGGTCTATTATCTTGAATGGACCCTTGTAAACGGTGTCTAGTTTATGTCCACCATCATTGCGAACCAATACGAGGTAATTTGGGGCTACTTTGGCCGGATTTGCTCTTTCATTGGAAATATTTTGCCGTTGTAATTTAGAGTTTTAAATTAGACTTGCAGCTCTACGTTGTGCCACTTGCAATCTAAACTTGACTTCCTTTTCGTAAGCATCGATGTTGTAGACCGGATCTATGATATTAGTTGTAGTGAAATCTAGTATGTTTGGTATTTTACCATAGACTAACTCGAAGGGACAGTATCCGTGAGCTGTTGATGGTGTGGTATTGTAGCAATATACAAAATACTTATGTCGTCTGGCAGCCTCCCCTTATATAGTCAATTATAAAGCCTTCTGGTAGCTTCGCTAACTTTCTGGAATGTAGTTGTCTCTTTTTATCTTCAAGTATACAGCATGATCATTTGGTCTTGCTATGGTGTAGTGTATGTGCGTGTGTAGATGCATGAGATTTTTCTTTTGTTTGCTTATCTTCGCACACACACATATACCATATTTACACTATGCAACTTTGTTGCATGCAATTTTCATTTTAAGTGAGAGTGTTGAAATAGAAATGTACACATTTTGTATTTCTTCTCTGTCTTTCTCACTGAAAAAAGAGAGTTGCATGCAACAAAGTTGCATAGTGTAAATATGGTAATACTCTAATGTTTGCAACTGAAACAAATTACGCTGTTATCAAGTTTACATCTCTTGCAGCTGATGTTGTTTAAGTTTAATGTCACTGTAATTGCAATTAAGCAGTCTCGAATAATCTTGTAAATTCTAGCTACCGTTTCCTGAAGATTCCGGAAACTTCCATTTCCGTTATTTTGAATTCTATTGACAGTTGTCGAGCAATGCCAAGTTTAATTGTGAAACTTGGTTGCCAGGTTTTGATTTTATTACAGTGATTTAGAAGTATAAAGCAGATAATAATCGGGTTGTCAGTTTGTGCCGTTACATTTGAATCTGTATTTTCATTTCGTAACACTGCCGCCCACTTAAGCCTGTTCGTCCCGAATAGGCACACAATCACCTTTTCCATAGTGCGCCAGTCGTTCCAGGTGTACTATTTTCATTTTGGAACTAGGTGTGTAGTACTTCTGTATTCTATAGACGACATCGTTCAACCTTTTAATCACCTTATATGGTCCATCCCAGTGAGTCTGCAATTTTGGAGACAATCCCTTCTTTCGTTGTGGGTTGTTAAGTAGAACCAACTGACCCTCATTGAATTCCTCAGAATTTGCAGCTCGGTCATATCTTGTCACTGGTATATGCCAACAAAAATTTGGGAATGTGCTCGTCCCAGTCCCTTTGATGTGCGCTTACCACTTTTCGCAGGTACTCCTCTAGAGTACGATTAAATCTTTCTACTATGCCATCGGACTGTGGGTGCAGCGGCGTCGTTCTTGTTTTCTTTATATCATATAATTCGCACATTTCCCGGAATATAGCAGACTCGAAGTTTCTACCTTGGTCAGAATGTAATTCTATTGGAACACCATAGCGGCATACCCAGTTGTTGACAAATACATTCACAACTGTCCTTGCTTCTTGATTGGGTATGGCATATACTTCTGGCCATTTACTAAAATAGTCCATCACCACAAGAACATAGCGATTCCCGGCGTCGCTGACGGGAAAAGGACCTGCTACATCCATTGCTATCCGCTCAAATGGTGCACCCGAGTTGTATTGCTGCAGCTGTCCTCGACTTTTTCTTACTTGTCCTTTTGCTGCGATGCACTGTGGGCAGTTTGTTATGCAGTCGGCTACGGCTTGTTGACACCCAACCCAATAAAAACGCTGTTTTAGCTTCTCCAGCGTTTTTGTCACTCCCAGATGACCTCCACTAGGACCGTTGTGGAATTCGTGCAAAACCTTATTCACCTTGGAGGATGGCACAAATATTAGGTTGGAAGCCATTTTACCATCTGCACTTTCCCATACGCGGTACAAGCACCCGTTTATCAGCTTCAGGCTATTCCACTGAGCCCAATAAGATTTCACAAGTGGGCTTTCAGCTGATATTTCATTGCGAGCAGGCCTTCTATTTTCCTCTTTGGCTGCTATAATTGTCGCCAATATGGTGTCGTTTCTCTGTGCCGCTGACCAGTCCTCATCGGAATCGATGTGCGTTAGCCGAACATCAATAACGCATTCCTTCTTTTCGGCCTTAACACAATGTCTGCACTCCAAGCTGCAGGGCCGTCGTGATAAAGCATCTGCATTGTTATGCTTTACACCCCTTCTATGCTCGATGCTGAAGTCGTAGCTTTGAAGACGTTCAATCCACCGCGCTAGCTGCCCTTCAGGATTTTTAAACTGAAACAGCCATCTCAATGCAGAATGGTCGGTCCTCCGCGTAAAGTGTTAGCCATACAGTACTTATGGTAGTGTTTTATGCACTCTAACACTGCCAAAAACTCACGTCGTGTGACACAGTAGTTTCTCTCAGCCTTTGAGAGTATACGGCTATAATAGCCTATCACTTTTTCTGTGCCATTGACTACTTCTCACAACACGCCTCCTATGCCATAGCCGCTCGCATCGGTATCAAGCAAAAATTTTTCTCCAGCTATGGGGTAGGCTAGTACTGGTGACGTACTCAGTAAATCCTTTAGTGTCTGGAACGCATTCTCCTGCTGTTCGCCCCAGTGATACGGCCTCGACTCTTTGGTCAGCTCATGCAGGCTCGCAGCGACGTTGGCAACATTTGGTACAAAGCGTCTGTAGTACGTACAAAGGCCCATAAAGCTGCGCAGTTCATGAAGATTTTTCGGGCGAGGCCAGTCTTTAACTGCTCGTATTTTATCTTCATCCGTTGAGATTCCGTCTGCCGTAACACGATGGCCCAAATACTTTACTTCTCTCTGGAACAATGCACATTTCACGCTAAGTTTTAAACTAGCTGATGATATGCGTTGAAGAACTTCTGCCAAATTTTTGAGGTGCTCATCAAAAGTTTTTCCCATCACGACGATGTCATCAAGGTACACCAAGCAAGTCTTTCAGTGATGTCCCTTCAGCACTCGTTCCATTAGGCGTTCAAAAGTAGCTGGAGCATTGCAGAGCCCGAATGGCATAACTTTGAACTGCCATAATCCATCGCTCGCACTAAAAGCAGTTTTCTCCTTATCTTTCTCTGCAATCTCCACCTGCCAATATCCGCTTTGTAGGTCCAACGTGGAGAACCATTTCGTTCCAGCCAGCGTGGCTAAGGTGTCGTCAATTCTTGGTAGCGGATAACTGTCCTTTTTAGTAACGTCATTGAGCTTTCTGTAGTCTACGCAGAATCTTGTACTGCCGTCCTTATTTTTGACTAAGACCACGGGTGAACTCCAAGGACTTGAAGACGGCTCGATTACACCATTCTGCTCCATGTCATGGACAAGTTCTTTTACCTCATTCCATTTTGCTAGGGGTATACTTCTGGGTGGCTGTTTGATCGGCCTCACTTCACCTGTATTTATTTCATGATTCACTATTGCCGTTCTCCCTTGGCTTTGATCTTTCAAGGCGCAGACGCTGGTGTGCCTTTTTAGCAGCTGTTTAGCTTTATTTCTATCAGGAGCTGCTAATCCTGCTACCCATTTCCCCACGTGCTCTTCAAATTGTTCACCTTCTTTTGCGGACATATTGGCTGGCTTTCGCTCGCAGTTTATTATTGCCTCTGGTGGAGTACATTGGCCTATAGCAGAATTTCCGTTGACGACTTTTTCGTTGCCTGATAAATTAAGTATTCTTATAGGAATCTTTCCTCCTTTGCAAGTTTTTACGAGGGCTTTTGCTGTTAATAGCTCGCTCTTAATTTCTGTTGGTTCTACTACCCACAACCGATTGTCTTCACAATCTCCCTCCATGCGTGCCCATATTACTGATTAAGACTGCGGTGGTATCGTCTGGTTTTCAATAGCAACTAGTTTCCTTACGTGCGTTTGATTGTCATATCCAACATCAAGCGGTATTTCAACATTACGCCAAATCATCACTTGTTGCCCCATATGCAGGTTGATGCCATGGTTTATCATAAAATCGGCTCCAATAATAACCTCGTCAACAATATCGGCAACGATGAACACATGTTTCACGCTTATATTGGCTATAGTCACCTTCGCTTCAGTCTTACCGTAGACAGTGGCAGGCTCCCCAGTAGCTGTATGTAGCCTCATATTCCTTAAAGGTTCACACTTTCCCTTTACTATATCGGGCCTGATTATTGACTGCGACGCTCCTGTGTCTATGGTGAAGATGTGCTTTTCGCCGTTGATGTATCCACATGCAGTAAGGTTGCTATTTTTCTGCTGCATTACTGATATGGAGACTGTGGGGCCGTCGTTTGTGGGAGCTAGCCCTTGCCCCTTAGTTCTAGCTCTTTTTAGTTTAACGGCGACTCTTGTGTTGTTTGTCGGCTCACCCGTTTACTGTTTCTTGGTGGCGAAACAGATCTGGCTCTTTTTCTTGGTGCCTTGCAGTTGCGCTGGTAATGGCCGACTTTGCCACAGTTATAGCAATTAACCTTTCCTTTATTTTGACTTTCTGCTAGCGCCTGTATTAGTGCCTCTTTCATCTGGGTAAATAGATTGTCCTCCTTTTCAGCAACGACCTCCACATTTCGTACTTTGCATACCTGCGGCTTCCAAATCACCCTAGCAGTCTCCTGAGCTAGTGCAAATGAAACCATTTCTGCGAAGGTAGCCTTTTGTGTAGCACACACTGCAAGCTTGATGTCAGGATCACGGATGCCGTTAACAAACGCCTCTGTTTTGACCTGATCCAGGAATGGATGGTTTTCGCCTGGATAGGTAAGCTGCACTAACCGCTCAATTTCCATTGCAAAATCTTGTAGAGACTCATTGGGCTTCTGCCCTCTACATCGCAATTCCATGCGGTATATATCTCGCTTATGTTCGCCACCATATTTCCGCTGCAGTGCCGCCATTATGTCATCAAAATTGTTTCTGCAGCTCCCTGGTACGCTTTCGAGTACTTCTGCTGCGGCTCCTTTTAAGGCCAAAATCAACTCTATGGCCTTTTCTTCACTGTTCCAACCATTTTTGCTGGCAACTGTTTCGAACTGGAACTTGAAGATGTTCAAAGGTGCGCTGCCATCGAAACAAGGAGTCTTAATTCTGCTGGAAACCTCTGGAATAACTCTCACTGGCCCTCCTTGATGCTAAAGATTAACAATTTTTGCCTCCAGATCATGTAATTTCTCGTCCACATCTTTTACATGCACTTCGACGCCACCAATTTCTAGGCTATGGAGTTTATTCTCTAGTTCTGAGAGTTTCTCGTCAAATTTGCTGACTTGTACCTCAATGCCATCTGCTCTTCTATTTATGGCCTCAGAAATTTCCACTAGCTTCTCATTTGTGGCCTTAGATGTCACCTGAACTTCAGCCTTAACTTCAGCTAGCATTCTCTCGTTTTTTTTTTAAGTTTCTCGTTATTCACTCTAGATGTTTCTTGAACTTCAGCCAGAATTCTATCATTGTTAGCTCTAGATGTTTCTTGAACTTCAGCCATCATTCTCCCATTGTTAGCTCTAGATGTTTCTTGAACTTCATCCAGCATTCTCTCATTGTTAGCTCTAGATGTTTCTTGAACTTCAGACAGCATTCTCTCATTGTTAGCTCTAGATGTTTCTTGAACTTCAGCCAGCATTCTCTCATTGTTAGCTCTGGATGTTTCTTGACCTTTCTTTATTTCGCTCATCATAGCAGCTCACATTGAATTTATATCTGAGCTGTTTGTCGTAGCACGAGTACATACCTCCATTTCCTCTTAATCCTCAAATTCGTATGTCCCGATGTCGATGCCACGCTGCTTGAACTCATCTATCAGCCTCTTCTGTAGTTCCACTTTATTGCCTGTTGTTGGCAGTTCCAGCTTACTCAGCTCCTTCTTTAGCTGCTCAACTTTTAGCCCTTCAAACTTCATGGCTTCTATTTATTTATTTTTATGTTCTTTTGTAATTTTTATTTTAGTTAATAATGTCCTTTTTTTTATTAATGTCCTTTTTATTAATTAATAATGTCCTCTTTTATTTTATAAATTAATAATGTCCTTTTTATTTTATTTTGCAATCCCACTTCTGACACCAATTGATACGTTTTTAGTCCTTTACATAAAAACGGTTTTATTATTTTCACAGGATTCGCTGAATCGCAATAAAATAAAACACGGATATTTATTTTACAAATAAATTCTCAGTAACACTTTATTTATTAACTTAAAAACACGTACAACTAAACGCGATTTGAATCTGCATTTTCATTGCGTAACTATATATGTATATATATATATATATATATATATATATATATATATATATATATATATATATATATATATATATATATATATATATATATATATATATATATATATATATATATATATATATATATATATATATATATATATATATATATATATATATATATATATATATATATATATATATATATATATATATATATATATATATATATATATATATATATATATATATATATATATATATATATATATATATATATATATATATATATATATATATATATATATATATATATATTGAGCATTTCTATATGGAGTCAAAACAGATCGTTCTATACCATATTTTGAATCGGCCAGCAGCTAGCCGGACTGTTCATTTTCTAAATGCTCTTTAATGTACTTTCTTGCATCCGACATACGCCATATTAATGAATCGTAAGTTGATCCCAGTCGGCAGGCATCCACAGCTCTGATTTTCATTTCAAAGTCACATACCTGTTATGTACATAAGTATGTATGTATATGAAATAGAAAACACATTGGGCGCATTCATAGGACGTAGCTGTTGAGCTCAACTGTTGTAAAACTGTTGCGAATAACAGTTACGTCTTAGAAACGGCTTGATGGATGGATGATATATGAACAGCTGATAAATATAAACTACTAAAACAGGCACAAAAGACATAGTTGAAATTAACAAAATTAATTCGTTTAGCACTCAGTTTTGAGTGCATTTTGGTTCCATAAAATATTCTATAAACATGGTATCCAATGCGATAGTCAGCACCAGACGAATTGTATATTTTCAATTTATTTTAAAATTTTCACCACAAAGCAAAAAACACTGCAATAAAATAAAAAGTCTGCGGCGATAATTTTTTTTATTTAATGCTAAGCCGACACCGTGTTAAAAAAAGTTGTTCAACATTATAGTATATTAAATACTATATAATATAGTAAGTAAACAACACAATAAACATATATTTAGTGATCTTAGTTTTATTTGAATTATGTTCCTTTATTTGTTTACTTTATCACATTTATAATGCAAAATTTATTAAACTAGTTTGCAGCGGCCACATAATAAAGCGGCGTTGTATTAGAATATAAACGGCATAACTTTTTTGATCAGCAGTGCAAGCTATGCACAACATGTTGACCATAGGTAGCGAAAAAATTTTATGATGGAAAAAATGGCAGCAAATACACAACTGTTGTGTGTAGCGGAACTACTCAACTGCGTTTCTACGACAAACACACTACAGTTGCACAACTGTTATGTCTTATGAACGCGACCATTGCAAGGCGAATTCACTACAAGTGAACTTGTAAACACAGCTGTTAACTTTTTTTTTGCATCTTCTTCATGGTCGGATATCAAAACACACTATTTGCTTTGTGAGTTTGAGTATGAGTTAGTTTGGTTTTACAAAAACAAAATGCTTGTGGTTTTTGTTACATGTTGTACTTGTTTTATTAGTGAGAATACCTGGTATGAATTTGCCCTGACACATTGCCATTTATATGGTGGTCCTTTAAGTTAATGGTATGTACTTACAATCAACACATTTATACTAAAATATCCCTGCGGTAAATAGAACTGACACAAGACTAGTCACGTGATCGGTCCCCAAGTCATAGGGAACAGTCCGAGTTCTAACACTTCCTATGAAGCGGACCAGCCACTTTTACATGCGGTTGGCATAGGATGGGGTTAATTGATACTTTTTACACACCCCGTGACGTATAATCAAACTAAACCAAAATAATATTGTTCTGTGTGCGTCAATATCATACCAGTTTGAAGTATGTTCCAACTAAACTGGTTGCAAAACTGAACTAAAAAACAGTTCAAGGAAAGAACCACTATAGCAGTCCTAGGAGTGAAATAAAATCTGATACCGTGGCGGTATCGGTACCGGTCTTGGCAATAGTTCCAAATGTACCTATCATTGCACTAGTTCCATAAAATGAATAGAGGTTTGTTTAAGTTGTACTAAGTTGTACAAAATTAAATTAACACATTAAATATACATACATATATAAGGATAGAGTTAATCTATAATATTTATAGCTATATTAGTTAATATATCTTTAATATTAGTACGATTTTATTAAATACCAATTGTCTTCATAAACAAGCCTTTGACAAACAATTAAAAGTGTTATATTCGGCTGTGCCGAATCTTATATACCCTTCCCCAAACCAGGACTGTCTTTGGATATACCGGGGTCCTCGGGCGCACTAGAATTCGCCAAACAGTAAACAAACATAATAACAAGAAATCAATTTTTGTTCGATAGCAACCGTTCTTCGCGCCTTCTGACCCATTATATTAATAAATTCATTGCAAATATTTGCAAGCAAATATAATGTATTATTACCTTTTCCAAGATTTCCGCAATTTCTTGTTTGATCAGGAAGAAAATGATCAAATTCACTAAATACACTGTACAAAAATCTTAGACTTTTTTTCTAAATAACAAGGCTCTAACAACTGATTCTGATAGAGGGCTCGAAAAATGTATACGTGCATCGGCGTTTTAAACGCTTACATCTGCGACTTATTTTAAGGGAAGTTAAATTTCCCACCTTTTTGCACATTGTTATAGTGAATCCGCATTAGGAATGCCAATCCCGAAATCGTGATCCCGAAAATCCCAGGATTTTTTGAAAAATTTCAATGGTCAACTCTGCTTCTAATATATATAGAGGCGCAGGGACGTCATATACCTAGGCTTGAAAAAATGGCGCAGCATTACTTTAGTTTTCAAATGTGTTCTATGGAAAATAGTAATAAAAAATATGAACTAAAATACATATCAATTTATGACATTATTTCACTGTAAGGGCCCCCGTGAAGTCGGGGGCCCTGGGCACGGGCCCCGTGTACCCTTATGGTAAAGACGGCACTGCCTCAAACGGCAATAAACTTTTACATTAGAATACATTTTTGTATATAATTTAAATATGTAAATGTGAAGGAAATTGCTTTTAATTGGTGCTCAACATAATTTACAAGTGCTTTGTATATAACAAAATATTTCTACAAAATATTTTAACTAAGCGAAAAGCATTTGGCAACGTTCGTGTCTGTCATGATTTTCACATCCGTGTGAAAGTGAATCTTTTCCGAATATTTTGGTGTCCCAACATTCACTTCCAAACAATTTTTTTCGTTTTACTTACGAACGCATAAATCTAGTGAGAGCAAATAGAATTTGCTATTTTACCCATAAAAAATAAATTTAATTTATACAAATTTGTGTTTGGTATAAGTTTGATATCTTGTCTATCTAATTTGAAATTAAAAAAAAATTATTTAAAATTAATAGAGGGAAACTTAGATATAAAGAACATCCCCATATTAACTACCAATCTTGCAAAAGTGCAATGCAGCGGTTTGGAAAGCACTTTCTTAAAAATATTTTATGCATGGGAAATAAAACTAAAAGTAGGATTTTAATATGAAACATACATATATTATATTTTTCGAAAAATATAAAAATATGTGGTTTGGTGACAGCACCTGAGATTCGAAAATTTTCACTCTAATTGAATTAGTTCAAAAGTCATGACAGACACGATTGTATTATCATATTTGCTTTCAGTTAAAATATGTATATAAATATATAAATTGTTTTACATATATGTACATATACATATTGGCCCATAATCATAGTCATAAAGAAAGTATACTTTAAGAGTTCTAAAGTCTACTTTCGTTAAATATATGCTTTTAGTTTATTATAGACAATAAAAAGTACACTTTACAGCAAAAGTCAGTTTCAAACTTAAAAATACCTGAAGTTGCTTTTAACTAGCTTAACACCACATTAAATAATATTTTTTTCTTCTTTGAACAATTTGCATTGTAATTGTTGTAATTTTGACTATAATGGATAAATAAATAATAAAATGTTTTAAATATTAAGTTATTTCTAAAACAAACCAACTTTATTGTTTGACTATGATTATGGGCCATTATTAATACCTGCTCTTACTTTTATCTTCAATCGATCACTTCAGGAGGGTGAATTTATTAGTAAGTGGAAGTCTTCAGTAGTTATTCCGGTTTCTAAGGATGGCAAGAGGATGATGTAGCATGTTATAGGCCTATTGCCAAAATATCCTGTCATGGATTTCCCCCTATCAACATGGTTTCTATTCTGGAAGGTCTACGGTAACAAATCTAACCATCTTCAGTGAATTTTGTTTAGATGTTGTTGAACATGGCAGTCAAGTAGAAGTCATGTGTATACTGATTTTTCTAAAGCGTTTGATAAGCTATCGCATACCATGCTTTTGTCTAAGTTGGACTTAATGGGCTTCCATTCCAATTTCTTGAAATGGATTAAGTCCTACTTGTCTGATAGAATTTGCTCCGTGCATATTGAAGGGCTTATCTCTAAACCATATTTGCAAACGTCGGGTGTACCACAGGGTAGCATACTTGGCCCATTATTGTTTAATTTATTTATTAATGATATTGGTTGCTCCTTTTACAAGTCGAAATATCTTTTATACGCTGATGATCTGAAATTTTTTATGAAATTAGATTGTATCAATGATGCGCATATTATGCAAAATGAGCTCAATAATTTAAACGAATGGTGCGTCCTTAATTGTTTGCAATTAAATATTAGCATATTTTAGCATGTTTCCTTTCATAGGTCTCAGAATCCCACAGTCCTTGCTTTGAATATTAATGGTATCATATTGAACACGTCTGATTCAAAACTTGACTTAGGCGTGGTGTTTGAAAGCTCCCTATTATTTGTGGCTCATGCTGAGTATGTTCTTCCTAAAGCCTATAAAATGCTTGGCTTTTTGAAGAGAAGTTGTTCCGAATTCCCTAAAGGCTCCGTTAAGCAACCGTTGCTGTAGCGCTACCGTACCGTACCGTACTGTTAGCACGTTTGTCCGTTTGAACATTTAAAAACATGCGTATGTTTTACTTTATTTTGTTGTTTTAAGCGTAGCATGCAGCTCTGCCTGAAATTCAGGCTGAGATAAGAAATATGTGTAAAAAAAACAAACTGAAATTCAGGTTGGTAGATTTGTTAAAGAAATTTCCGGTTACTAGTACGCAGTTCCAAAAGAAAAGTACACGGAATTTTGGCATTTATTGTCTATTACAGGCATGTTATAACAATAAGTGGAGAATTTTTTCCGTCAACTGAAACAAAAATTAATGTTCAGACAATTGTTTGACCACGGAATTTTTGACATTTCTAATTTTGCGTACGTTGTAATTAGTTTTTAGTGTTTTTGTGTGTCGTAAATGAAAAAATATATAAATTTGTGTGTATGCAAACAAAATTGTGTATAGAATTCTACACGATTATTTTTCTGTGTAGAAATAAATGCAAAACTCCAAACCTGAATTTCAGTGAGAGCTGCATACTACGCTTTAATATGAAAAAGAAACAGATGTTCACAAAACAGTGATGGGAATTAAAAATGTTCAAATATTGAGTCTGGCGAAGAAAATGTAAATAAACGATCTAAATAGTATTAAAACTGTATTTGGTGTAGGTACATAAAAATATATCTATATTATATATTTACAATAAATAAATATGTATCCATGTATACATACATATCATTAAATAAAACGCAAAAAGCCCTGACTAACAAAAAAAATCGAATCGGCTTTTTAATAAATTCCAACATAATACATAGATATGTACATATGTAAGAAATGAAATTATTTTGTATATGTGCGAATACAACGAATGGTTTGAAACCATTTTAATCCTTTTATCTATGTCACATTTATATTTCACGTGTATATATCGTCATATAAAATGCAAAAGAGCATATCATCATCTTAATTAATTTTTCAGTATAGATAAAAAACTTAATAAAACTATTGTGATTATAGAATGTCTGAATTAATGATACTATGCTGAACCTTTTATTTTTAGTCACAATAGTTTCATTTTTATTAAGTTTCTTATGTCTCCTGAAAATTGTTTAAAAACATTTTATATGACGATATTAATTTCTTTATTATATGCATACATCTAATATATCTATATTTATGTACAAACATACACACATATATATTACTTTAAGTTGTTTTCCCACACAGACATTATTATCATTACCAAAAGTACCAAAAAACAGAACGAAAATACCCCCATTCCGTTTAGCATACAAGCAACCCATCATTGCTTTACAACTAGGCTTTCCAGCCGTACTTTATAATAAAGTATTGTATGTTATTTCGGGTAATTGTACCTTATACTTCATGAGAACAATAAAATACGCGAAAATACTTTATTTCGCATGATTTGATTTATATAGAAAATAGATTCAGGTTATATTAGTCAGTCAAGTTATATAGATCACTTTAATCGAACCAGCTTGACTCTGGGAAGTAGGTATACATCGAAAAAACACAAAATTACCGTTATCTGGAAATGACCGAAATAAAAATTTTGTATTTACTTTCCTTGTGTTAAGCATATCCTAATCTTTTTAAAAAATGAATTGTAAATAAAAAATGAAAGATGTAAATTTTTTCGAAATTTTATTTTTATACATATACCGATTTGAGAGGCATAGGAATGACCTACCCAAAAAGTAGGCGTTCGATCGAATTCGACCAAAATCGAGGGGCGATTTCAAAGGTGCAGCACTCTACACGCCCGTCTAATGTGTTTCAGGACCCGAATTTTAGGAATTTGTCTGAAACAATAATCAACTTACAGATAAAGAAAATGAGACGGTAATAGACTTACCTGTGGGAGATGTTGCTCAGGGCATAGCAGAAAATTTGGTAGATTTAGATGGCCATGAATCAGTTTCTGAAAAAAGTTTCTGATAAAAGGATACTACAATGTAGAAATACTATACGAACTGAAATGTCTGAAATGATTCAGGTTGCTTTACAGGAGGGTTTGAAAGGCATTATGCAAGAGGTTAAAAAAGCACTTAAACCATTTTCAAACCCACAGAATGATATTTCAGATCCGTTTAATTCAGGCTCAGGGAGAAGTAGTCTCGAAGGCCGAATTAATTATCATAATTCCCACGATAGAATGATTAATGCTAAAAATACGACAAGCTTTCAAGCGAATGCGTTTCAGCCAATTAATCAAAACCTCAACCGACCTGAGATAACGCAACCTGAAAATCTTCCGAAGAGACAGGAAAATCAATATGGTCACAATGAAGATGTTCGAGCTCCGAAGCAAGACTATAGGTTTTCAAATATTTTGTCCAATGCCCCTAATTTATATTCTTATCAGAGAAATTTAAATATTCGCCCAGTGGAAGGTCAAATTAGGATAGACAAGTAGGATATTGTTTTTGAGGGTGGTGGTACCGGAACTTCAATTGAGGAATTTGTGTTCAGAGTTGAGCTTTTACAAGATAGTTATTCTATACCCTGGGAAGAAGTGATCAGAGATTTTCACCGTCTCTTGAAAGGCCAGGCAAAAGAATGGGTTTGGCTTTATTTAAAGACACAAAACGGTATAGCTGACTGGTCAACTCTTCGCTATAGCCTTTTGAATCAGTTTCAGGCGAACAGAAGCGATTTCGAAATCATGCAGGAAATGAGAATAGAGAAGCGCCAGCAATCTAATGAGTCATTGGAGGACTATTTCCACTCCATGTTAACAATTAGGTCAAAGCTTCGTTCGCCGATACCCGAGTACGAAATTATCAAGATACTCAAACGCAACGTAAGAGATCATATTGCCAAACTTGTCTGTCCTATGGCTATTTATAACATTGAGCAGTTGAGGGAAGAATGTAAAGAGATTGAGAGGAGATTCCCAAGACGTGAAGTTCGATTTACTACTCCTAATAGTATTTCAATGCGATATAATGCACATCACAAAGTGAACGAAATATACGAGGAGGACGAACAGGCTCGGCAGCAATCCGAAAAACCGCATGAAGAGCATGACAAAAGCGGGCGAGTCACACTCTACCCAAACGTCCGCAACTCCACAGAGTTAGAAGCCGGAACCAGACTGAAACAAAACGAAAACGTTAACACTAATTCACCTCAAAATGATTCAAATACTTTACCCAATATACAACCTAGACATCACCAGTCGTACAAACAAAGATTAGAAAACTATATTCAGGTCAGAAATCGTATTTTTCAAAATGACATCAAAACCGTGACAACAATTCCACCTAAGGTTCGAAAAGCGAGAATGCGTTACAATGATAAAAAACTGACAAAGGAAGGTGTTTGGCAGCTGTTCAAGCGATATCAAATGGTGATCCCAGACTATATGCCGATGTCTTCATCAATAATAAATTAGTGCGAGGGCTGTTAGACACCGGTGCCTCGGTCAGCATTCTTGGTAAAGGCTGCGATGCATTGGTCGAGGAATTAGGTGTAGTTGCTTCGAGGTATAATGCAAATGTAAAAACGGCCTCCGGTCGAGCCCACCAAATTTGCGGCAAAATAACTTTGCCAGTTAAATACAGGAACAAAATTAGCAATATTCAATTTTATCTCTGCCCGTCTCTGGAGCAAACTCTGTATCTAGGAATTGACTTTTGGAGAAACTTTGATTTAACACAAGACGTTCTCAACTTAGATGAAATAGACTTCGAAAAACTAATGAACGGCTTAGAGCCTCTCCAAAATCAAGCGCCGGAGCAACATGAGCATAATAGAGATCAGAAAAAGGAGCTAGAGGAAGTAAAAATGTTATTTAAAACATTCGAAAAAAATGTATTAGGAAAAACTCACCTGGACAAACATTCCATCCAATTAGTACCTGATTCTGTGCCGTTTAAGGAGCGACATTATCCGGTTTCTCAAAAAGTTCAAGAATTGCTATACGAAGAAGTAGATAAGATGTTAGAGCTCGGGGTAATCCTAAATGCCGCGAATATACTGCGTTTACCTTCCAGGCAGGCCGCATTATCAATATACAGTAATGTCATTCGGCCGCTGTAATGCGGCTCAACGCCTTTGCCGCCTAATGGATAAGGTGATTCCTTAAAAGCTAAAAAATAATGTGTTCATTTACTTAGATGATTTATTGGTGATATCAAAGGATTTTGAAACACACATGAAGCTTTTGAGAGAAGTGGCGAAATGTCTGGCTGATGCAAACCTTACCATACCCTTAGCAAAAACGTCTTTTGTTTTAAAGAACTGAAATATTTAGGTTTCGTCATAGGAGGCGGTAGACTCCGCACCGACCCAAATAAGATCATATAGCAAATACCGATACCAAAGGCTCCGAGGCAGGTAAAAAGTTTCTTAGGGACTGCCGGTTGGTATCGGCGATTCATTAAAGATTTTGCTATCCTAGCCGCACCCCTAAGCGATACATTAAAAATGGGAATTAAATTCCACATAAGTGAAGAAGCTAAAACAGCATTGTTCGAATTAAAAAGGGCTTTAACAACAGTGCCCGTCTTAGTGCACCCGGATTTCCGGAATCCTTTTTATATCCAGTGCGACGCATCTCATGTAGGAGTAGGAGCCGTTCTCTTTCAAAAAGACGATCAAAATAATGACCGTCCCATTGCATTCTTCTCTCAGAAGCTAAATGGAGCGCAATTAAATTACACGGTAACGGAGAAAGAATGTCTAGCCGCAGTGCTGGCCGTAAAACGATTTAGGCCATATGTTGAACTCATGGAGTTCACCATTATTACTGACCACTCTAGCTTAAAATAGCTGACGACACTAAAAGACTTAGCTGGTCGTTTGGCTCGGTGGTCATTGCATCTCCAGGCGTTCAATTTTAAAATAGAACACCGAAAAGGCTCAGACAATATTGTGGCTGATATGCTCTCTCGATCCGTGGACGATTTTTGTGCCGAGGAATGCGAATTATCGGGGTTTGAAACGACGGAATTCGATTCACCCGAATACAAGTCTTTAGTAAAGACTGTTGAAGAAAACAAAAGTAGATTACCGGAGTTGAAAGTTGACGATGGAATGATTTTTAAAAAGACAAATTTTTCTAGAGATGATAGCGGCGTAGAGTGGAAACTATGGGTTCCTGATAACCTGATATCAACCTTAATATCAAAAGCACATGATATCGAAACAGCTTCTCATGGCGGAATATCAAAAACCTTGCATCGGCTAAGGCAATTTTATTATTGGCCAAAAATGGCGTTGCAGGTAAAAAATTATATAAACAATTGTTAAACCTGCAAAGAAATAAAACCAGCAAATTACGAAATGCGTCCAAAAATGGGAGAAGAAGTAATAACTTACCGCCCTTTCCAGAAAAACAATATAGGCTTCCTAGGTAAATATCCGCGGTCGAAACATGGTAATGCCTACGCGTTCGTTATTGTAGACCATTTCTCCAAATTTGCGTTTTTAAAGCCCATGAGGAAAGCCACTTCTAAGTTAGTGATAGACTATTTGACTCGAAAATGTTTCCACACTTTTGGTACCCCAGAAATAGTTCACTCCGCTAAGAGTTCCAAAATTTCTTGCAAAACTCTAGTATAAAGCATACTAGGACTGCAGCGTATGTACCACAATCTAATGCTTCTGAAAGAGTTAACCAGTCTCTTCTGGCAGGCATAAGAGCATATCTTGATGCAGATCACAGGGAGTGGGACTCTCATATTTCCGAAATAGAATGCGCTCTTCGTTCGGCGGTGCAAGAATCCATAGGTACAACTCCTTATATGGCACTGTTTGGCCAACAAATGTTCACGTCCGGGTCAGATTATACTCTGGCTAGAAAATTAAAATACTTGAGTGACAACGAGTTGCAAATCCTAGGGAGAAAAGATGGATTGCAAATAGTTAGAGAGTCTATTAAAGATAACTTGCACAAAGCATATGAGAGGAATGAAAGACAGTATAATAAAAGAAGCAGGAATATAAGATTTGCAGCGGGACATGAAGTGTTTCTTAGAAATTTCGTGCAAAGCGATTTTAAAACAAATTTCAATGCCAAATTTGCACCAAAGTTCAGAAAGTGTAGGGTACTTGAAGTTATTGGCAATAGTATGTATAAACTGGAAACTCTTCAAAGAAAAATTCTTGGTATTTTTCATGCCAAGGATATTAAAAAATAGTCTGTGATATTTTAGTTTTAAAGGGACAAGCAAGAAATTTGCAAGATATTTGTAGTATTTAATATTTACATGTTTGTGCTGCCCGTTTTAACTATGATTATTTACGGACTTATTTTTTTATTACCTTTTCTTGTTAGTGATGTCCAGTTTTATTTATTGGTTGACGATTCTTTTCATGAGATATACCTTTAACTTTGAGCACCTGTGATGTTTTCTCGACACATGTAACTCAACGTGTACCTGAAAATAAAAAAATAAAAATTTTAACAAAGTACCAGATTCAAGATTAAGAGAAAATAAAAGGACTTCCCGTAAATCAATCCGGTATATAAACGTGCTCCAGAGGCGGAAATGACAGGGTCTGGAAAATTCTCTGCTCTCTACATGGTTCACCACTCTCCAACTATTTATGTTGTCCAACAAGTACCTGAATAGAATATAACTAGATGTGCAATATACATATTAATTTTAAGAATAGGGAAATGGATATCGTGGGACTATATTGTTTTAGATAATAGATGTCAGTGTAGAGCAATAAATAATAACAAAAAAAAATCACACGTTTCCCGAACATAAAAAGGGAGAATGAAATTTTAATACATCATATTTAATAAAAATAAGAAAAAAAAGAAATATATAATTGAAGCAACCATATCTCTTTATCATGAGTAAAGATTTAGAGGTTGTACTAATCATGAGCTGCTGTTGCATCCACTGATTTTAATTTAATATTCCGTGGAAATGGAACAGTGGCTGGTGGCAGTACAACGAATTCTGTAAATCTTGAAATAAATATGACTTCGCTGCACACCAGTGCATTCGTTTAACTTTAGAAAAGTATAACATTTTTTAAAACAAATTTGACAAAATAATGCCAAGACGTGTGAATTTAATGTGTTATCGTAGGAATAGTCGTAATAAGTAGGATTGGAGCTCTAGAAAAGAAAGAAAACTTACGCAGTTTTTAATTTGTGAGCTGCACACGAAGTTTTTGTATACAGTACTCGCCCATGTTCTGAGAAGCTGATATCACTTGAAGTGGAGAGCGCATGGTCGAGCTAGAGTGACAGTCAAAAAAGTAGTCAGTTTTAAAGAATATTTTTGCTCGTGACTGACCAGCTGTCGATCGTGGTTGACACTCAGTCCTTCAAAAGAGAGAAAAAAAACTTATAGTTGAACCGCATACAACAAAGATTTATTGACACCAAAGGTTTTACAGCCAAATTTTTTTTAATATAATTGCCTTAATTTGTCAACTCATTGAATAATGGTTTTTCGCATCCAAGTTGTGAAGTTCATGCTACAAGAAAATAAAAGTAAATTTGTGAATTCAGTAAATTTGAGCAACCGATCTGCAAACTATTGCAACAGTGGTAAAAATTCTATCGTTGTGGCAGCAATCTGCGGCAGCTCAGTCCTTCTTTGTATAAAGAACATTTTGCAAAAAAAAATTATTCCCAAGTGATTACTGAATTTACGAACGTACCCTAACTCTTGACTGAGACCTTTTGTTACACACCGTTGATCAAGCCAAAATTTTAAGAAAATGTCGCTCGGGTTCGACGATGTGTCCTCTACTTTAAAATTAGTTGTTTCAAACCGCTGGCGGATGCTAAGACGAATATGAGATGATGCACGATTTCAATGGGATGTTTCCGTATTCGAAGGAAGTAATTGTAGAGTTTTTTTTAAATGATGCGATGTAAAAAAAAATTCTTTGAATTAGGACAACTGTCTTAAAGTATTGCCTTACGAACTTCTTTTGAGTATAAAAACGCGTCGTTTTCCAGAATAGGGGTGACTAGACAGTAGGTTGACGGCTCATCAACGGCGGCGGCTTGTTCAGCCCAGATGTTTGCCAGTGTTTTAGATTTATGTATGGGATACAGTTATTTCCGCTTAATTGAGCCCCGCTTAATTGAGTTTCCCGCTTTATTGCACTAAAAATCATGGAACGAAATCATTCAGTATACCTGTCTATGTTAAAATACCCGTTTAATTGAGTTCCGATTACATGCGTCACACGCTTAATTGTTTCGCAAATTAAGACCGCATTGCGAAAAACAAGAGCAAATGTTTTGCTTAATTGATTTCGTCTACTTAATTTTTTTTTTGCTCCACAAACGTAAAAAAAATATTTTGCGGCAAAAAAGTCATGGTTCTGTTCATCATGTAAAAGGGCTTTTTCTGTCCATCGAGTAAAAGGAAACTTCAATTCATATGTTTTTGTGAATTGTTTACATATATAGTAGAAAATTTTCAACAGGTGAAGAGCTTGCAAAAGCCTTAACAAATCTAAAATTCAAATGTTGATGACTGATTTTTTAAATCACATTAGTTGATCATAAGTACATACTTATGCAGAGTTTTGTATAAAATATAATATACATTTCCATACATATACATATTTTAAAGTTTTGATCTCCTTTTATATTGAATTTTGTGATTTTTGTTCCTTTATAAACATTGTATGATAAACGTACCTGATTTTTATTTTGTTTTAATAAACCTAAACAATTTATCAACTTAATATGTAACTAAAGAAATGAGTTTTATTTCCATCTACGCATAGGTGTTTCGCTTTATTGCACATATTGCTCAATAAAGCGATTTTCGTTTAATTGCGTCGGCGATTCAATTAACCGAGTATTGCTTAATTGAGTTCCCGTTTAATTGCGTCAAAAGTCGTGCATTTTTAGAAACTCAATTAAGCGGAAATAACTGTAATTGATATTTTTTTTGGTTTCTTTTTTTTACATGTGTATCCATTTGCCCAAATTATGGTGTATAGATGAATTTGTAGCTTGGTCCGGGTGTCGTTTTTTCTACACATGCAAGCATATATGTGCACCAAAATGGTTACAGTTTCTGCGGTACTGATGCATAGGCAATTTTTATTCCTGCTAGTATTTTTGTCCATTTTAAGTGTTTTCTCGTATAGGTTTACCATATTTAAAGTATAGGTACGATCTGAATTTATATAGCAAGAATTCCAAAAATTATGGCCGCGTGTATTTTTGCTGTATGTACCTTGGTATAATTTCTGACAAAAGGAGAAGTAGGAGTTGCCACAGCGGCAACAATTAATTGCTGAAAATATCGGAGTTACCAGACTGATATATGAATTTGAGCGATTTCTACACTTATTGCGAGGGCGAATTAATAAAGGTTGACTCGGCAGATCAGCAGATGATATCGTTTTTGGCAAATTTTTTCCGCCGATATTTTTGATCTAGTTAGAGAGTCAAATGCTTTGTCAATATATTTGCCTGTATATTCTTGACTTGTTGCACGGCTATGTTGTCGGATAGCATGAGTGATCTCAGGGTGTGGGCGTTTGCCTACGTTGAGCATTTTTCATACAAAAACTGATCCGCTCTTTTGATTTTCGGCCGACATGCGTTGAAAATCAAAAGATTTGTAGCGTATGTTCAGTGTTGGTGTTGTTGAAATCTTTTGGTCAGGCAACTTCGCACATAAAATTAAACAGCTGTGCAGAAAGTAGTAAAGGTACGAAATAATGAATAAATGAGAACATAAGGATGGAGTAATAAGAAACACAAGATAAAAACAAGAAAATGAAAATAATAAACAATAACAAAATTAGAGGTGCGATCACCGGCTAATTTTGCTGATGACCTGTTACCTTATCCGCATAATGTACCTTATTAATGGCTGATTTCTTTCAAAATATAATAAATATGATAAATAATTAATTTATTTATTTACCAAGGCAAAAATTACGAAGGTAAATCAATGGCTCCCCAAATAAAATAAAAATAATAATAGTGCATTTAAACGGTAGGCAAGAATAATTGCTACGTGATGAAGTTCAATGCCATAATGCAGAAGGTTAGTGACTTCATGCCATTTTTTTGTGTACTAAGACTGATTTAGTGTGATATAGATATACATGTAGATGTGTGTGCGTGCAGATACAAATGTAGATGTATCCAATTTTATTGGAAAAAATAGAAAAATTTACATGAGAAAGAAAAGGACAGTTACATTAACATTTTTGTGTAGACATTAGGTGAATTCGAATTATTGGGGGTAGCGAAGGAGTTTTGAAATTAGGAAAAATATTACATACTAAACACCGAAGCGGACCGGACAGAAAATTTGGTATTGCGGGCAGCCGGCTTGAAATATTTTATAAATTTTTTTTGTAAAAACAAAATAATTGGCTGAAGATACATATTAAAAGTAAGCCAGATATACTGATTAGATATTATGGAGTTTAGGGAGTAATTGATTGAATTCCTACTACAGCGGAAACCAAAACTATTTGTGGGTAATCTGGGAAGAGAGGAATTCGGATTACAGTCCACCAAGGCTGAGAAACCAGTGTATAGAATCCAAGTGAGCTATCTGGGCTGTAATACGCAGCCTTTTGTGTCTACTGGATAGCACCAATTGTTTCATTGCGCTGTCTTCTGGTTAGCCACGGCGCCAGAGTGAATATCGGTGAGTCCGCTCCAAGTTATTTTATGTATGTTTTGCCTGGAACAAAATTCTTCACAAAGAAATTTAATAATCAACCTATTTGGTCAAAAAGAAAAAAAAGTGAATCGGTTTTGTGGCAAACAAAATAAATTAAAGTAAAAATTTGTTTAAAAAAAATCCTATAAAAAAGGAACAAATAAAAAGCAGATAATTTTCATAAATATCTGCCGTATAGGCTAGAATTAGTTCGCAAAAACACATACAAACATAAAAGCATTGCCTAAAGATAAAAAAGGAAAAAAAACTGAATCATAAAATCATAGCGTCATATTAAAATATTTATTGTTAGCCCAAAACTATCCCATCGCGTTTTTATTGAAATTATATTGAAACAGTAATGAAAGTTTGTTATTTATAACCGGTTTTAGAGAGCTCTTTAAAATAGGAAAATTATTAGATTTTATTTTGTTGTGCGTTATCCTGTTGGTTTTAAAATTCTACAGGGAAAAGGGGGTATTTTTGGGAAATTTGGCCGTATTAAATTAATGTTATTAAATTAATGTTATTTAATTAATGTTATTAAATTAATGTTATTAGGTTTTTGTCAATATTTAAAGTTATAAAATAATATAAAATTTTTCTTATTCAGAATTTAAGCTTTTATCTTTCTTTTATAATTTTCTTTTTCTTTCTTTTGATTCGCTTTTCGAACAAAAAAAATATTATTGAATTTAAAAAAACGCTATACAAAATTTTCACAGCCCAATAGTATGGGTTAATCAAAATGAACCGGGTACACGACGATCCTGGTAACTTGAAAGTATAATTATACCACGGAGTAACAAGTTAAATCTGATGCACTAAAAACTATCGCGATTACAATCCTCGAAGAAACCAGGACGTGTTTCAAAAACTTCACTTGTACCTATCTAAACGTAAATCAAAACGGAAATCACAAATCCAAAACGGAAATATCAAATCCAAACCGGAAAACACGAATAAAATCACCGACGAAATCAAAACTCCACACGGAAACTGTGCTTCTAACTCATACAAGCGATTACAATCTCAAAACGTAAAATAGCAAATACCAATCCCAGGTGAGACAAACTCAGTGAAAGCCTTCTCAATTATTCCTAGATAGCTTCCACATTTTCACCCGAAAAAGCCACTTGTTACTTTTAAGACGTTCAGATTTCTAGCCGGCGAAATGAATTCTAACTTTCACGAACGGACTAAAAGTTCCGAAATCACGTATAAAATCTCCTGGTTGCTTGCCGGATCACAATCTGGACGCTACGCGCATCAATTGTTCATACTCGACGTGTACTTTCTGGCGTTGTAACCGATAATTATACTTTCAATTGATAACCGACGTTAAGTTTTAGAAATCGACAGCTAATCTAAATTAAAACGGACTAACAAAAGTATTTTGTCAGGCTAGACAAAAGAAAACGCGGGGAATTTTGAAATTGGGCCGAAAAAGCGGCTGAAATTTGTTAGAATTTTAATATTAACGCGAAAAACCAAAGGGTGCCGTAAAGGCTAAAGAATTTTATTTACTTTTGAATAATTCTCAAATAAAAACCGAAAAATTTATGCGCAATTTTTAGGCTGCTCAAAACTGAGTGAACAGACCTAAGGTGACGTATCGACTATCCCGACGCAAGCAATGCCGAGCTAAAATTTTGAAATAAAGCCGAAAAGTAATGGAACCGTAGCTAAATTTTGAAAAATACTGAACGCTGAAAGGATTTGCCTAGACGGCGTTGATTAAATGAAAATACGAAGTGTAACAAACTATAAAACGACGTAAGCACAAGGGGTAACGCGAACTGAATCGCTTTTGAATTTATTTACGGCTAAATGAAATGAAATAGTAAAATTTTGAAAAAAAATAAGAAACTGAGAATTTAAATTTGTAGCGAACCGGGCATTGTATGCTCCAAATCGAGCGAAGCTCAAGGCTTCAATATTTTTTTTGTGCCAGAGCAGTCCGAGTGGAGGATGGGTAGACTCTAGGCGTCGGGGTTTATTGAGGGCCTGTGCCGAGGCCGACCGCCTCCAAACATTCACATCCCTGGCGACCGCCCAAAACGGCCATGGCAAAAGCAAATTGTTATAGAGTATATAAGAATTTATATATCCATATATTTTTACAGATATATGTATATGTATAGCGATACTTATATATTTACTATAGATATTTATTTAAAAATTTCAAAAATGCAAATTATCAGTTTTTGTCTTTTTCGGCTAAAAAAAACTGTAAACAAAACCGATAAACGGGCGTGAAAAGGGTTCAACGACCAACGAACGTACGCGCGCGAAACACGAAAACTTATACGCACTCTAAACTACAACACTACGATATATGTATAAGAAATAATATAAGACGACTTACTGAAAACTGGCTGACTGTTGATTGATATGCGAACCCGAACGGACGCTATGGCTGCGAGTTGACTGTACTCTGATGACTGTAGAATCAGATGAATGGTGGGATGAAATTTTGACGCTACGAGGACTCGGACTGGCTAAATGTTAACTTCAGGACACTACGGACGACGGTGGACGACTATTTCTCTTTATCCTAGTTGGTTTGTTGGATTTTTCTCGATTGTTAAAATGTAGTTTTTCTCCGTTTCTGTTGGAGCGTGAACTTTGGTGGTGCTGTAGAAAATTTCGCGTCGCAGATTCAACAGCTGTCGTTGTGATTTTATCTCTGGCGCTGCGTATGTCTTTGGTTGACCTGTCGGACTTAATCCGACACAACAAACAACCTAGTTGTTGCTGTCTAACTGGTCGAATGACCTCTCCTAGCTTTGGTGGTGTTGCTGGCTCAGTTTTTCTTGAGGTGTGTTTGCTGATTACTGATGTAGCCGGACCAACTTATATGCCAGTTGCGGTAGAGGCAAGCCCCAGTATCGGTATATGGGCTGCGGATTCACTAAATGGCCTATGCCTTCGGTTTACCCCCTTTTTAGCTGCCACCTTCTGGCAGGTAAAACAGGCGGACAATACGATCCTACTGGGGTGATGTTGCTGTGCTCTCGTACCTTGTTTGCGCCAGTTGTTTTTCTTCTTGATGCACGTGCCTAGTTTTTTATTTCTGCTGGTGCCTTTTCCCTTAGGGCCTTTAGTTGGCACTCACGTGCACCAAGCT
The DNA here is from genome assembly GCA_956483635.1 of Panzeria rudis. Lineage (NCBI taxonomy): Eukaryota > Metazoa > Arthropoda > Insecta > Diptera > Tachinidae > Panzeria > Panzeria rudis. The sequence goes on from OY101451.1 coordinate 56,753,423, forward strand.
GATTGCCTGTGTACGGTGTGGTGGATGATGCTGAAGCTATAGCCTAGTTTCCTGGCTATATTTTCTGTTGCCGTTTTCAGACTGCGACCACGCGGATTCCCACTGCTCTCTTCAAACGAGACCACAATTTTAACAGGGCTGCGGCCAACCTGTTCCTTTGAGAATATTGGGCCACAGTCTTTACGGAACTATGATGCACTCGAATATTTGCACTGTTAGTAAAACTGGGATTAATAACATAATTCCAGTTTTATATGCTACCAAATGAATGTCTTACCTTGTTTTCCGGTGTCTGCAATTTACCCTTATCGTCGGGCACTTAATGTTTTCAGCAGCAAAAGTTCAGACATCCATCCACTACGGCAATCAGAAACGAACAAGGCGGAAGTTAAGTTCTTTCCTTTTCATGGCAGTTGGCTGTCATCCATCACTTTTCACACAGTCGATTTAAATTGTAATTGCCCACCCAGTATAAGCGCTTTTTCCTAAAATACACCGTCCGGCAACCTCATGCACTTACTCGTTTTTAGAGTTGCCTACGTGTGGTTCTTACACTATCGCAGTACGCGTCACACACTACACTCACCGCCCCCACACGGGACACACCCCCTTCCCTAACTGAAAAGTCTATCGTGTCAGCGATGTCACATTGCTGAGGCGATAAAACGGGCCAAGTACGGGCTTATCTCGCTTTTAGATCTTTGGCGTGAAATATGCCGATGGGTTTCCCTTGTAGCGTTTCCAGTTCGTATAAACTGTTGCCGACCGGTTTCACTATTCTGCACTTAATGAATCTCTTGCTTAATTTCGCTGACACCTGTTTCGAAAAATCTGACAACTGAAAGTTGCGCCGAAAAACTTCTTGTCCTGCCCTAAATCTGGTTACCCGGCATCTATAATTGTACCTTTTGGGGTTCGCTTCATAGCTCCGATGCAGGCTTTTCTTTACATTCGCTCGAACTAATTCAAGAAATTAGTGTCTATTTTCTATTCGATTTTCGGTATCTTCAACCAAGTCTTATTGACGCGCCAGTTTATACGCCGCGGCGTGCGTGATCATGTTTGTGCCAAATAGTAGGAAATAAGGTGTTACTCCTGTTGCCGTATGTACTGCCGACCTTAATGCGCACTCTATCTCACAGAGGTGAAGGTCCTATACCTGCTTATTGTCCTGCAGATATGCCCGTATGGCCGCCAAAACCGATTGGTTTACCCGCTCTGATGCGTTCGCTTGCGGGGCGTAATTTCCTGTCCGCATATGGTTGATGCCGAAACTAGCTACCATTTCTGCAAAATCCTTACCAGCAAACTGTTGACCGTTGTCTGAGACAATTGTTTCCGGACAGCCGAACTTATAAAACACCTCTTGGATGAGAAAACTAATGACATTCTTTGACATGGCTTTCAATAACACGTACTTTGAGAAGTGGTCAAGGACAATGAAAATAAAGCTGTTTCCCTTTTTCGAACGTACGTATGGTCCCAAGAAATCGATGTAGATCCTTTGGAAAGGTCTACCTACTTCTGGCTCATTCCCCATGGGTGGTCTTAAAATATTATTTGCAGGTTTACATTCCTTGCAACTATCACACTGGCTGGCATAGTCATTAATCTGGACATTCATATGCGGCAAAATAATACCATTCGCGGATTCTTCGAACCGTCTTCCCTACACCTCCATGTGAGGCAGTGGGTGACTCGTGTGCTTGCTTAATTATTCCCTGAGTGAGTCCCGCCGGTATCCAGAGCTTCCATGCGTGCTCCTCCCTTGCAACATTTCCGTCATAAAAACGCGTTCTTTTGAAGACCTTGTCCTCAACGACCTTAATGTCCGGTAGACTGCTTGCATTCTCTTTCACTTGCTCGCGCAATCCTGGAACTCTGGAGACTCAAGATCTACTATCAGTTCAGGCATTATTTCCAACTCGTCCAGTGGATGTTGCGATAGGGTATCTGGCACTATGTTCTGTGATCCTTTCCTCTGTCTAATAGTAAATGAAAAAGTCTGCAGTTGCAGACTCCACCTCGCCAACCGTCCGCTCAAGTCCCGCTGTGACATGAGCCACTTCAAGCTCAAGTGATCCGTTATAATTACAAATTGGGTCAATTCTACATATGGCCTAAAACGTTGAGCGGCTGCCACCACGGCCAAGCACTCCCGCTCCGTAACAGAGTAATTTTTTTGTGCCGTTGTAAATTTCTTCGAAAAATAAGCGATCGGGTGCTCGCCTTTTTCATCCTCTTGGTACAATACCGCCCCCATTCCTACGTCAGATGCATCACATTGGATGAAAATTTTTTTGTTGAAATCCGGATGTCTGAGCACAGGGCTAGCTGTTAGCCTTAGCTTCAACTCGTCAAACCCCACTTTCGCAGCATCAGTGAAAATAAACACCTTACTCTTCTTTAAAGTTTCTGTGATCGGTGCTGTAATAGTGGCGTAATCCAAAATAAAGCGTCTGTACCACCCGGTGGTTCCCATAAAGATTCTGACTTGTTTCGGTAGCTTTACGATGGCCCGTATTTTCTCTGGATCTAGTTTCAACTTCCCTTCGCCGACAATATATCCTAAGTACTTGAGTTCCTTACAGCAAAATTTTGATTTTCCCACATTGATTGTTAGATTTGCTTTCATCAGACAACGCGCTACCTCAGCTAAGACGTCCAGATGCTCCCCAAATTCTGGCGACACCACAAGCAGATCGTCCAAATAAACAAACACCCTTTCCCTTAGTCGAGCTGGGATCACCTTGTCCATTAGACGGCATAACATTTGGGCTGCGTTGCACAACCCAAAAGGCATGACCGTGAAATGGTACAAGGGTCTTCCAGGCACGGTAAAGGCTGTTTTTTCTCGGCTAGTCTCTGCCAGTGGTATCTGCCAAAATGTGTCTTTCAGGTCCACACTTGAAATATAATGGGTGTCCCCCAGACGGCTCAGAAGGCCTTCAATATGGTGAAGCGGGTAGGCATCTTTTACGGTTAGGTCATTGAGCCTACGCGCGTCCAAACATATTCGGACTTTATCCTCTTTCTGCACGAACGTCACTCGATTATTCCACGGACTTTCGCTAGGCTCAATGACCCCCAAGGATAACATCCTATCCAGCTCCCCATACATTAGCTTCTGTACCGCTGGGGAAACAGGATAGTGTCTTTCCTTTATCGGGACTGCTTCTCCCGTATCAATCTGATGGGTCTCTAGATGAGTCTTGCCTAAGCCCCTTTTAGTAAAACATGGAAAAAATATCTATTACCTCTTCTAAACGACGTTGTTGGTGACTATTCAAAGTGTGAAACTGCGGAAAGGAAGGATTAGATTCTTCGTCTATATTAACGCCCTGAGTAGAAAGTGCATTTATTTCAAACCTAAGTAAATTGAATTTTCGGATAAAATCAAGCCCCAGAAAAAGTGGAAGTTTAAGGGTAGGTACCAAAAAGAAATCGACGAATTTTGTGATTTTATTAAAATTTATATCGGCACGGACTCGACCAATGATTTCATTCAGTCTACCGTCAGCAGTTCTGATTTTCGAATGTACCGGGTATATGACTAATTGCGCCTTATCGACCAACTCTAAGGAATCTTTGCCTAAGCACGTTACAGTAGCTCCACTATCTAGAAAACCTTCCACTTGGCAACCTTTAATATCGATGTTTGAGTAAATGCGCGTCTCCGGTCCTTCGTATATGCTGGCGGCTGAAATGTCGTATCTAATTTGTTTCCTATCCTGGTATCTCTCTCGGGTTTTACGAATCCTCTGCGAGGGTCCAAATATTCTATCGCGTGCAGCTTGTTATTCCTCTCTTCGATCTTGATATGTCTCGACGTTGTTACTAGCATTTGCCTTGCTAAGCTGCTGGTGTTAATTGTTCCGGTTCCGAATTCTTTATTTCATTTTCGACTGGGCTGGTGTTTTCGGTAGCTTTGACAGCTGTTATTACTGTTGATTCATGGGAGGTTGAGTTGACGAACGTGCCTCCATCCCTGTGCGAGATACGCTCGGATTCCGGTGTCCCTGATATGTTGGGCAGCGCGGCGTTACGGTATCTTCTTTTCAACACTTGTATAGCCTCCTTTGCTCCTCTAGGCAATCGAAAAACGTGTGCCCTTCTGTTTTACAGTTCCAGCAAATTAGTTTCTTGGATGCTGTCACCGCGTCAATTTCCGGTATATCCTGTACGATTTCCTGTGAGTACTCTAACTCATGTATTGCCCTAGGTGGCATTCGACTACTGAGGTGTCGCTGGCTATTTATCAGGTTTTCGGCCCTACGGCATTCCCGTACGAATTGAGATAAACTATGTGCTGAAACAGAAAACAGAAGCTGCGCTATTTGTGGTTTCAGATTCCCTCTCATGATGCTCACCAGGTCTCTTTCACCGATTGGGCTACGTAATTGATTTCGAAGTTTTAAAACCGAATTGTAAAAATCGTCGAATGTTTCCATATTTTGCTGTCGCCGATCTAAAATTTTCCTTTGAATGTCGAAGTCACTATCATACCGGCGAAATTGACTGATCAAGGGTGCCTTCAGGTCCCTCCAGCGCGCAACGTTGTTAAATCTTCGATGGTCCCAAAACCATTCCTTAGCAGGTCCACTCAACACGTGATGAGACGACCTAATCACATCCCTCTAATCGCAACCATAATCTGCTTGTAGAGCTTCTACACGGAACACGAAGTCCTCTATGCTAGTCGTCTTATTTGTCCCATCAAAGGTGATTCCCCACTTATCGATCCGGACACTCGAGTCGTGCATCTGTTGACTTCTAGCTTCAGGAAATTGTCCCATATACGGAGTACCTGGGCGAAACGCTAAGTCAGGGTGATCTGCATTGATAGGTGGGTTCATACTGTCTCTAGCTAAATTGTGAGCATTTGCTCTACTATTGAAGTTGTATGATGCGGGTGGCATACTGTTCCTACCATCGTTAAAGTTTTGGTTAAAGTTATAGGGTGCGGCTGGTAGACTATTCCTTACGTCATGGAAATTGTGGTTAAAATTGTTGTAGGGTGGGTCAGGCCGTTGGTGAAATGGTGGCTGCATTGCTCCTTCATTTCGCACTGGTGGGGTGGTTGGGTAAAATCCGGGAATTCGAAATCAACTCGCGATTGTGGCCGGTGTTGTTGTTGGGTCGACAGTTCCGGTCTAGGCTGTTGTTGTATCGGCAGTGTCTCTAAATGGGTCTCCACGCTCTGTAGTATCAGTCTTGGCATTAGGCTTAGCAGGCGCTCTTCGAAATTTCTTAGGTCATCCCGCGTTATAGCTGCACTCACTGGTGGTGGAGGTGGTGGAGGTGGTGGTTCTCTTCTCTCCCTCGGCCTTAATAGAACATTAGCATTTCCGAATGCTTCTCTGATGCCGCGTGTGCTGATGCTGCTGTACGGTGGTGTAACGAGCGAATAACTGATCGCGCCACTAGACCCGATATTGTCGCTCACCCGAGGTACGCTAGGCGGTGTATCGGTGCTATGTCTCGACGCAGCTCCTGTATTTTCCGATCCACTGTATCCACTGTAAACGTTGTGGTGGTTGTTGTAGCTGTAGTCGTAGTTGCATGCACTGGTCATTGTTGCCGTCGTGGCGGTCGTGGCTGCTTCATCCGTTCTACTGTCTGATCGCGTTTCAACCCCTATTCCCATATGGTAACCTACTCCGTATCCACTAATGCGACTGTACGTACGTAGACGAAATCCCTCCCCACTAAGAAGTACTAAGAAAATCTAAAAGTCGACCAGTAAACGAGTTCGGCTCGACGATAACCGTATAGAAGGTTGTTGTTTTAAAACTCGGTAAATTCAAGAAAATGTTTAAATATAATCGAAGATTAAACGTCAATTCAAAAATTGTTGCTATAACCGACAACGAAAAATTCTCGGAAAATATGTTTCGGATCTCCAATATCCTAAGTAGACACCTACTAGTCTTCTACTAGGTGGCTACTAGAATGTTCGAGTTCGGACACTTTTCTTCTAATGCAAAGAAATATTTTGGCTACGCCTACCCGAAAATTTCTAAGCTGTGAAAAATTTTATATATATAGTAAAAGCACTATAATTGTAAATATATTTGTTAAATTTTATAATGTGTCAGCAATGGTAAATCTAATCAAATATGTAAAGCAATAAACTTGAGCTGAGATATCATTGCAATCTCACGCACAAAAATTCAAATTTTAATTCCGAAAACTGTTATGAGTTTAAAAATTTTTAAAAATCCAAAAAAAATCTATAAGTCAATTTATTGTTCTTGATGAGTGTTGGGTGAGTAAAAATGCACAAATGAGTTAAAATTTCGATCAGAAGTTCAGCATACAGTCAAAGGTATTAATCCCGGAGTCGTTCCTACCTTGGCAGAACTGTTTGTCGCAAACAGGGTTGCCTATAACTAGGCATACCTGTGGACTTACAAACAGCCTACACCAAACTAATCTAGGCGCCCCGTCACAATTATTGTGCTCCCTTCGTGGCCAATAAGACTTACGCATCTCCTCGACAGTTACGAAACGTTTCTACCTACCAGTCGGTTGCTAACGGACAGACATTATGCCTAACCCCGTGACTAACCTTCCTTCGGTATGTAATAAAACTTTGAAAAATAATCTAGGACTTTTCCCCTGAACTAATCTCCCAATCTGCTAACTAAATCTCAACTCTTCAGTAGAATTCTAATCTCCCTGATCGAGCCCCTCACGTTGGGCGCCAAAAGCTGTCCCATACCCACCTTGAAGTTGGCACCAACCAATCCTGCTACACTGGCAACTTTGTGATTATGTGCGCGGCTATGGCTCGTCGGCGTGTGGGGGGTGTTCTTGCAGGATCTGGCCAGCTGGCGGGATCTGTTTTAAATTTGTGCCAGTGCCATTGAATAATATAAAAGGGCCTGAATGGTGGAAGCAGAATACTGAAATAAAAATGTGGTAGTCGTGGTGTTGGTTGACCACCCGCACCCTCCTGCGCGTCACAAAACTTATTGACCCGTAACCGTGGGGTTCCCGTATGCTGAAAATCGGAAATTACCCCTAAAAATTTAACTCACCCATACTCACCACCTAGAACTACTTTTAATTAATCATTGCTGCAAGTTAAATTCTGAATTCAAAATAACAATTTCAGTTTTTATTTAGTTAAAGAAAATCTTAAGCCGCTTGCGGCTAAACCTAACTGTCCCTAAGTTCGAACTGCACATAAGAAAAATATCAATAGAGAAAAATCTTAATTTAAAATAAATTATTTCCAAAATTAGAATTTATTCTGTTTTCTTATTTCCTATTTGCATTAGCTGATTCTTTCAGCTGTGTTTAATTGTTGCTATAAATTCACAAAAAATGTTAGTATATTTAAGGTTATAAAATAATGTAAAATTTTTCTTATTCAGAATTTAAGCTTTTATCTTTCTTTTATAATTTTCTTTTTCTTTCTTTTGATTCGCTTTCCTCGAAGAAACCAGGACGTGTTTCAAAAACTTCACTTGTACCTATCTAAACGTAAATCAAAACGGAAATCACAAATCCAAAACGGAAATATCAAATCCAAACCGGAAAACACGAATAAAATCACCAACGAAATTAAAACTCCACACGGAAACTGTGGTTCTAACTCATACAAGCGATTACAATCTCAAAACGTAAAATAGCAAATACCAATCCCAGGTGAGACAAACTCAATTATTCTTAGATAGCTTCCACATTTTCACCCGAAAAAGCCACTTGTTACTTTTAAGACGTTCAGATTTCTAGCAGGCGAAATGAATTCTAACTTTCACGAACGGACTAAAAGTTCCGAAATCACGTATAAAATCTCCTGTTTGCTTGCCGGATCACAATCTGGACGCTATTGTTCATACTCGACGTGTACTTTCTGGCGTTGTAATCGATAATTATACTTTCAATTGAAAACCGGCGTTAAGTTTTAGAAATCGACAGCTAATCTAAATTAAAACGGACTAACAAAAGTATTTTGTCAGGCTAGACAAAAGAAAACGCGGGGAATTTTGAAATTGGGCCGAAAAAGCGGCTGAAATTTGTTAGAATTTTAATATTAACGCGAAAAACCAAAGGGTGCCGCAACGGCTAAAGAATTTTATTTACTTTTGAATAATTCTCAAATAAAAACCGAAAAATTTATGTGGAATTTTTAGGCTGCTCAAAACTGAGTGAACAGACCTAAGGTGACGTATCGACTATCCCGACGCAAGCAATGCCGAGCTAAAATTTTTAAATAAAGCCGAAAAGTAATCGAACCGTAGCTAAATTTTGAAAAATACTGAACGCTGAAAGGATTTGCCTAGATGGCGTTGATTAAAAATTCAAATATGAACTGTAACAAACTATGAAACGACGTAAGCACGAGGGGTAACGCGAACTTAATCGCTTTTGAATTTATTTACGGTTAAATGAAATGAAATAGTAAAATTTTGAAAAAAATCCGAAACTGAGAATTTAAATTTGTAGCGAACCGGGCCATTGTATGCTCCAAATCGAGCTAAGCTCAAGGCTTCAATATTTTTTTTGTGCCGGAGCAGTCCGAGTGGAGGATGGGTAGACTCTAGGCGTCGGGGTTTATTGAGGGTCTGCGCCTAGGCCGTCCGCCTCCAAACATTCACATCCCTGGCGACCGCCCAAAACGGCCATGGCAAAAGCCAATTTTTATATATAAGAATTTACATATAAGAATTTATACATACATATATTTTTACAGATATATGTATATGTATAGCGATACCTATATATTTACTATAGATATTTATTTAAAAATTTCAAAAATGCAAATGATCAGTTTTTGTCTTTTTCGGCTAAAAAAACTGTAAAAAAACGATAAACGGGCGTGAATAGGGTTCAACGACCAACGATCGCACGCGCTCGAAACACGAAAACTTATACGCACTCTAAACTACAACACTACGATATATGTATACGAAATAAAATAAAACGAATTACTGAAAAGTGGCTGACTGTTGATTGATATGCGAACCCGAACGGACACTATGGCTGCGAGTTGACTGTACTCTGATGACTGTAGAATCAGATAAAGTGTGGGATGAAATTTTGACGCTACGAGGACTCGGACTGGCTAAATGTTAACTTCAGGACACTACGGACGACGGTGGACGACTATTTCTCTTTATCCTAGTTGGTTTGTTGGATTTTTCTCGATTGTTAAAATGTATTTTCTCTCCGTTTCTGTTGGAGCGTGAAGTTTGGTGGTGCTGTAGAAAATTTCGCGTCGCAGATTCAACAGCTGTCGTTGTGATTTTACCTCTGGCGCTGCGTATGTCTTTGGTTGGCCTGTCGGACTTAATCCGACACAACAAACAACCTAGTTGTTGCTGTCTAACTGGTCGAATGAACCCTCCTAGCTTTGGTGGTGTTGCTGGCTCAGTTTTTCTTGAGGTGTGTTTGCTTATTACTGGTGTAGCCGGCCCAACTTATATTCCGGTTGCGGTAGAGGCAAGCCCCAGTATCGGTATATGGGCTGCGGATCCACTAAGTGGCCTACGCCTTCGGTTTAACCCCTTTTTAGCTGCCACTTTCTGGCAGGTAAACCAGGCGGAAAATACGATCCTACTGGGGTGATATTGCTGTGCTCTCTTACCTTGTTTGCGCCAGCTGTTTTCCTTCTTGATGCACGTGTCTAGTTTTTTTATTTCTGCTGGTGCCTTTTCCCTTAGGGCCTTTAGTTGACACGCACGTGCACCAAGCTGATTGCCTGTGTACGGTGTGGTGGATGATGCTGAATCAATAGCCTAGTTTCCTGGCTATCTTTCTTGTTGCCGTTTTCAGACTGCGACCACGCGGATTCCCACTGCTCTCTTCAAACGAGACCACAATTTTAGCAGGGCTGCGGCCAACCTGTTCCTTTGAGAATATTGGGCCACAGTCTGATGCACTCGACTATTTGCACTGTTAGTAAAACTGGGATTAATAACATAATTCCAGTTTTATATGCTACCAAATGAATATCTTACCTTATTTTCCGGTGTCTGCAATTTACCCTTATCGTCGGGCACTTGATGTTTTCAGCAGCAAAAGTTTAGACATCCATTCACTACGGCAATCAGAAACGAATAAGGCGGAAGTTAAGTTCTTGCCTTTTCATGACAGTTGGCTGTCATCCATCACGTTTCACACAGTCGATTTAACTTGTAATTGCCCACCGAGTATCAGCACTTTTTCCTAAAATACACCGTCCGGCAACCTCATGCACTTACTCGTTTTTAGAGTTGCCTACGTGTGGTTCTTACACTATCGCAGTACGCGTCACACACACTACACTCACCGCCCCCACACGGGACAAGTTTCAGATTTAAAAAGCTGTCTGAAGATGGAATAAGCATCATACATAAAGGTAAGATTTCGTTTAAAAAAAAAATTTTGTATTATAAGATTCATGTATTTAGACTGAGGCCAGAAGGGCGTTTTTAAAACACGGCGTTTCTGCTTCTTATATTAAATTTGAAGTTTTAAAAAATTGAGAACTTAGAAATTTAATATAAGAAGCAGAAACGCCGCGTTTTGAAAATGCCCGTGTGGCCTCAGCCTTAGTAAACATTTTTTTTATTTTTTCACATTTAAAATGTATTGATCAGGTAAAAATTCACTGAGTTACAAGAGTTTGAAGAGTGTATTTGTATGTCTGTCTGTTTGAAAGGTGACGATCGAGAGGGTTTATATATGATTCGGTCCAACCGTTTAGAAGCTAATACGTCTTTTCTAGATGTCATGTAACAACGTCAAAGGAAATAATGTCCATGGATGTTATATGTATGTATGCACGTTGAAAATAAAGTTCATACTTTTTGAAGTGGAAATACTGTCCATGAACGTTATTTATTTGGACATTATTGCATGCTAATCTTTTCTAGCTGTATGCTCTTTAATGTGTGTGTCTGTGTCACCGTACCTTCTAAACGGCTGGATCAATTTATATTTAGTTTTTCTTTTGTTTGAAAAGAACTTGATATAATCTTGTAACCTATGTTTGAAGAAAATCGGTCCAGCCGTTTTCAGGGGGTTTGAACATTTTTAATTTAATTTTCTATACAAATTGGTATTATAATTGGTATATAAATTTTGTATTATAAGATTCATGTATTTAGATTGAGGCCACAAGGGCGTTTTAAAAACACGGCGTTTCTTCTTCTTATATTAAATTTGAAGTTTTAAAAAATTGAGAACTTAGAAATTTAATATAAGAAGCAGAAACGCCTCAGCCTTAGTAAACATTTTTTTTATTTTTTCACATTTGTCAGATAAAAATTCACTGAGTTACAAGAGTTTGAAGAGTGTATTTGTATGTCTGTCTGTTTGAAAGGTGACGATCGAGAGGGTTTATAGATGATTCGGTCCAGCCGTTTAGAAGCTAACACGTCTTTTCTAGTTGTCATGTAATAACGTCAAAGAAAATAATGTCCATGGATGTTATATGTATGTATTCACGTTGAAAATAAAGTTCATACTTTTTGAAGTGGAAATACTGTCCTTGAACGTTATTTACTTGGACATTATTGCATGCTAAACTTTTCTAGTTGTATGCTCTTTAATGTGTGTGTCTGTGTAACCGTACCTTCTAAACGGCTGGATCAATTTCTATTTAGTTTTTCTTTTGTTTGAAAAGGACTTGATATAATCTTGTAACCTATGTTTGAAGAAAATAAGTCCAGCCGTTTTGAAGTTATCACCAATTTTTTCAGGGGTTTTGAACATTTTAAATTTAATTTTCTATACAAATTGGTTTTTATACCCTTCTCCACAATGTGGTAATTTTATCTTGACTTTTAATATATTTTTATTTATATGATATTAAATGTTTCAAGTGTGAACAAATATTTCACTTTTTCAACATTTTACATTCATTTCCATAAAATGTACTTCAGTGTGAATATGCTATTAGCAAAACATACATAATAATAAAAATAAAATTATAAAATATCGCATGAACGCAAACGTAGAGATAATGAAGACAAAAATCAAAAAGCTGAAGCGAAACAATCGGAAAATATTGATGGCGGCAATCATGATAATCAAAACAAAAATCGATAAACTGGGAGAAAAACGGCTGTACTCTGATATCACATGATTGCTGAAGTTAAAACTTTAAATTGAAGCATAAAATATACACTGTCCAAAAAAACGCATTAAAAATTATAATTCTGTCAAAAGCCTTTGGCCGTCTTCGCGCGAAATGTTCTACGCTTATCTTAGTAAGAACATTTTGCATGTAAAACTGCATAACACATGCTAACAGCCTATTTTAGCTGCAATAGTGAGTATTCTGTACCATATTCTGTTTTTCAAAGTTGTCTTTCAAAAATGCATAAAAATCAAAGGCGACAAGAATTCCGATCTTTATGTACACATGTTATGTATGTATAAAGCTGAATAAGTAAAATTAATGTACAAGTCAAGGTAGATCTATAAGGTATACTTATCGGCGAATTGATACAAAATGTATGAGAAAAACTCAAGCGAATATTAAAATGTGAGTGGATTTGTAAAATACAGTACGATTTGACAGCAACATTACCGAACATATGGGCTGATGCACAGACCTTATATATCGACCTTGGTACAAGTTTAAATTTTATTTACTTTTAAGTAGAGAGTGTCGTGTTTTCTTTCGTGACACGGACACGCACGACAACACGAAGTGTTTGTGACAGAAAATCTGATTTCGTTCGTGTCGTGTTGAGCAAACTTGACACGAAAAAACACGAAACGATTTATCAGATTAAAAAATGTATGAATGCAGAAGCTTGCCGCACAAGATTATTGAGCAAAAATCTTTATTATAAGTTATAAGTTACAAATAGAACATGAAACGTTAAAATAGAAGAAAACCATGTCTTTGAACATAAAAATTTTGTTTTTGATTTGATTTCGAGTGTGTTGTGTGTGTTTTGAAAATTTTGGGCGTACGTGTTGGACATGCGGGATTCGTGTTCGTGTCGGAAAGTGTCGACACGCGCCCATCTCTACTTTTAAGTCATTCCGTTTCCAGGAAGGTTCATAGTAAATTACTTGCTACGCTAACCTTAAGTTTCCACGTAGCAATTTTTATTGCCGGCAATTGTCAAATTTCATATTGCAATTTAAATTATTTTTTTAAGTTGTATTTTTACATGAAGTTTGGCGATTACCGCAATAAATATTGCTACGTGGAGACGTAGGGTAAGATACATATTTCAGTTTGTTTGAAAACTGCATAGTATTTGTGTAGCTACAGTTTTACATCTAATAAACAGATTTAGTTCTTTCTCGAGAGTGAGTCTGTACCATGTATCATGATAAATGTCAAATCGTTATAAAAACACAAATTTATCAAACGTAAACAAACTGTTTGACGTTTCAATTTATTTTCAAAAATTAAAATTTTTACATTTAATTAAATAAAAGCAGTTTAATGTAAAAATAAGTGAAAAAGTGCATAAATAGTGACAAACTATCTTCACGACGCCAAACAAATTGCGATTTATCACAACAAAAAAACAAGAACGTATTCGCATGTATACTAACAATAACGAAAAATTGACATCTGTTCTGCTGAAGTTTTGTTAGTTGTCATGATAAAAATATATCAGGTATAGACGTAGGGTGACGGATTGTTAACTATGCTAAAAATATATTATTTCTTAATCGGAACTGACATTGTGACAATAGAAAAATATTTCCAATTAAGTTATGAGTTTTAGTCGAACTGTATGGGTTATATCAAGGTCGATATATAAGGTATGTGCATCAGCCCATATATTCGGTAATTTTGCTGTCAAATTGTGGTGTATTTTATCAATCCACTCACATTTTAATATTCGCTTTGAGTTTTTCTCATACGTTTTTTGACACCACAATTCCCAAAAAAAGTTGCTTTGTTGTATCAATTCGCCGATAAGTATACTTTATAGATCTAACTTGGGTTATACAAAAGTATATTTATCAAGGCAAATTCACTACTTTAAAAAAAGGAAACTACTTAAAAAAGGAAATAAATAAAAATTTTATGGTGGCGTCGCGACGCTAGGCCATCCTGGAAAGTTATCCTTAAATTTCCCCATATTAATTTGGTTACTTGGAGGTTACACGTTCAAGTTTTGTTTCAATTTTTGTTTCAAGTTTCAATACATTCACACTTTTTTACTAACACACTCACATAATTGGAAATTGACTACCAACTTGATTTCAATTTTGCTTTCAAGATTTGTTTCAATTTTTCGTTCAATTTAAACAGCAGATCTCTATTATTGTAAGTAAATTACAGAAAGACTCGGCTATAACAAACTTTGCACAAACAGCAAAAAAAATCCGCTCTATGACAAGTTCGTATTAAGCGTAGTTTGATACAAACGAGGACTTGTTAACTATGAATTCGCTATTACGAATTATTTTTGTATGAAAATGGCAACCGAAACGTCGGCAGTTTAGACTTAGATCGTTACAACCGAGAATTCGTTATAACCGGGTTTTACTGTTTCGTTGTTGATTCCTTGACGACGGCATCTTGAAAACAAAATTGACTATCAAGTTGCTTACAGCCTACGTCATAGCGTCAATTTAAAGTAGTTTTAACAAGCAATACGTGTGATCAACTTGAAAGCAATTTCTTGAACGTGTAACTGCAGAGTTAGATTGGTCCTGTCCTGCAGTTGTTTTTTAAATCTGGCTATCTAAAATGCTGTATATTTAGTAAGCGGAAATAAAATGTATTTAGTTTAAACCTTACTAGAAAAATTATTTTTTCTTCATCTTCTTGGTCAAATTGTAAAATGATTTCTACTATGGACAGTTCTAAAGTAGGTTGTATAGAAAATAAAAACTGTTTAACTCAATAAGCAAATTCTCTATTCTTTTTAAGTACAACGAATTCTTCGCGACTAAAAAGTATACTAAAAATATTTTTACATTTTCAATTTATTTCGTTAATGACATTTTAATTTATTTGGAAAGGGAATTATATCAACTTAAGACACATCCCTACGAAATCTGTCAAATATATCGCTAAATAAAATCCCTTCGATATATCCATACGAAATCGATCAGAAAGTGGTCAGACAAATCGTATATTTAATGTCTGACAGAAATCTTTACGAAGTCTCTAAGAATAAAGTCAGACATTTGCCAGAATTGTCTGACTCAGACAAGGTCGGATTACTTTGCTGGTTGGGAAGCAATTTAAATTGCTAAAAAATACACACACACATATAAGCACCATATACCCAACAAACATGCGATTTTCATATTTGCATACAATTGGTGTTGCTTAATATTACGAAGAGGAAAGCAAAAGAGAGCTGCATGTATATGAGGCATTTTACCTCTTCCCAATCTTTTCACCTCTTTCTCCCATAAAGTCAAAAGTTGCACAGCAAAAGTTGACTCGTATGGATATGGACTTACGCATATTACCAAATGAGAAGGCTATTGGAAATTAATTCGACATTATCCGAATTTATACTCAAATAAAAAGTTAAATATTTTTAAAATGAAATACAGCTCAAATATTTTTCTGTTAGCAGGAGTCAAATTCAATCGCAGAGAGAATTATGTTACATGTAGACTTCAATTAGTTGTTATAATAATTATTATGAGAGCGTTATTATAACATGATACAATAAAAACTGGTAGATTTGTCCGGCCAGCTGTAGCTGTGTATTTTTGTTTCTTATATGTCAAACTTTTTTTATATTTCGTATATTTTAATATACGAATTTCTTATTCCAATTCTTTTTCCTTTAATTTCTACTCAGCTTTGACACACAGAAAGCATTTTGCACTAACAAAAAGCCTGTTGTTTTTGTATTGTTGTAATTGTTGTAGGGGCAGTTTTACCTTGTTTATTGTATCATGTGTTATAATAAATATTATCACAACAATCTTGTGATATGAAATGTCAAAAATATTAAAATAAATAAATATGTGTGTATGTGTTAATTGTAATATGTAAAAATAAATGTTTTTTTTAAAGAAATTTGTGTGATTTTATCTTTGTATATTTCTTTTAATTGATTTTTTAATTAAAATTTTCAAGAAAAATTAAAAACAAACCAACTAATTGTGCAAAATAGTGCAATGAAATCTCATAACAAAACTAAAAATACGTGTTCCTGTTATATGACATAAAGAGAAATATTGACATATTAGCTTTGTTATTCTGCCGACGTTCTCTCATGTTATATCAGAGTTAATCGCAGTTGAAGACGCTATGTAATATAAAAATATTAATCTGACGAGTTTTGCTTTATTTGAATTTACATATCGCTACCTAAAAATACGGATGTCGTTTGTCAAAATTTCCGATTTTGGGATCATTATATATTCGTAATAACGTTCGCACGCTCTTTCTAATGGTGTTTTCAGTTTCTTTCCAAGCCTTTTACTTTCGTAGATGTGCTGTATGCATATATTGTACATCACAAAATTATATATATATTATTTTTAATTAATTAATCAACGTTTTTAATAGGTTTTATCATAAAATTTCCAATCTTACTTTGACAAATTAAATGCTTCCGGTATGTTTTTTGTCATATGTTTAAAGAAGAAATTTATAAGTTGTTAAAAAACGTCACATACGACATATGTATTCTGAAGCAAAAGGCTAATAACGCCTTACTCATATGATGACAGTAAATTTGACTCATGCTGATAAAAAGACTCAGGTTATATTCACTACAAAACTGGAGCGAATCCTTTAGGCCATTTTAAAAATATTTGATCTTCAACATTAAAAAGCGTTTCCTGAAAAGTTAAGTTTTGCTTCATACGAGATCCGTATTTTGAGGTAATGATAAATTCCGATATGTTTACTTAAAACTTAATTAAGTCCCAATTCACACTATGCAAGTATTATTGATAAGATTCTTATTCAGCTGTGAGAGAGACAGAGAAATGAATACACATTTCTCTGGGACTAACATCAATTATAATTTAACACCGTAGATAATGATGATGTTAATAAATATGATCATTTTTAATGTGATGGATGCCGTAGATTTTACGTTTAACTAAAATCCGTTTTAACTAAAAAATCCTTATGTACAAGCAGTTTTATTTCATTCTGATATTTAAATACTTTACACTTAAAGCTTCATTTACGGACAGTTAACAGATAACATTTTTTATCCTAGTTGTGTTCATGTACCTCAAAATGATAAAATTTTTATATATTTTTTTACGATATGTTTAACTTTTCATACAAAGTACTAACAGCTAATGTAAAGTTTTTTGGGTCCACAAACTGTTTATTGTGTTACGGTATTTTTCGGTTAATTGACCCTACGGTTAATTGGTTTCCACGTTTAATTGAACCACATGATCGGGCAAAAAAATATTGCATACGAAAACACATGTAAATTGTCTCGGATAATTGAACCCGGTTAATTGATTTTCCCGCTTAATTGGTTCAAAATTCATGTCATCAAAAATAAATTTCCTCTTACTTTTACCCGGTTAATTGCATTATTATTGAAAAATAATCTGGCATTTTTGCACATACATATTTGACATCATTTGTGAAAAACACTGGGTGGCATCTCTACTAATTTTATTTTACTAAATTTTATTTTTTTGTAAAACTAATGTGCACATAAATAGTGCATTTAATAGTACATATGTACCTACAATAATAAATACCTCCGCATACACATATATGTAAATTTTTGTCTGTTACTTGCATTTTTTTCGTATAAGGTAAAAAAAATTATTTTGAAAAACTTAAAGTGCACATATGCGATTTCTTTTAATTCATTAGTAGTTCCAATTATGCGTGATTTCTCTAATTGAACAAACTGTTCAATTAAACGGGATTCTTGTAATTGAACGAATTGTTCAATTAAGCGGGTATCGGCTAATTGGTTCCCGGTTAATTGAACAAAAAGCTGTGCAAATTTTGATGTGCAATTAACCGAAAAATACTGTACTTGCAAATTTTTGCTAGTAAAGCGTTCATTTACTTTTTCATATCTGGGAGAGTAATTTTGTAAAGTTCTGATTTAGTCTCTCGTTGCTAGTTTCTGCTAGGAAAGTAAATGAACAAACCTTTTTTCAAGATATATTTACACAAGTACGCTCACATCGTCTGGTTAATATCAGCTGATTTCAACTAAATTGTCAAATTATTTAATTTATTATTATTTAAATTATTCAACTGCTTAACTATCAGCAAATAAACTTTATTTAAAATAAAATTCTGACAATATGGCAAATAATAAATTTCTTAAAGGTTTAATTTGGATTTTATTTTTCATTTTGCCTTATAAATACTTTTATTGTTATCCTATGTATTTCTAATTGTATAAAGGTGTAGAAAACTCAAATAGATTCATAACGAATACAAATTATTTTCTGAGTCTTGTATAAGTTTCTAAGCCTACTACGCTTATTTTACTCTTTAGTGATTTTCAAAAATATTATTTGTAAATTCTGAAATGGTTTTTGAAAGTCTGTGCATAAGATAAGAGGTTTGTAGGTGTTCAAATTTGTGGTTGAAGTCTACTGACGATTTGATAAAGTGCCAATGAAATGTATATATACACCGTTTAACTATCAGGGGCCCGTTTCTCAAAACTACAAGCTGCAAATATACAAGTAAAATACACACAAAACAACATTTTACAAATTTTATTGTTGCTTTGTGTGTATTTTACTTGTAGATTTGTAACTTGCAGTTTTGAGAAACTGGCCCCAGAAAATAAACTTCATTTAAAATAAAATTATGACAATATGTCAAATAATAAGTTTCTTAAAAGTCAAACAAATTTTATAAATTAATATATATGTACGTTCCCAATTCGGGAAACCATTTGTTATTCTTCTTCAGAAAGGTATATTTGCACACTATTCGCAAGTAATCATCTTAAATTATTCTAAGCTAAATATGAAACCCGCATGTTTTTGGGTTTACCAAATTAATAAACCTTATTGCAAATAAAAAACAGTATACACAAAATAAAAAAATTTAATTTGCTTCGCCAGTAGTATAACTACTGATCATGTGTATGATAAGCGGAGGCACCGCTACTGTGTCAATAACATAGCGTCTTCACGAGCCATGGATTTGTCTTGACAAAAGTCAAAGTCGATATGAAAAAATAGCACTAACATTTTTCTGATATTTTCATGTGTGAAGTTTTTGACAAATATTAGAACAAAATTATGTCTCGTGAAGACGGGGTGTTAGGGAAAATAGTACGGATAGCAACGATATATGTTTCGTTATAAAGTAATATAAGTTTTTATTGGTGTGAACATTTTTCAAATCTATTAACTCATACCGATTTAAATGCAATTTGAAAATTTTTTTTTTTTTTTTTTTTTTTTTTTCGGCTTTCTAGTTCAATAATTGAATTAATGTAAACTCAAATTATTTTTATTAAGAGTGGAGTGCTGGAATATTCAAATCAGATTAGCAGAACGGATCAGTACTACTGATTTCGACGGCCGCTACGCTCGTCATCATCAGCGTTCTTGTTCGCTTTTACCACTTATGAAGGTGGATGCTTTTTTCAATGAAACATCAGCTATTTAACTAATTTTTGCCAGTAAATAGAATACAAGACTTATTTTCCATGGTAAATTCTTGCATTTTTATTTCAACTAAATTTAGTCAGCTTTGAAATTTCACCTATCTGATTAATATCCAACACTACCACACTTATTGTTTTTCGCTTTTGATGAGTATTCTTTTTTAATACATTCACTCAAAGCTGTTTGTTTGGTTTTTGTTATTATACATGCCTTTAACAGTCTTCAGTTGCTTGTCTTGATTTTTAGTTCTAGGCAGCCAACCGAGAAGAAAACACATGCATATAACTTATTGCAACGGGCCGATTGCATAGTAATTATTTTACGTAATTTTTATTTTATTTGAACTAATAGGTAAAGTCTGAAAAATTTTTTTATTATTTCGGCTTTCTAGTTCAATAATTGAATTAATGTAAATTCTAATTATTTTTATTAAGAGTGTAGTGCTGGAATATTCAAATCAGATTAGCAGAACGGATCAGTACTACTGATTTCGACGGCCGCTACGCTCGTCATCATCAGCGTTCTTGTTCGCTTTTACCACTTATGAAGGTGGATGCTTTTTTCAATGAAACATCAGCTATTTAACTAATTTTTGCCAGTAAATAGAATACAAGACTTATTTTCCATGGTAAATTCTTGCATTTTTATTTCAACTAAATGTAGTCAGCTTTGAAATTTCACCTATCTGATTAATATCCAACACTACCACACTTATTGTTTTTCGCTTTTGATGAGTATTCTTTTTTAATACATTCACTCAAAGCTGTTTGTTTGGTTTTTGTTATTATACATGCCTTTAACAGTCTTCAGTTGCTTGTCTTGATTTTTAGTTCTAGGCAGCCAACCGAGAAGAAAACACATGCATATAACATGCATAAGTGGTAAAAGCGAACAAGAACGCTGATGATGACGAGCGTAGCGGCCGTCGAAATCAGTAGTACTGATCCGTTCTGCTAATCTGATTTGAATATTCCAGCACTCCACTCTTAATAAAAATAATTTGAATTTACATTAATTCAATTATTGAACTAGAAAGCCGAAATAATAAAAAAATTTTTCAGACTTTACCTATTAGTTCAAATAAAATAAAAATTACGTAAAATAATTACTATGCAATCGGCCCGTTGCAATAAGTTATATGCATGTGTTTTCTTCTCGGAGTCCGTCCAGATGAACATCCGTTGATTTTTGGTTTGAAGGTCCATTTTGATTCTATGCATTAGCTAGGCAGCCATAACCGGGGCACATAACTCCAACCGAGGCAGTGTCTGCCTTTTTAATGGAGCAACCCTTGTCTTGGCACAAAGTAATTGTACAATAACTCTTTTATCCTTGAGACTGCACCAAAAGCTCTTTCAGAAGCGTCTGAGAAAACATGCAGTTCCGTCTCTGCTGGGAGTTCACCTTTAAAAATGTGCCGAGGGATTTTGAAGTTATTCAAGCTGTCTAAATCTTTTCTGAAATTGGTCCAGAGTACTAGATGGTCCTCGGGCAAAGGTTCATCCCAATCTAACCTTAACTGCCACAACTGTTGGATAAATATCTTTGCATTGATGACAACAGGTGCAAGTAGACCAAGCGGATCGAATAATCTTGCGAGATCCGATGTTGCTGTACGTTTTGTGATATTCTGTACATGATTCATTTTTACCTTGATGCAAAAATGATCAGTATTAGGCAGCCATAACAACCCTAACGTTTTTATAGAATCAGCGTTATTACTACTGAAATCGAAATTTAGCTCTTGATCACCGAGTGGAATATTCTTCAGTAGTTGCGGGTGGTTTGCACACCATTTTTTTAAGTTGAAACCATGGCTTCTTAAAATTGTACTGAGTTCTTGTTGTGGTTGAAGTGCGATATTAAGACTATCAGAGCCCCCCAGGCCGTCATCCATGTAAAAATTAGTTTTAAGCATTTGTGAACCATATGGGTAGGCTAGCGAACTTTCATCAGCAATTTTTTGTAAGCATTTTGTAGCTAGATAAGGTGCTGCTCGGGTCCCATATGTAACTGTATTTAGTTGGTAGTAATTAATAGGAAGTGCTGGGTCTTCCCTCCAAATAATTAATTGGTACTGATGGTTGTCCTGGTGAATCAGAATTTGTCTATACATTTTCTCGATGTCGGTGGTGAAGACGAATCTGGGGAATCGAAAACGCAGTAAAATTGAGAAAAGTTTACTTTGAATACTTGGCCCTGTATACATCAGATCGTGTAATGAGTAGCCTGACGAGGTTTTGGCTGATGCATCGAACACCACCCTGAGTTTTGTTGTGGTGCTATCTGGTTTCAGGACGCAGTGATGAGGAATAATGTATTTGGGATTTAATACAGTGTCGATATCTACCTTCTGCATGTGCCCCAATTGCTCGTAGTCTCGCATAAATTTTATATATTCGGTTCGAATTCCTTTATCTTTTTGGAGTCGACGCTCTAGACTCACGAATCGGTTGTATGCCATTGCATGTGATTCTCCTAACGCACTTGGGTTTTCACGAAAAGGAAGACTGACTATGAAGCGACCCTCGCCATTCGTATGAACATGTTGGGTAAAATGTGCTTCACATAGTTTTTCGGGGAGCGAGAGAACTTTTTCGCTGCTTTCGATATCGTCCAATTTCCACAAATGCTCTATGGCTTCTTCCAATGAAGTGGAGTCTCCAAATACTGCACATGTTGTAGCACATAAGGGACTCGGGATTGGATTTTTCCCGATTGCTCCACCCACAATCCATCCCAAAGCTGTATTTTGAAGTGTTGGAAGATCGTCAGCAAGGTGTATTGTGCCATTTTGAGTTAATTTGAAGAAAAATTCCGCTCCAAGCAGCAAATCTATTTTTTCCTGCTGATAGAAATGAGGATCTGCTAGGTGAATATTGTTGGGAATTCCCCAAGTTGAAATGTCAACATGCTGATTGGGTTGCGAGGGAATTATGCTAGGTAGAACATACGCTTCAACATTTGCTGAGAAATTGCGATTCCTGGACATCATTCCAATATTTATGTGATATTTTGAATTTCTTCGAATTTCACCTACACCATCAATACAGAGGGAGGTCTCAAATGGTGAATTGGACAATTTTTGACAAAGCCGTTTGGATGCAATATTTACTTGTGAGCCAGAGTCTAATATTGCTCTAAACTCATCTGATACACCATTTGAGGCCGTAATGATAACTCTTGCCGTTGCTAGCAATACATGACCCTGGCGGCCCGCACCGATATTTGTTGTTGCTGTTGCAACTGCTGCTACTTCTGAGGCAGGTGGATTTACTTCTGGACTCGGATTCGAAGCTGAAGATGGAGTTGATGATCTTTTCGTTGTTTTGGTATTGCCCCTTTTTTCTAAGTGGAGCAACGTGTTGTGTTTTTTCGCACACCTTTTGCAGCTACCTGAATTACAAGTTTTTGAACCATGGTCACTTCCGAAGCAATTTACACATAACCTTTTTCGTTGTACCCATTGTAGTCGTTCTGCTTCTGATAGTCGCAGGAATTTACTGCAGTGGTATAGTTTGTGGTCACTACTATTGCACAGTCTGCATGTACTTCCGTTGGTTGTTATAATTGTTGATACCAACTTGTGTTGTGGTTTGTCCTTCAGAGCAACTGCCTCCATTGACTGAAAGTTTCTCTCCAAGAACTCCAAAAATTCCTTGAGCTTTGGAACTTCGCGTGGATGTGAAAGAGATTGCTCGTAGCGAAGGCGGGTGGGTTGATCCAGTCTTTTTAATAACAAGTGTAGTAGCAACGGATCCCAAGTGGCTGTGTTTATTTTAAGATTCCGTAATGCTAATAGACACTCTTGTGTTTTATCATGCAATGACTTGTAATTATCGCTTGAAGCTCTGTTTGGAACATCGAGCAGCTCCTGTACCAGTTTGCCAACAAGCAATCGTTTGTTGTAGCAGTGAAGTGCTTGATAAGATTTGCTGCTTCTCCTTCCAGATGTGTTTTGAGATACCACATTTTTTGAATGTCTGGTATCGGTTGTTGTATTATTAGTGAAGAGAACAAATCATGAAACTCCTTCCACTTCAAATAATTTCCTTCGAATTTAGGAAGCGTTATCTTGGGAATTGGGATTGTCCGTGAATATTGCTGATTATTTTGGGGCATAGAGTGGGCTTGATCATTTTTACTATTTCCAGTGGTTTTAATCGCCGTCCGCAGCCTTTTTTCTAACTGGATGAATCTATCCATATTATAGCCTTGTTTGCTTGTGTCAGCACTCAATTCTGCAATTTGATAATGCAAGCTTTCAATATTTTGCCACAAATTTGTTGCGGTTTTGGTGTCTTCTCTTGTGAACACGTCTTCTAAAAGGCGCTCCAACGATGACATCATGGCGGCTTGCCTTCGCATGAGCTTGACTAGCTCTTGTTGATTTACTGATTTGTCAGTGGTAAGTATAGTTGGCTCTGATCCGACTGATTGAATTTTTTGCTTGCCGGTAGATTCAGTAATTTTTGTTATTGAATTTTCAAAAATCGCCTTATATTGGTTTACGATATTCATAACTGCGGTGTAATAATCTTCCGTGAAATACTGATGTTCCATTGGAAGGTTTTCAATGAGGCGAATCTTGGTGTCATTGGTCTCGAATTCTGACCATTCCGCTTCCAGTCGTCTCAACCTTTCCTGGAAATAATCTGTAGAATCCTTTCTTGATGCAGGATCTTTCTTGAAATTTCGGATTATGACTTCAATTTTGTTGCCAATTTGTTTTTGGTTGATGACCAATTCCTCGAAAGAAGCCACGATTCAATCGTTGTTGTGGGTAACGAAAATGGATGGAGGTTGTTGGAGGATCAAAAATGGCTGAAAATTTTTTTTTTATTTATTTGCCAAAATGTTGATTGGTCTGGTTGATATCCAGCTGTCTTGATAAGTCTTAAAGGCCTGTTGTCACCAAAATGTTATTTGGTGGATTGTTGACGATGTAGACTTGTTGCTGTCTGACGTCGTAATTAGGAAATTCGTGGATGTCCTGTGTAGAATGAGCCTTGACTTGAATGTTGTAGCAAATCTGTAGCAGGATGTTGAATTTCAAAAGGTGGATGATACGAGTATCCTGTGATTTGTAGCGCTGTTGCGTGTTTTTTAAAGTTTGAAAGCTAGGGGTCACCAAAAAATGTTAATTATTAGTATTACTCAATTCCAACACTTGAATTGGAACCGTACTAATTGTTTTTTTTATTGTTTTATCTTCAAGCACTTGTAACTTGAAGACAATGAATCAGAAAATTAAAACACTCAGATTTATTTTGTGACTGACTGACTTTAAATTTTATTACGATACTTATACTAAATTAATAATAAAAAAATGCTGAGCTAATGTCTACAGAAACTTAAAATTTATGGGAAATTAACCAATCAGAACAAAGTTGTAATTAATGCAATTTAATACGTTTAATATTTTGCTTTGGTTGGACAAATTCAATTAATATTAATATTAGGTGTGTTTTAACACATTTTAATAATAGGTGTGTCTTAAAATATTTTATAAATCCGCAGTTTTGTCAAACGAAACAAATAACAAAAGCTACAAATATTCTTCATTGAATTTAGTTTCAAATAAGTATTCACCTACAAATAATTATAATAAAACATCAAACAAATGCAAACCAAGACGTATTCTGCCATCCGTTTCTTCAAACCCAACAATTTACAAAACAAACAAGCATACTTCGAATAAAAAATGTGGAAAATTCAAACTTGAGAGTAATTCTTCTACGCGCATACTTCGTTCAAGTAAATTGTTGCCTTCTAACCCTACAAACAGAAGATATAAAAAGTATGAAGCAATTTCCAGAGGAAGCACTAAAGTAATAAAATTCTCTGAAAAAGAAGTAGCAAAAAAATAAAATCGGAAGTAAGAAATTAAATATATCAGAAACCGAGCCATCTGCAAGTCAGAAGTTAAATATACCTGTGTCGAATAGTACAACAAAAGACAAAAATTTCAATATAAACAGAATGGGCTTGAGCGGAGTAAGAAGCGCAAGCGCTTCAAATTCCACAAATATTGCAACCTCACATTTTGAAACCGTTTCCCATAACAATATAAATAAAAAAGAATTTGCTCTAACTAATATTAAAGGCGCATGTACTTCAAATTCAGGAGATATGGCAGTCTCTTGTTTTAAAACAATTTCCCATAACAGCACAGAAACAATCACTTTTTCTGATGAAACTACCGCATTCAAAACCACAACTGCTAGTGAGACAAGTATAAACAGACTGGGCTTAAACGAAATTAAAAGCGCAAATGCTGCAAATTCCACTTATAAATGCGCAAATACTTCAAACTCAGAAGATATAACAGTTTCTTGTTTTGAACCAATTTCGCATAACAGCACAGAAATCTATTTTTCTGATGAAGGTGCTGCATTAGAAGTCACAACTGCGAGTGAGACAAATAAAAACGGAACGGTCTTAAGCGAAATTAAAAGCGCAAGTGCTTCAAATGCCATACATATTGCAACCTCACATACATTGCAATTCCACACATATTGCAAAAAAGAATTGGCTATAAATAAGACTAAAGGCGCAAGTACTTCAAATTCAGGATGTATAACAGTTTCTTGTTTTGAACCAATTTCCCGTAACAGTACATAAGTAATAAATTTCTCTGATGAAACAACCGCATTAAAAACCACAACTGCGAGTGATACAAATGTAAACATAAATAAGACTAAAGGCGCAAGTAATTCAAACTCAGTAGATATTACAATATCCTGTCTTGAAGCAATTTCCCATAACAGCACAGATATATGCAATTTCTCTGATGAAAGTACCGAATTAAAAACAACTACTGCGAGTGAGATCTGTAGTTTAACCAATTGTTCGGAAATTGAAAGCTCTGAAACCTTTTTACATAAAAAATATAGAAAACTCAAACTTGAGAGTAATTCGTCCACTCATATACATTGTTCAAATAAACGTTTACCTTCTGACTCTACAAACAGAAGAAATAAAAAATATAAAGTAATTACCCGAAAAAACACTAAAATTAAATCAAATTAAATTAAAATTAGATTAAAATTAAAAAATAAGTAACATCGGAAGTAAGGAGTTAAATATTTCCGAAACTGAGCTATGTCTAATATCTCAACATAAAAATGGTCAAAAAAAAATCATCTAATAATTCAATTTATCCCAAAATATTTTTACCTGAGATAAATAGTACAGCATCAGACAAAGATTTCAATGTAAACGAAATCGCCATAAGCCATAAAAGCGCAAGTGCTTCAAATTCAATATATATCGCAACCTCACATTTTGAAACAGTTTCCCATAACATAAATAAAAAGGAATTGGCTCAAAATGAGACTAAAGCCGCAAGTACTTCAAATTCTGGAGATATAATAGTCTCTTGTTTTGAAAAAATTTCCAATAACAGCACAGTAATAAGCAATTTCCCTGATGAAATTGTCGCATTAAATACCATAACAGCGAGTGAGAACGATAATTTAATCAATTGTTCCGATATCGAAACATCTGAAACACCGCAAACATGAACGAAATTCCAAAAAATTTTCCCTACCATTTTATTCGAAGATACCTCTATTGATTAGCAGAACTACAAACAAATTCAATACATCTTTAAAAAAAATTGCCTTTCAAGAAAAATGAAAATCTTAGTGCTTCAAGGTCACATTTGGAACCAGTTTCTTACATCCGCACCGAAATGAATAAAAGTTCTGAAGAAATCTTAAACACAAGCATCCGTTTAAATTTTGAAAACAATTCCACTGAAATTAGCAATTTTTCAGAGAACAGTGTGGTAATAGAAAATGAAAGCTGCTCTGAATATTTGCCTGACTCAACAAACGATAAAACAATTGCCACTGAGAGCCAAAACTCCATTAATACGTGCCTGCAAGAAAGTAAAGAAAGTGTAAAAGAGATTAAATCGCCTTTAATTATAACAAAAGTAAGCATTCCGCACAGCAGCAAAACCAAAAAGCATTTTTGTATATTTTGTAAAAAACTACAAACAAAATTAGCAAGACATCTTTTGCTTAAACATAAGTCAGAGAAAGCGATAAAAGCTATTTAAAATTTACCAAAAAAACATAAAGAGCGTGTACATATTTTTAATAAGCTTAGAAAAGATTGAGACGTTTTGAATCGTTAAATACTGGAGTACTAATTACTACCAGACAACCAATTGCCAAGCCAAAAAATGAAGTTCTTGACTATGTTTGTTGCAAAAATTGCAGAGGCTTTTTTTCTAAGAAAACCTTACGAATTCATTTGCGCAAGTGTGGAAAACTGATGAAAAATGATCGAGGAAACATGATATCGAGCAGAAGATTAACCCAATACATACACTAAGAAGCAAATGCAATTCTCAAAACCAAAATTTTTCCTGTGTTAAGAAATGACAAAGTTACTAGCGTTATCCGCTATGATGATCTTATATTAAAGTACGGAAATAAAATGGCCGAAAAATATACGCTTACCCATCAACATGACATGGTACGAGCACACTTGCGATTATTGGGTCGATTTAAAGTTGCTGTAATAGAGTTATGCCCTGACGTGACAAATCTTAAGGATATTTATAAGCCGCAAATGTTTAATACGTGCGTTGCAGCTCTGCGAAAAGTAGCAAAGTGCGATAGTACTTTAATCTTCAACACACCCGCCGTCGCACAAAGTTTAACCCTGCGTTTAGACATGTAAGTACTTGCATGCAAGTTCTGTGTACGTATTATCAACGAAAAAGCAATTTGTATTCGTTTCTCTGTCTTACTCATAGCTGAACCAAAAGTGTGTTAGTAGAAAAGTTTGAGTGTATTGAGTTTTTCGAACTTGCACTTGCATGTGTAAAGGCCAGGTAAGCTCTTTAATAAAAAAATGTGCGTACAAACAAAGAGCGGAATATATAAAAATACAAGAGTATGATTTAAAACAGGACTTGAACGATTTTTTACTTTTGTGGGAAGAAGAATTGCCAGAAATTACTAAAAAGGCAGCTGAGGATCAGGAACATCTCAAGTGCAACAAGATTATTTCTCTCCCAGCCAAAGAGGATATTAAAACATTATATCAATTTCTAAAAAACAAAATGATTAATGAAATCACAGCTTTAGAAAACAATTTTGTTTCCAAGCGTGGAATGAGCTAATAAAAGCCACATTGATTTTTATTTCAATTTTTAATCGACGAAGAGCTGGGGAACTTGAACGGTTAACATTATCTAACTATGAAAATCAGGTAGTCATAACAGATGATATGAAGGAAGCAATTTTAAAAAGCATATCAGAAGAATCTTTGGAGTTTGCAAAACAATTCGTTAGAATATCAATTAGAGGGAAATTGGGAAGAGCGGTCAGCGTTCTACTTAGCCACTTATGTATCACAGCTTTTGAACTAATTATAAAATATAGAGAAAATTCAGGTATACCTGCAACGAACGAATATATATTTTGTAAGCCATGCTCTTCTAAATTAGCGTAGCCATATATAAGAGCTTGTCCTCTGTTAAGGCAATTCTCAGAAGAATGTGGAGCTGTGATGCCAGAAAGTTTACGAGGGACTATGCTTCGAAAACACATTGCAACATATACGTCTTACTTCGACGTCGAAGAGGCCACTGTGGACAAATTAGCTAATTTTATGGGACACCACAAAGATCTCCATAAACATTTCTACAGGATGTCAGTTCCAGTATCGGAAATAGCATGTGTTTCCAAATTATTGATGGACGCAATTGGGGACGAAGATGATGAAGAAGGTGATGAAGACGGCGATGAAGAAGGTGATGAAATATGTTACAATGTGGTAGACAAGGATGTCGGAAGAAATAACGAATTTCATTTTAGTGCAGATTAATCTGCAAGAACTTATATGTCAGAAAAACTACCCAAGAGAAAGAGAAGAAGCAGTAAGTATTAAGTACAATTTTTAAATCTTTAAAAATTAATTAAAATTAATCAAAATCAAAAACATGGTAAAACCTTTTTTAATATGAGTCTCTTTGTCGCATTATATTAAAGATAACTTGAAGTATTCGTCATTAATGTATGACTAAAGCCTTTTTTTAGTTGGAAATATGACACTATTTTTTTGTTGAAATATAAATAGCTGATCATTATGTATTTTCATCTGCTTATTACGATGGATACATTATATATATATATATATATATATATATATATATATATATATATATATATATATATATATATATATATATATATATATATATATATATATATATATATATATATATATATATATATATATATATATATATATATATATATATATATATATATATATATATATATATATATATATATATATATATATATATATATATATATATATATATATATGTACTTCTTTTTAAAGTACCATACAAAGTCGATTATATGATTCTTCTAAAGACGCCGGAACAAACGCGATGAAACATTGGGTACAAAAATGGAATAAATTGTTTTATTTGCATCTAAAGTAAAGAAAAAATCTGATTAGCCTAAATAACTAAACATATAATATAAGATTTTTTGTTTTCACCAGATTTAGGTCCATTATGGCTTAAAATTTTTATAATCGAATGGACTATTCAATGAAATTGTAAAACTATGGATCTTTTTTAATTATTTGTGGTACAAAACCGCTTCCGAAAAGGCAACAATTGGTGATGAGCTTTAAAAATTTCATAGAATTTAAACTTTTATCCACTCTAACTTGGTCGCCTTTTATTCGATCAGAGCCACTATTAGACGCGTAATTTAGTAGCCTTTCAAATAATATATAATTCATTTTAAAGGAACCAGCCTTTGATTCTGAAAGACGCTTTAACAAGAAGTATTTTTTGTTTAGCACATCATAATTATTATAAAAAGATGCTTTAGAAAATTAAAAACTTCAAAAAATAAAAGTTTGTAAAGCAGTGTTATTAAAACCAATCGACTTTTTAGTGGTATTGTTAGTCAGGAAAATCCATAACCGGATTACAAATTTCAACTAAAAATTTCTAGCTACGCCAATGAATTTCACCATGATCCAATAATTACGTCTATGGGTGTGTGCCAAACGGTAGCAAAGAACTATTGGAAGTAAATTTTTGACACTTCTGAGGTGAATAAAATTTCACTAGCCTTGGGGGCTAGTAGAAATTTTGACACAAGAGATAAATTTTTGACAGGCAGAAATTAGAAGCATGGCATCGTAACTAGGTAAAACCGCCGCCGCACAGTGGGTTAGAATAGCATGTTTTCTTGGATCAAACCATTGAAGCTATGTTCGGATAATTTTCATTAGCATGAGATCCATGAAAGGCTTGTTTGTATGAGCTATGGCCAGAGCTTCCATCAAAGCCCCATTTTGAAAATTATACTACATTCGAGTTCGTAATACGTAATGAGTCAATAACAGTTTCTTGAAGTTCTATTAGTCGCTCCGCTGTGTGATTAAGAGGACCTTGTAAAGTTACTTCAACGGAGGTCTCGCTTATTTTAAAGCTGGTCGATTCTGGGTATGTTTTTTTGTTTTTCAGTTTAAATATTGTTGTAGGAGGGAAATATTTGAGGAGCAGCTTGTCTAACAACATTGTATTGATTTCGTGTTAGTTTAGCTTCTACAAAAACAGCCAAAGCTTTTGTATTCGATATTTTCAAGGTTGGAAGTGGTTGCTTCAACTTTTTTTTAAATTTATGCCCTTGCAACACTTTTCATATATGGCTCGCAACACTTTTGATTCCTCGACATAACCTGCGCTTTGTAATTTAACCTGTGAAGCATAAAGTAACTCTGGCAATAATATGGTGTCTCTTAAAATCTTTGTTTTTTATATTTACTCTAACCACTGGACTCGGTAAAACTAATTTCTTTTCGACCACGTTTTGCAGTCGGGGCAAGAGTAAAACCAATAGAGGACTCCAACCAGATTTTATTTTGAGTAATAAAACTCATTTCCATTCTATCCACCTAAATTTAAATTCGTAAAAGAAAACATAAATTCTTTTATTAAAATCACACATATTATCATCAGAGCAGTTGTTGCGTTTTTTGATTTCTTCATTCATTGTTTGAGCGCTTGAATTCATCATAATATCAAATAAGCTTCGACGAGTATAAAAAACAACGTTCGAACTTGTTTCTATAAAAAAAATAATGCTAATACAAAAAAAACTTTCAAAAATCCCTTTTACCCGATTACTTGAAACTGCACAACACGATCACTATTTGTCAAAACAAAGAATATTATTAAAATAAACAAAAACAAAATATTATTGAACAACAAAGAATATTATTAAAAGAAACAAAAATAACATCATCAATATACTGAAAAGAAGAGCACAAATAAATAGAAAAAAGTAACATGAAAAACAACAAAACACAACACACAACAACAGCAGCAGTCGCAAGATCAATGTGATTTTTAGCTAATTTGACTGCTGCAACACTTGTATTAAACAATGCATAGCTTCTAAAAGGCACAAAAAGGCAGCGTAAAATTTAAAATATAATAGAGATTTATGTCCTCTTTAATATAAACTAAAAATTATGACACGAATGTGGACAAATAATAACTATATATCCATTTAAAATATAAAAATGCTATTTTTTTGGCATTTCCAATATAAATAACTAAATCTAAAACACTTCCACACACAATTTGATACACACATGTTAACGAAGTATTTGCAAAATAACCTGTAGTGAAATTCACTAACTTTTAACGCTTAAATAAAAGGTAATTTTGTCTCCAATAATTACTGTTTGAATTAACGCTTATTTGATTCGTTAACTTCGTGTTAAGGCATTTGTTAAAATTTTATATCACTTTCCAACACTATTAAAATAAACGAAAAGCACAAGGAGGAATAGAGAAAAAACAAATGAATTTATGCTTGTACACGAACATATTTTCATGAATTTCTTTAATTTTGAGAAATAAAAGTTAAACTAATTGTTTAAACAATATAAATATTGTTATTAATATATAAAAGATTTTATATGTGTGAATATTGTTGTCGAATAATTATTTGAGTTTTGCCAAAAGACGACGTGCTTTAACTGAACAGCTGACTGTTGTCTGTTCAATAACACCACAAAATTTATTGCCGTTTAGTTAACGCAGCTAGTAGTGCTTAAAAGTTTAACGAATAGTAAAAACAATAATTTTGGTGTTAACTTTCTTTAAACGCCTTGTTTAGTGTTAAAATAAGTTTGTGAATTGCACCACTGAGCTTGATGGTTCCATAGATAAAAAAAACATTGAAAAGAAAAGGTACACTATAGAAAGTTTGCGAATTCAACAAAAGAGGGAAAAGACGACGAATTTAAAAGAAGATACGGACAACATCAGCACAAGTTACAAAGTGGCAATAAAGTAAACCTGTGATATAGTTTTTTAAGTTGTGTTCTTTGTTTATTTACTTTTTTTTAATGTTTAGTTTGAAATATTTATTAAACAAAATCCGCCTAAATTGGGTTTTTAACAATAATTAATGAAAATTAAAATAATATTGTAAGTTTTATATTGATAGCAATATTAATAAAATGTTTTTAACAAATAAATAGATTTCCCATCCCTTGATAAAGTCAACAAATAATTGACGAAACGTCGGGAAAAATGAAATAAAATAATTTGTTTTATTTGCATTATGAATCTTTAGGCCTTATTAGCTCATTTCAAAATATACAAAATGTAAATGTATCCCGTTTACTTATAGAAATCATTACAATTTTTATAAAAATTTAGTTTTCAATAATTTGTGTTTATTACGAAAAACCCTAAACAAAAACGTACGAGTGTGTTTATTTTATCCTGATGTTATATTTTTGTATTTTCTCTAACAAAATATTAAAAGTAGTACATACATTTTAAAAACCTGTCGATACTGGGTCCAGTTGTGTATAAAATTAATCCAATAGCCCATCAGCAACATGATTTTTAAAAGTTTTAGACCTTCAAAAAACTTTCATATCGATGGTCATAAGTTGACAACACGTAACTGGTTATTACAACTTTTCAGTAGAAGAAATTACGTTATAAATATCCTGAAAGCGTTACTAGCATAGAAATAAAATAGCTGAAAATCATTTAGTAGATACTCTCAACTAATTTCTGTTATTTTATTTTGAGAATGGGAACGTTTTCTGCGTTTATAACGACCCTTAACCGCAAGAAAATCGGAGTCCACAACTTCTAAATTTTATACTAAATGCATATTTCTTTTATTTTAAAACGTAATATTTCATAATATTGAGTAAATAATACTATTTGCTTTGATATATGTATATGAAATTTTATTGAATTACTTTTAAGATAACGTATGCTTGTTTGGATACGAATTTTTTGCTTCATGACACATATTTTTATAATGAAGTTAGTCAAGGCTAATTTCGCGACAAGTCAAATTTTTCGCGACGAATGTTATCACTTTAAATTATGCAGTTCTCTACTTGGAACAAAGAATTTTATATTTGGTGTGATTATTTCGAACTAATTTGGCTTTGATATTCAGAAAGAATTAGACAGCATAATTATTCTAAGGAACCAGGGAAAAATTTCCAAAAACAACGTTCTTCTGTTCTGCCGTATATGTTGAGAATTTTCTTTTGAAGAATACCTACATAAAAAAATATGTAAAAAATAATTAATATATAATTCTATGTAAAATACACAAAATCATTCAAAAAGGTCAATTTACAACGAAAAGGTTTAAATTTGCTAATGCATTCTGTAGGGTAATTAGGAATGATATACTTTACACTGAAAAAGTTCATTTCAGTCATTGTTCATATAATGGTACATTTGTGTTTTTTGATGTATGTGCATATATATATATATATATATATATATATATATATATATATATATATATATATATATATATATATATATATATATATATATATATATATATATATATATATATATATATATATATATATATATATATATATATATATATATATATATATATATATATATATATATATATATATATATATATATATATATATATATATATATATATATATATATATATATATATATATATATATATATATATATATATATATATATATATATATATATATATATATATATATATATATATATATATATAAGTAGTGGGGAACTGGGGCTTTGTCACCAATTAAAATTGTCAAATTTTGTGAAATTTTGTAATTTATTGCCTAAATTTGGGTAATTAGTGTCAAGGGTGTGTTTGACAAGGGTTTAGGTGGTGTTTTTGTATGTCGGTGCATGTAACTAGTTATGTTAGGCACGCGCAGAGGGTTTTACGATGGCTTGCACGTGATAATTTTCATTTATGAGCTTAAGTGTGAGGTGACGAGGGTTCGAATGTGTGTTTTTATGTTTGTTTTTTTTTTCATTTATTGTTTAATTGTATATGAAAGGCGTGGGAAAAACGAGCTGTATGAATTTTTGTATAAGTGTGGATTGAAAAGGATTTTGGTTTTAAAGTGAGTTTTGGGAAATAGTATTAATGAACTTGTCAGTGAAAAAAATTAACTGTGTTTTAAAATTCTAATCTTGTACAATTAAGAAATATTTTGGTTGGGTTGGTGTTTTGTTTTTCATTTATTGTTTAAGTGTACGTTTCCATTTATTGTTTAAGTGTAGATTGAAAAGGATTTTGGTTTTAAAGTGAATTTGGTTGGTTGGTAATATAAACTGAGTTAGAGTGTTAAAAAAAGTCATAATATGTGTAATTTAGTTTTGTAATGAAATGGAAATTCAAATGCAGAGAACGTATGTCTTTATGTTTAGTTTATTTTCTCTGTCCTTTGTCTGGTTTTCCTGCTTCTGTCTGTCTTTTCCTGTGATTAAGTGCTTCACAACAAAAATTAAAAGGAGAGATAAAAATCTTTGTTTAAGAAATGTTGATCGTGTGGGTATGAATGCACTTAGGAATAAAAAATTATTATTGATTGTACAAAGTGTGAATTTTTTTAAGTCTCCCTGTCTGTCTGTCTGTCTGTCTGTCTGTCTCTCTGTTTGATGGAATTAAATGTAGGCCAATGTTTGGCTGTTTGTTAGAATGAGTTGTATGGATTTTGTTGAAGTAATTATTTTTAGTAATAAACATGGTATCGATTTTGTAATGTAATGTTGTTGTTGTTGTTGTTGTAAGAAGAAAGTGTGGTTGTCTTGATTATGAATAGTTTGGTATAGTGACAGAGTGACGGCAGAGCGACAGACTGGCAGACTGACAGACTGTCAATAGAAGCAGAGGATAGAGAATTTGTTAAGCAGAGATAAACGCATGCTGTGGTTAAATGGTTCACAAGAAAAATGAAAAGGAAATTCAAATGCAGAGGACGGAGCTGTAGGCAGAGGGACAGAGCGAGAGCGATGACAAATAAAAGAGCAAGCGCGTAACAGCTCAAAAGTGCGCAATCATATAATTGATAGTAAATTCATACTGCTTGCTGACATTTGCCTCTGTCTCGTATACATACCATATACATATAAAAAAATGATTGAACAAAATTTTGTATATTTTAAATCTACATATTTTATTTAAAAAAATATCGTAAATATATGTTGTAGCAATATAAGTATAGAAAATTAAAATTAAAATCTTTACTTATTTTCCTGATAAAGTAAATATGCATTTCTTAAAGCACAAACTCCATAGTTGTGGTAGCTACAATAAAAATGTTCCGGATATTTAAGTTGTATTTGCTTAAAGTTGATACAGCCAATATCCTCGATGTTAAAAACTCTGACTTGAAGTAATTTTTCAAACCATTTCTTCTTTTCCATACCC
Organism: Panzeria rudis; assembly: GCA_956483635.1. Taxonomy (NCBI): domain Eukaryota; kingdom Metazoa; phylum Arthropoda; class Insecta; order Diptera; family Tachinidae; genus Panzeria; species Panzeria rudis. The sequence continues at coordinate 56,789,722 of OY101451.1, forward strand.
TTAACATAGATTGTTGAATATTTTAAATTGGTTTTTAAAAATTTTACAACACTCTTAAATGATATTGATCCGTCATTCCAATTCAGATGATGAAAGTTTTTTGTTAGCCAATTTGCTTCATTTTGTTTTGCTATTGACAATCTTTTGAAGTTAAACGGTGGTTTAATAATAAAATTTATATACTCCTCGTTGTTAAAAACAATTGCTATTTCCTTTGCAATGAAGGTGTTTGAATTAGATTTAAATCCTTGCATATCGATGAAAACTTTATCCCCCATCATCTTATTTTTTTTTTATTTACATGATTTTACGAACTTGACCTTTTAATGGTATGTATTCTATTAAGCGATCGTGGATGAGAATGCAAAAAGCTGATGTATCAGTGGGAATGTTGGAATCTGTTTCAATTTCAATTTTTATATCAACAGGACCGTTCGAGAGAGATTCGTTTTGGTGACTGACATCTACTACCACTATAGGCACACTATTTTTGAACTCTTGAGCAGTTAGAAGCGGTTGTGATTCTCTCATGTAGTAGCTTTGTTGAAATCGTAGATACATATCATATAGAATTGCATAACGGTCATTTTTAAATTTTATATTAAGATCATCATATGGGTACGATTCGGAATTTAAATGCACTTTTAAATTGTTTAGATTACAGTGAACAAACTTATTCTCTTGTTGAAAAGCAATCAATACAAAACGGGGTCGTTCTCTATTTGCAGCCAATTTAACATTCCATATATGGCTAGTTCCTGTATTTAGTTGAGGATTAATGTGACAATCCCAACTGCGAAATGCCATCGGTATAGAAGCACCATTGTTAATAATTTTAATCATATTCAATTTGTTAAGATCGGATAATTGTAGATGTGGAATTCTCCATGAGATGTTTGAGATACTAATTTTTGGTTTGTCAGTAGCAACAGTTGAGTATACGAGTTTTTCATCGTTCTTATTACGTAAGAGAATCAATTCATGTTTACCGCTGAGTATAATTTTATTATAGTCTTCAGCAAAACCTAAAAATAGTTTCAGTGGTACATAGAAATTAAAGTGTCCGTTTAAAATATCCAAATCATCGAGTTTGTTCCATCCAGCATTATACATGGCAACACTTTCCGTTGGTGATAAAGAAAGGAAATTCTTTAAGGTGCTTGAAATGCCTAAATGTCTTGTATGATCAATTTCTATTCCATTAAGTTCATATCGAATTTCGTCAAAGAGATGTGCCACAAAGTTATTTTTTAATTTAAGATTTAAAAAAGATGATATTTTGCTGTTATTATCATCTACAACACTACCCTCAACATATATATAGCTTTCGCTGCGTAGCACATACAAGTCTTGATTTTGTATTGAAATTCGAATCTCATCATTATTATTGAAGGATTGTAGGTACGGTGTATATGTGTGGTAGTCCTTTTTAATTATACTCTCGTCTGATAGAGGTTTTTCTAGAACATCTAGTATGGAACTCATTTCTTTACCAACTTTAAATTGAGAGACTTCAAAAATTTTTAATTTGCTTGTGTCAGATGTTGTTTTTGTGAAGATGTCTTTAATTTTGGTTTGGTTTGCAATAGTGTTTTATAAGTGTATCCAATTTTATCCTTCGATTGCTTGGCGTTGTATATTATCATTATTTGTTAGTTCTCAAATGTATTCTTATTGTAATTTCCTCTCCTCGGAAATTAATTAAATCACCGTTCTGATCAATGACGCGTAGAGTTAGAGAACTTATCTCTTGGCAGTTAACTGGTAAATAGATAAGATTTCTAGGAATCTCAACAATTTTATACCCTGGTGGAACATTTATCGCAAATTCATGTAATGTATGTGCTTGTGAATTATTCATATATGTGTTAACGACTATATTACACTCAACACGCAAGATATTCACTAGGAAAATATTAACGGGAAGATCTGAGTAATGGTCTTCGTTAGGAGCTAGAATTTTCTTATTGAATCCTAAAAGTTTTCCAATTGTATTATCCTTATTAAAGTATATGGGATCATTAGAACTATTAACTCTAACTTGCATTGTATTGTTATTAGCCTCTATATCAATTTTATTTTCCGGACAGTGCTGCTTATATTGATCTTTAACATAATCAACTATATCATTTAATTCATATGATCCTATTGGTATTTTAATTACATGTTCACCTATATGAAATATATTGTTATAATCATCTACATTAGGTATGCTATTATATGAATGAAAATCAGTTAGAGCACATTCATATCCACCATTTAAACCAATAGGAGGAAAGTAATTAGCTGATAACTCGGATGAGTTTGAGTTCAGAGTAAGTGTTATTGACATTATGGTTGACAGATTATTAATAAATGAAATTAAACACAACACTTTGTATAAAAAAGAATTTGCATGCTCATTTATTTGTTTTTCTTTAATATATTAGTTACAAAAATAGGCTTATGTTTAAACTTTACTACAATATTTCATTTTTATTAATCCAAGAATTATGTTGATTAGAAAATCCTAGCCATTTAACGAATACTTTATCTCCTTTAGTTTTGAGAACTCTTTCAACCAGGTATGTGTTGGGAAATTCCGTTTTTATGAGTTCTTCATCATAGAATCCGCCTTTAATAGGATTACCACGATAGTCTTCTAATATGTATGTAACTGGATATGTATTTTGAACTGTTTTAATTGTGAAAATTTCTGTTGTCCAATTGGGGGTGTATCCTTTTTCAAAAACATGTTTATATTTACTTATACGTACATGGTCTCCAACATTGAATTTTGATAATTTGAACAGTTTTAAACGGTTATATACCGTACTTAATAATTTTTTCTCATATCTAGAGGTAACTTGAATAGGTGCCATTTTGATGGTACGATGAATTTTTCTATTATATGTATTAATCAAGTCTTTGTAAATGTCAAACCAGTTATAAGAACCATTGAAGCTAAACTCTTTCCACATCATTCCTTTTAATGTTCTATTAAATCGTTCCACAATTGATGCTTTCATTCTGCTATACGTTGAGTAGTGATTAATGTTGTATTTATCCATCAATTTTCCAAAGAGTTTATTGAAAAACTCTTTACCGTCGTCTGTTTGTAAGTTTTTTGGCACCCGTCCCAATTGAAAAACAAGTTCCATTGCCCGGACTGTTTCAAGCGCAGTTTTTGTTTTAAGTGGTACAGCCCATGCGAATTTCGAAAATGTATCAATTACTGTCATTAAATATCGATAGTTCTTATTGTCTGTAGAATAGTTCCCCATTTCAACTAAATCAGCTTGCCAAAGATCATCTATGCCTTTCATAACAACTCTCCGACGTGGAAAATTTTTTCGTGCTTGCTTATGCAGCTCATTTACTAAAGATCTTTTTGAAGTTATTATTTAATGTATTTAGGATTTTACTGAATATATTGTATTCAGTGTGAGTTCTTTTAAGTATTGTGCGCCATCAAATTTCTTTCATACCCATAAATTAACTCATTTGTCTTTCTAATTTCTTTTTCGAAGAATAACTTCATGCTTAAAATTTTTTCTTGAATTTCATTGAGTTTCTGATTTAAATTCATGTTGATTTCAAGTTGTATCTCTTCAATTTGACTTTGCAGAAACAACTTATTGACAACATCATTTTCCTCCAATGCATTTGCAACATTTTTGATCCTTTTGTTTTGGACATCAATGCTATTAGTTGTATCCATAACGAACCCCAACAGCTTAGGAACATTTTTCACTAAAACTGTGCCACTTGTGCCATTAAGATAGTGCCCAAACTTGTCAATGGACATGATTTATGTAGATAAGTACTATTCTATAATGTTTGCTTCATATAATTCCTCGATAATTGAGACAATCTCATTATTATGATTAGTATGACCTGCAGCTTGTGATGCCAGCAATAGCCTAAGACGATCTACTAACTCATTGGGATCATCCCAGTATATATAGTTAGGTTTATGTGTGTTTAGTTTCATCAAACCATCTCCCTTATAAGTACTTTTTATTGTATTAAATGATGAAGTTGACGAGTTCTTTTCATTCTGTTTTCTAAACAATTTGCTGATAATATGCTTATATTTATACGCTCTCGTTCCTTTTATTTGTCCATCAGGTCTATATTCTCTTTTGTACGCATTTGTGCTAACTAAAATTTTTTTATATAGTTCTAGTTCATGTTTATCATAATGTTTTGGTATTTTGTGAAACAGTAAAGAAAATAAAGCCGGTGTAAAAGCCCATATTTGATTTCCAATCATTATTTTATTTTCTGTAAGTTTAATATTACTATTACCAAACTTCCATTCATTATTAAAATCTTTATGTGGACCATAGAGAGTATCTAATTCATTTCTGCTTTCCAATAGTGCTAAGTCAGTATAACTCGTATTATTATGTGAATTATTTAGGGTTTCAGATTGAGAGTAAAAATCATCATTATCATCATCATCACCATCAGTATAAGCTTCATCATCCTTAGCAGCATTTGCGTTTCGATCACTAAGTGAGGTGTTTTTATTGAATAACGTTTTTTCAGCAAGTTTCTTTGGAGTGCTTGTCTCTAACTTAAATTGTTGTTCGTTAAATGGGAAATTTGAGTTTTTAGAAATTTTCATTTTTAAATCACCCCTTTCTGCTTTAATACTTCTTTGGTTATTTTTAGAACTATTCACAAATTCTCTTAAAGGATCTATTATTGGTTTAAATGTGTCTTTAAATAGCTCATGTGTATCTGCTTCACCAATTTTTATACTACGGAATTTTTTCTTTAAAACATTTCTTGTCTTTATTAGCTCTTTTAAAACTTCTTCATCCATTTTCAGCTATCAGATCAGGTATCAGAACAGGTATCAGCTATCAGATCAGGTATCAGCTATCAGATCAGGTATCAGATATCAGATCAGGTATCAGCTATCAGATCAGGTATCAGATATCAGATCAGGTATCAGCTATCAGATCAGGTATCAGAACAGGTATCAGCTATCAGATCAGGTATCAGCTATCAGATCAGGTATCAGATATCAGATCAGGTATCAGATATCAGATCAGGTATCAGCTATCAGATCAGGTATCAGAACAGGTATCAGCTATCAAAAACAGGTATCAGCTAGCAGATTATATTTTCTATATTTCAGGAAATAAGTAGATGTATTATGTTTAACGCCAAATTAAATACTAATGTTTTACTTTTATGTAGAGTAATTTATATCGTTATGAAATATTCGAATAATTTTCTATAGCGACCATTGTTTAATTCATTATCTTTGCTTATCACCAAAAATCCATATTTTTCCTTCCAACACTCTCTACAAATTTCATTAAACTTTTCATAACTCATGTCGTTGGCAACATGATCACAATAAACGTGTTTCATGTTTGTCTCATCTTGTTTAAACATTATAATCACATTTGCATTGTCTCTTATTAAATGTTTGGGAATTCTCGTATAAGTTTGACATAAGTAGAATGAATCGACATCCTTATGTCGTCCCATGCAAAAATATGCTCGTATATTATTTTGCTTCTCACATGCAACATCATCAAATATCATAATTGAATTAATTTTAGCTTCATCAGGGGGTATAACTGATTCATTATTTGTAAATGTGTAATATCCCATCCCTTTAATTGGTGAAATCAATTTCTTCAAGTATTCATATTTCGGTTGATATAGAGATTTTGACTATAAATAGATGTTTTCAAACTTGAGCCCATTAGGACTTTCTAGTAATGCAATCATGACATTAGTCTTTCCACAATTTGATGGCCCAACTATCAGAGCACGAATAGAATTTGGTAAGAGGGAGCTATGCTTTATTTTTGATCTGATGTTCGATGAAGCATCAATATTGCGAATCACAATATTTTTATGTTGTTTTATTAACCGCATTCTTATAACTAATTGCAATTTATAAATGTTACTTTTATTATAGAAGAAGAAATAATATGGTTGTACATTATAGCAAAACATTCAGTCATAAAAAACCAGTCGTTGGAAAAGGTTTAGTTAATAGATTAATAAACTCTATACCTGTTGAACTACACCTTCCTGGATACCAATTTTGTGGCCCCGGAACAAAATTACAAAAACGTTTAGATCGCGGTGACAAAGGAATAAATTTATTAGACGCTGCATGTAAAAATCACGACATTGCTTATTCCAAAGACAAGGATTTAAATAATAGACATCAAGCTGATAAAATTCTTGAAAATAAAGCTTGGGAGCGAGTTCTTTCAAAAGATAGTAGTCTTGCAGAAAAATCATTTGCATATATGGTTGCGTTCGCAAAAACAAAATTTGGTATGGGGTTGAAGAAGAAGGTTCTAAAAAGAAAAAAACAAAATGGAAAAAATCTGTTCAGTACATCAATTAAGGATGCAACGAAAATATTGAAGAAGGAAAAGCCTCAAGACATTAACTATGCTATTAGGATTGCTCGTAAAGTTATCAACAAGTCATTAAGGAGAAAGAAATCACAAGTTGTAATACCACGTGTAATTAATGTCCCAAAAATTGGCGGCTTCTTACCTTTGGTAGCTATTCTTACTGCTCTGAGTGCAATTGGAAGTCTTTCTGCTGGCGGAGCTGCTATCGCAAAAGCAATAAATGCAGCAAAGAATGCTAAACAACAACTTGATGAAGCAACGAGGCACAATAAAACAATGGAAGCAGTAGCAATGGGGAAAGGATTTTATCTTAAACCCTATAAAAAAGGATATGGATTGGTTTGTCAAGAAAAAACAAAAAAAAATTTTCGTAAAGCTACCCAATAAACCACTATCTGATGTTGATCTGAAAAATTTTTCAACAAACATTCCCTACTTTAGAGGAGTTTTCATGTTGGATGCACTACCAAAACGATCGAGAAAAAGAGAATGCGGTATCATTAACTTAGATTTATCAACTGGACCTGGAACACATTGGGTAGCATATTATAAAAACAATCAACATAAGGAATATTTCGACAGTTTTGGAAATTTACAACCTCCTTTAGAATTAGTTAAATATCTGGGCAAAAATATAAAATATAATTACAATCAATATCAAAATTATGATTCATTTAAATGTGGACATTTATGTCTTGAATTTCTTTACAAAATAAGTGAGAAGAATAAATAAATAAAACATTTAAACAATTTTCAAAAAAATTTGCTGTTTTATTAATAAAAAGTTTATAAAAATATAGTTTTTACATATTATTCCCAATGAGGATATTGAGCATTTGTTATAAATATATCTATACCAGCAGCAGTATCCAATTTTAGCCCACTGTCTCCTTGCTTACATACGCAATATATCCCGGATGCCAACTCCATTACATCATCATCTGATAGAGTATTATATCGGTTTGGTAAATACATTATGTAATTTTCCAGATCAATTTGAACTGTGGTGCCATATTTAGTTGTCACCCGTTTTGCGTTTTTAACTATATACTTAGTAGACTCCTCAAGATCCTTTATATGTATAAGTGTTTTTTTATTTAAACTGTTGAATTTTTTTAACAAATCAGGAGGATTCATTATTATTATTTAAATTTTTTTTATTTGTTTCCTTTTATATTATTTTTTCTTATTTGACAGATTTCTTAATCTGCTTTTGTAAACTGATGCATTAAATACTTTTTCCAGCCTTAAATAGTTGCGAAAATCTTAATAGAAAGAAAGATCAATATTGTAGCTATCTCTTTTTCTCATATTGTTAGATTTTTTTTCTGTAAAAAATATTTATTATTGATAAATTGTAGTGAAGGAGATAGTTATATTATAGTTCTAAAGTGAAAGTGAGTCAAAAATTTACGTAAGGCTGATCAGAATTACAGCTATCTCTTTTTCTCTTATTGATATTATTTTTTATGTAAAATATTTCTGGCAATGATAGAATTGTAGTGAAGGAGATAGTTATAGTAATGTTATAAAGTGTAAGTAAAAAAAAAGATTACATCAGAAAAAAATTTGAGACCAGCAAACAAAATTGTTTGTAAAATTTTATTTTTTACAGAAATATTTATCTATAAATACACACATTAACCTTTAAAGAATATCAGTGTAGAAATATTATTCAAGACACAAGTATTGATTTTAAAAAATTAAATAAAAATAAAAAAATGAGCCAAGTACGTGATGAGTTATTTGACTTCCTTAAGTTATTTGAGGACTTATTGCTCTATGAGCATAAAGAAACAATAAACTTCTTTATCTCCATGCTGACTGAAAATGAGGACTATGGAGTGATAGAACAAGAGGACTCGGATAGTGGACATTTTGCTAGCTGTCCCTGGTACAGCGAAGGATGCGAGGAAGGGCCGGACACATGCCGTTGTACCATGTTCCACATAAGAAAAAAAATTATTTTTAAGATAATTGATACTTATAAAAATATATGTCAAAAAAACAATGAATAAATATAAAATATATGTATGTATACATTCTTTTGATTTCTTATTTATTTTGATATATATATAGAGATTAATAGAGCGAAAAACTCTTAGTTTAAATATTATTTTCACTGAGGATGGATAGACATACGATAAAGAATATATTTCATCACAATCAAGAACGAAAACCACAAATATATGATGTTGTTTTTGAGTTTGAATACTTGCTAAATTGGAAATTGAAGATTGTATGTGGATTTTCGACAGCTTTTGGTTTTAAGCCAATGATATGGTTGCATTATAAAAATAAGGAATTCATTGGTCTAGATCGAGAAGAGTGGTTACATCTCATATGCTATAAAGAGTATATTCATGATATGCTTAATCGTCGGGATTTCTTAAATTCTATAAATATAATTGATAATGAAAGTGAGAGGGATGTAGAATATAAATTTCAGTACAAAAAGGGTATTTGTTTTTTAATTATCCAACAAGGAAACTATAAAATAAAAATAGATTCTGACACTTGGCGATCACTAACTCAAATGCGAGTATTTTTTACATCAATTTTGTGTTGGAATAACATTCTAAGAAAACAAATCCTTCACTTCTATTATGAATATTACATACCAACCTGCTCCACTTTAAACAAAACAAAAATTCAATTCAATGAAATACAAGGAATACATCATGAAAGGGATGTCAAGATTGAACTAACACGACTTTGTTATGAGATTGGAGAAAAAATGCAACATAAGATTATAACTGATGTAAAAATTCATAAATTATATTTAAGGATAGATAACAAATAAAAAAAATAAATATATAAATAAATAAAAAACTGTATGGACACATTTGTTTTATTTTTTACTGTTTTATTTTTTTATTTTTTTTTAATTTTTATTTTAGTTTAATCTTATCAATAAAACATAATTTTAATAATAATAATAATAAAAATCTACATTTTTTATTCCATATTATTATATTTTATTTTATCTTATCAATAAAAAATATAATTTTTGATGATAATAGAAAATTTTAATTTTTTACTCATCTTCTTGAAGTTTCTCTATATCTAATAATAACATAGCTAATTCATATTCTGGATTAGTTTCCTTAATTCTGAAATGATGCCATGCATAAGTATTTACATTATCACTTCTTATTTTTCTCTTGTCATCCACGTAACTTAAAACTATTTTATTTAATTGATTGGTATATATTTGATGTATTTTTGACTTAAATGTTAACATGTTATCATATATTATAGTCTTATCAAATAAACAATTTCTATAAGAAGCTAAATTATACTTATCTAAAACGGATTTCTTTACCCCTTTCGATTTTTTAACATCATTTTGGTGTTGCACACTAAAGGAATACATTTTAGATCGCAGCCCAACAAACTCTGTCATTATTTTCCCACAATTTTCATCCTTCATCATACCCAAAACCTTTTTGTTCAAACGAGGAATACCATAAATGTTATCTACAGAATAATCGGATGTATCAAATTGTTGTCCGATGTCAGTTTTTATGTCAGCGTAAAAGTCATCAGTTTGTATTGAGTAAATAAAAGAGTCTGTATCCATATAGTTTAATGATAACCTTTCCTTGAACTTTGGTTGCATGTATCCGTAGTGAAAGTTGTACATTTTCCATTTCGAAAGCTCCAGCACACAAAATCCTAAGTAAATAAGTTTATTATAACAAGTCTTAACTCTATTCATTTCGATAGCTACCATATCTTCAGAAAATATAGATAAACTATAGAAATTGAATTTTGATATCCAATCTTGAGCTCCCAAATGATTCTGATTTGTTCTGTTCCAATTTGTTACAATTCTTACATCTCTCCTCTTGTCCACATTCTCCATAGTTTTGCCATACACAGCATTATTGAGCAATTTGAAGAAATTTTTCTCAAAAGCATTTTTAGCAGTGGCTCTATGTTTGGTATTTAAGTCGATATAAACTTTTAACCATTGAGATTGTTTAAATGCTAGAATACGATGTGTTTTCTTTAAAACCAAACCATATTCCAAGCACTGCTTGAGAACTCTATAATGTATAACATATGACTGCTTTGTAGAGAAATCAGTTATCAATTTGTTGTACTTCATTTGCAAAGTTTTTTTATTTTCAGCACAAAAAGGAAGGTCATTGTGTAAGTCATGCAAATTAGAAGGATAATCTAAAGAAACCTCATATACATAACCATCTGTTCCATTATCATCTATGCTTTTCGGATCCAGATCCAGCTCCTCATTCGATAACCATCTGAACCCTCCATAAGGAAGATATTCAGACATTGCCCAACCGTAAAGGTTATTTGCATCTAAATAGACAAGAAATTCTGAGGGCTTCTCTTTGTCGAAGTCATATAAATATTTGTTGTTTGCTTTTGCATATCTTTTACTGCACTGTACAATCCCCCACGTATTCCTTTTTTCATAAAATTATACATATCTATGTCCGTTAAAAGTTCCAATTCAATTTTTGTATATTTTAACATTGCATCCCAGGCAAGACCAGGAGCTGTGTAATATTGACATGGATCCAGCTCATATATACCTTTACAAACTTTTCTGAAGTTCTCAAAAATATCTGTTAGTAAAAGCACATCTGTTTTTAAGTAAAGTTCCATGTAATCTTTCAGTGTTTTACACCTAAAAGTATTCCATACCTCTTCAGCATGTGAGTACTCCTCTAAAGAACATTCTTTATTATTCAGCTTATTATAGAAATCACTGCGGGGAGGAAGCTGACACTCATTTAATTTATGAAACGAATTTAGATACTCATACGGAAAAATACCTTTTTTTTAATGAGCTGAAATTCTTTTTCTGTCTGAAATAAGGACCTAATAGTGCTGAAATCACTATCTGACAAGTTGCAGGCCAATGATTCCAAACTGTCAGCCATAAAGCGTATTGTATCAAGAAATCTTATTTCAAGATTATGACCATCACTCATTTCTGTAAATTGAGACAGTGATATATACAGCTCCTTATTAAGAGGAAGTACTTTTAATGTCATAGAAATTTTCCCTAATTCTTTAGTAAAAAGATGTGTCATAATTTGAGTAATTGTGAAAGTAAACTGGTATAAACTTAGGAATTTGATAATTTAGATTACAATTTTTGTGGGCTGCACCTCTAAACTTTCCACTAATGTGACAGTGATCTCTAACACGATCATTACCTAGAAATTTCTCACATATATGACAATTAAATGCATCATAAAAATTATTAATATCAGAAGGGGATAATGTATCCATTTGTCTCTTATTTACTAAATAATCATTATATATATCCTGACAGTCTTTAATTAAAATGCTCAAGAGTTCAAAAATAGTGTGCCTATAGTGGTAGTAGATGTCAGTCACCAAA
>OY101451.1:56801687-56985146 GCA_956483635.1 Panzeria rudis
AATCTCTCCTTTAGAAAACACTTGAACAATAAATTAGCAGCCTCCAAACTGGCGATAAACTCTACTTGGTCGAAATACATAAACAATCAGCAAATTTCACAGAATAATAAGCTTAAAATATTTCAAGCAGCATCCAGATCTATTATGTTATATGCAGCGCAAGTGTGGGGACATGTGAAATATGATGAGGTTGAAAAACTATTTAGATTTTTTATTAAAAAAATGTTGTATCTACCAATATATATATATATATATATATATATATATATATATATATATATATATATATATATATATATATATATATATATATATATATATATATATAAATATATATATATATATATATATATATATATATATATATATATATATATATATATATATATATATATATATATATATATATATATATATATATATATATATATATATATATATATATATATATAAATATATATATATATATATATATATATATATATATATATATATATATATATATATATATATATATATATATATATATATATATATATATATATATATATATATATATAAATATATATATATATATATATATATATAATATATATATATATATATATAATATATATATATATATATATATATATATATATATATATATATATATATATATATATATATACTTAATTTTTCGACGTACACAGCAGAACAGAGTAGCGCCACTTTCGGAAGCCGCTACACTTCCATCGTCAGTGCTCACGTGTATTTGCTTATCACCACTTGTCAGGTGGCTCTGTTGAATGTGATTTTAATTCTTATATATACATCTTTTTCGTGAAAATTGAATACGAGAATTAAATCACTCTCAAGCTGATATTAAAGTGCACCTTCCCAGAGTTGCCATCGGTTTATTTTTCTTCATTCCCATTTTTCTGATTTTGTTCTACTCAAGACACTTTTTTTGGTTTGATTTTATACTTAAGTATGAAATCAAACCAAAAAAGTTACTTAAGTATAAAATGTATATAATGTATCCATAATATAAAAAACAAACAAAGCAAATTTGATAAATACCTGTGATAATAATTCACGTACATTTCAGCGATGATAACAACAATTTATTTTTGATTGCTGTATCTATGTGGGTCTACAACCTTCAATTTATTATGCTCTTATTTTCTTTTAACTTGTCATTTGTTTATTACATTTACTAAGCGGTACATTCCAATATGCAAAAACATTTAACTCTTTTTATGTACTAGCCTAAAGTGAACACACGTCCCGATTTTTGCGGGACAGTCCCGCTTTTTGGTGCACTGTCCCGCGTCCCGCCGATTTTTTAAAATTTCCCGGTTTTTAGAAAATACATATCTGCACTTAGACACAACCCTGTCTAACACCCACATTTACGCTGAACTCTCTGCCCAATGTCCTTTCGTGTAGTACTCTACATTTCGAGTTCTGGTATAGTGCGACTATTAGGTCTATTATTTCTACCGGGACTCCTTTGCATTGCAATGCTTGCCAAATAGCTTGATGGTGAATGGTGTCGAATGCTTTAGCAAAATCGATGAATATGCAATATAGTGGAGAGCGCCATTCCACCGATTGTTCCACTATTATACGTAGGCTATTTACATGGTCATTGCACGAGCGGTTAGATCTGAAGCCAGCTTGTTCAGGGCAAATTTCTGATGAGAGCGATGATGAGAGCCTTGAATGTATAATATGCTCAATAATTTTATTTACCATAGACAGTAAGGTTATACCCCTCCAATTTCCACATTCTGTCAAATCTCCTTTCTTTGGTAGTTTAGTTATAACTGCGATGTTAAGCTCTGGAGGTAAATTATGGGAAGACCAGAATTCTGCTATAGTGGGGTGTATGATCTTCGCACTGAGAATTGGATCGGCCTTGAGGAACTCTGGGTTAATGTTATCAGCGCCAGGTGCCTTACCATTTTTGAGGGTTTTTATGGCGCTTACTATTTCCATTTCGTCAGGACAGGATATACTGATATCATCCCGTGTGTAGTGAGTTTGGCACTGACATCTGAGTGCTTTTGTTGGCTCAGTCGTAGACAATATGCTGGCGTAGTAGTCAGACCATATTGCTAAAATAAGACCTCTATGGGACAATATGAATGAAAGGTGGCTAAAGTATTTTCTCGGAGATAAGTATCTGTCCATAGACGAGTCGATGGTACCATATTTCGGGAAAATGGTACAAAACAACATATCCATGGAAAGCCGATTCGATTTGGTTATAAGATCTGGTCACTCTGCACTCGGTTTGGCTATCTTATCTATGGAGAGCCATACCAAGAGGCTAAAACTGGCAATACTAATCCAGGCTTGGGCGTAGGTGGTTCGGTAGTCACGAATTTTATTTCCAAGCTACCTAATGGTGAACATTATAGTTTTTTTATGGATAACTTTTTCATGTCGCTACGTCTGCTTGATGAAATTAAGCAAATGGGCCATGACGCTACCGGAACTCTTCGTGCCAATAGACTTGAAGGAGCACCTCTAAAGAATGTAAAGCAAATGAAAAAAACTGCAAGAGGTTCGCACCATCAAGTTACGGACCTAAATTCTAACACTACTTTAGTTCGTTACAATGACAACAACATAGTAACTATAGCCTCAACTGAAAGTGTGGTCCAGCCACTTGGTAAAGTAAAAAGATGGTGTAATAATAAGCGGATGGACGTCGATCAACCAAATTGTTACCAATTATATAACAAATTCATGGGTGGCGTAGACAGACTCTATCAAAATGTTGGAAAATATAGAATTGCTATAAGGCTAAAGAGATGGTATTGGCAAATAATGATCTTTCCCATAAATGTATGTGTTAATAACGCATTTCAGTTATACCGTCTTTCACCACCTGGACAAGCTAAAGATGCTCAGGTGATATTTCGGCTCACCATATTGATAAAAGGAATAAGATACTCATATTCTATTTCCTCATAAAATTTGGTTAAATAGCTGATGTCTCATTAATACTAGTATCCACGACCAAACGTATTAAATGGACAAAGGACGCTGATGATGACAGCGTAGCGGCTTTCGAAATTATTAGTACTAGTCCGTTCTGCTAGTCTGACTAGATATTCTAATATTCCACGATTAAAAATAATTTGAATTTACATTAATTCAATTATTGAACTTAAGCCAAATAATAACAACTTCCGACTTATACCTATTTCAGTTCGAATAATAATTACGTATAAATATTATAATTTTTTATAGTATTTTGAAAGTGCATAGTCCTCACCCATATGAATCAACTTTGGTTCTGCAGCTTTCTTAAATTTTCTTTTGAAGTTGCATTCGTGTCTATACAATGAAATTCTTGTTATACAGTTATTATTTTTTCCATAGAATTTGTTGTTGCTTATACCTGTTTTACACTATTTCACAAGCCGTTCTACTTCTGTAGAAAATACAACCCTCATCTAATGAGTTTATGGAAAATTGTAAAAAAACAATATGAACACCAAGGCTTGTCATATTTACTAATTTATCGACAGTTTGCCGATTTGTTCCTTAAAAAATATCACAGTGCCGATTTGCCAATTTTTGCTCCAAAATGCCGATTTTTCGGTAAACACTTAATCAATTTAACTTTGTTTATTTTAGTATAATTTATTAAATTTCGGGCAATTGGAATTCTTGTTACATAAAAAAGAGACAACGAGTTAGCGCTCCTACTACAGAAATAACGTTAAATTAAAAATTTTAAAAACTCCCATATAAAATGGATGATAACTTCAAAACGGCTAGACCAATTTTCTTCAAACATAGGTTAAAAGCTTTTAGATTAAGTCCCCTTTCAAACAATATCGATCCAGCCGTTTGGTAGCTACAGTGCCACAGACACAGATTCAAGAAGATGAAGCGAGAAAAGACTTGATAACTTCTAAGCGCCTGGACCGATTTTCGTAAAAAGTAGCTAAGAACACTCTCGATCAAGTCATCTTTCAAACAGAAAAAGTAAATCCAAATCGGTCTAGCCGTTTGGCTTCAACGATGGCGCAGACACACACACACACACAGGTACATACACACTCTACAAACATATAACGTCCCTCTTTGTTTTGGTCAGGAGTTAAATAACGGTTAGGTTTATATACAAGTACCCGGAAAATGTGTTTTGCCGACATGTCTAACGTCAAATAAATCTGAGACTTAAGCAGACAATCACGCGAATTGTCTAAAATTCCCTCAGTGTTTTGACAAAATAGCCGGTAGTTTTCTAGTACGACGTTTCTGCGATTAATATTAGACTAAACTGCGAATTATCCGAATGGAATTTAATTTCCATTAAGACTTTAACAGAAAAGTCTGCACATTTTCTGATATACGTTTTACGTAGAGTTGTGTCGTTCCGGAACGACCTAGTTCCATAGAACGATTCCCTAAATGGAACGGTACGGACCGATCCAAACGTTCCTTTTTATCGTTCCTCGTTCCGCAATTGCAAAACGTCTTGAGGAGTAATTAATTTGCTTTGACAAATGTTCAAGACAACACATTTGCTTCGTTCACTTATTTGGGTACACTTTTTTGTATAGAGAATGATTTATTTATTTATTTTTATGATAGATTTTATTATTTTCAAAAATTTATTGCTTGTTGTGTGCTATTTTTTTTAAAAATATTACAGAGACATTCTCTCGTTCCTCGTTCATTCACTCTTCAAACAAAAAAAAACCGGAACCATGAACGAAAGGAACGACCTAGTTCCTTTAGTCTTTCGGATCGGTGGGAACGATTCCATAAAAGGAACGATTTTGCCCAACTCTAGTTTTACGACTTTTAGCAGTCACTTCTGCACAATGTCTGATTTTAGTTTTCGTAGTAGTTGACATTTATCTCTTTAGTTTGTCCATAAATATTTTAGTGTTTAAACTTATAAATTATGCGTAAATGTTTTCTAATGAGCTGTAATTGGCAGCAGAAAAATATATGGCAGAAGATTAGTCAAAGAAATATTACATTATTGTACGGTTTTTGCTGATGTGGGGAATTTTTTTATCTAAACCAATATTAACACAAAACACATGCTAGACTTAGGTTTCTTTTGCCAACAGACTTGGCTTTCTGACAACTACCTTGTCAGTAGTCAGGCTTCTTTCCATCTTTTCTTTGACTAAAGTATATCTTTGGCCAGACCAAACTTAGGGGGAAGTGTATTTTTGGTCTGACAAAGATGTTTTAATATTAAAAAATTTTATATATTAATAAGTTATCTATCCAGTCATGTGTTTTGTTAACGAATGTAATTAAATAAAATTTTGTTTTAATTACTAAGAACTTTTTGATTTTGTTATTCACAGAAAAAAAAAAGATTTGTAAATACAATTAATTTTCTTGTTATATTAATTTAATAATTAATTGATTTGAACCTACAACGATTTTCTGAAATACAATTACGAAATTGTAATTTAAAGGAAAATCAGAAAAAAACTTTCAATTAAATATATCAACAAATAATTTGTTGATAAACATTATTGTTTTTACAATTTTGTTTGTTAGATTTCAAAGTTATTTCAATTAAAGTTATTGTTATATTAACAATGTCAATGGTTGAAATTCCAGACAAATTTTAGTTATCATTATTGGTATATTAATAATATATTTTTACACACAATCACAACTCTTAAAACGACTTTTTCTTGTCTGCGAAATGTCTTTGGGCGGAATCGAACCTGCGACCTATGGACTAATAGACTAACGTTCTTACCTCTCAGCTACAGAGCAATTCGTTATTAAATACGCAAATAATGAATACATATAAAACTTGATTTGCTTTGTTTCATTGACGTGTGTGCATTCCGTTATGATATAATTTAACAAATAATTTTGTTGGGTAATTTAATTGACTAGAAAAATTGTAATTGTTACATCAACAATGATGATTGTTAATTTTTCACAAGTTTCAACAAAAACTTTATTTGGCATTATTATTAAAAAAGATGTTCAAAAATTTTTGAGTTTTTGCGCCATACATAGCAAAAAATTTGGTTAGTTCAGTTTGTTGAAAAAAATTTCCGTGCCTATCGTGTCAACAACTTTATTTATTATATTAACTAAATATATTTTTGAATTTAAATTACATATTAACAATTCGAATTCTTAGTAGCGGTTTGATGATATTATTATCTGTGTTGCTAACAATGAAAATGTGTTGGAGATCAGAATAGTAATTCTTATGTATTTTCACCAGTCGAACCCACAAATTAGCATCAAAATTTCCTATTACCTCTGGTTTTAAAAATATATTGACTTTAATATTTTCATAAATTACATCATTTTTTGCATAATATATACGGATGGGTCCTCAAGACTAATTATGGATTATAATCTACACAAAAACACCTTTCTATTGAGAGTACTTTTGTTGGAACTTGTGTATTTTTACTTTAGTACATAAAATTTTTGCAACTTGATTTTGAGGACAGGTCTGGAAATATGACGCAAAGAATACAAAAAATTTTGTAATATATGATAATATTAAAGTCATTATATCCTTAAAACTAGAGCTAATCAGAAATTTTTTGCTGATTCTTAAATTCAGCAGATGAAAATACATAAGAATTATCTATTTTGATGTCCGGTACATTCAAAATTGTTGCCTGTGTTATTAGACTGAAGTACAAATTTAAATGTAGTGTTTCATTTACATATATTCTATTCTTTTATAATAATTATATATTTTTCAACCGAGGTATATGTATATAAATATTATTTCGGTAACTTTTTTTTGCATTTGGTTACTTTTTTCTTAAATTTTGGTTACAAAAATTTGTTGATCATGGCAGCACTGATTAACATTAATAACACCCGATTCATACGATGATTAAAAAACCATGAATTTTTTCAATTTATCTTTGAAAACATCTCCAAAAAACCTCTTGCATTTATACGATGATTTTTATTTTAATGTTTTTTTATAAATTTCTCTTCAAATTTGCTTTATTTACTCATTCATAACAACAAAAACCATAGCACACTCCCACAAGAGAGAGAGAGAGAGGGAAAATTCAAATTAAACTAAAGAAGACTATGAAAAAAAACATTGAAAACAGAAATCGTGATGTTTTTTCTATCCCTCTTTCTTCTCTACCCCGCTCGTCCACCAAAAAAATTGTCATGATTTTTAGTCATGATTAAAAATCAACCTGTGAATCGCCTGTAACCCTGCTTTCATTACATGCGCGTAAAAGAGAATAATATATCTTTTAAAACAGTAAAATATCACTTGCAATAAGAAAGTTATGATCAAAACAAAAATAACGGAAGAAGAGTGCAATATTACTAGTTGCATTTTATATACATACATTTATTGATTTTATATATGTACATTAGAGTGGAGCGTTGGTGTATGAAGAAAAAAAAAAGTCATCCAATATATTTCGAATACCTCTGGAATGATGCATGAAGCTAAATTATATACAAAAACAATTTTTTAAATTTTTTTGCGACATATCTCTAGCGCTCTACCATGGCTGGAAGCTAGAGAAATTATATGAACTTTATATTAATTTGCTTCATTAATATAGAAAAAAATTTTTAATAATTTTTTTAAGGCTACACGTAAAAAACATTTTTGTGCCGAATGAAAAAAGTTTATTTATTTATTTATTTATTTCAGTCTTTGGATAAAAAAAATCCTTACAGACTAAGATAACAAAAATACCTATAGTTATATTGTATAAATATCTAATTTAACAATGAAGTATGTGTAAAACGTAAATATATACAAAATTATCTTTACAGTTTATAAATCACAGCTATTTTACTACATTAATGTGCTGTTTAAGTTTAAGATCGAGGAGATCTGACAAAATATAAGAAAGTTATAAGACATTAAGTGAAAAAAGTTGATTTTATTTTCCATACAAAATTATTTTCAATAAAAAAAATTTTTTTAATACAAACTGATTTAAATTAATTTTGTATAAGGAATAACTAAAAAATTATATGGCTGTTTTCGCTTAAGGGCTAATAGCTTTCTTATTTTTTGTCAGAATTTAGCGATTGCATCCATATTGTGATCGTCACAAAATTAACTTTGAAATACAGCCCGAAAAAAATATATTTAGTATATTTTTTCATCTTAAAGGAGCAATTTAAAATGATAGTTTTTTGGGAAAGGTCTAAAATATACTTTTTAAAACTTTTAAAGCCTGTAACTCTATACTTTTTTATACTATCGGCACAATCAGTGTATTGAATGAAAGAATGGAGAGATATCTATACAACAGTGTGCAATTTATTTTATTTTGATAAGCCGTGCTCGGAATTTTCGCCAATAGGCGAAAAAACTAAAAGCCAATAGAAAAACTTGTTTTTTTGCAAATATCGGGAAAACTAGCATAAAGAAAAATAAATAAATATCATTTTCGTGTTCAGCGACCTCAAGTTATCTTAGAAAATGTTTTTTTTTTGCAAGATATGACAAAGACTTAGAAGTTCGAAAATTTGCTTATTATGTCATCTTGAGTTTGTCTCAAATCTGACCTTGTATATATAAAATAGTGGATTTTTGAGTGTAATGAACTCTAACAGCTATAAAGAATCTATAATGTTCCATCATATGATGTTTCACAAATTGATCAATATATAGGTCCCAATATTTTTTTCATTATTTTTCCTATGTATCTAAAAATAAAATGCAACCTCTTTTGCTATTCGAAATTGAAATTCGCAAAAAAAATCTGACCCTCCTAATGTACATATGTATTTGTTCTCGTCAAAATTTCATTATCAAGTAGCAATTGAGCATACTTGAGCATACATAAAAACGTTAATGTCGAAACTTTCTGTGTATCTAAAATCAGATTCAATGAAATAATTATAAATCGTTAACCCTATAGTTACCAAACATAATTAAAATTGCGAAAACCATAATAATAATGAGGGTAATCTTTAACCCTAGTGTTATCATTTATTATTAAACTATCCCCTAAAAAAAGGTTTACAATTGGTTATAGAGTAACTAAAAATATGCATAGAGTAACTAAAAATATGCATTTAGCCCCAGTGAAATGTGCATAGGAACTAGCTAATACCCCTTAGTAATCAATGTCAATGTGTTTTTATAAACAATTAATATTCTACTGAATAAGTAAAATATTAATTTTGGCAAATAGTGCTATTATAAATTTAAAAACATAAAAATATGTACTTTTACTTCTAATTCGGTATCTCCAATTCATATTTTCTTTTACCAGTCACGTCAATTTTTATTATATTTTTTTGTAACTAACGTTAGCCTTGGTTTACATTTTTAAAGTCTTTCAGCCAAATACAATCTATGTTAATAAGATTTATTATTCATAAAATATTGTTCATAGTAGATATTAGCAAAATGAATTATTCCTGAATTACATACATATATTAAGGCCCCTATTATGATTCACAACTAAATTGATAGTTGAGTCGTAGTTGTCAAATTATTATTAAGGAATACAACTTCATCAAAGCAGTTGCCTCAGTTTCTTATCAGTTGTGTGTTGGTTTTTATTTCGAATATTGTGTTACTTTTAATTACTTTTAAAATGGTACTTTTAGGCGCCAATCTATCCCATTTCTCAACACATATCGTTGCCATATCCATGAAATATAAAATCTGTTATGAGACCATAGAGGTAATTCCAACAACCTCCTCTATTATAGACAAATAAGAATGGTTATCATAGGACTTATGTAAATTTCACTAGTAATACCATAATAGTTTTTGGCAACAGTGCTCTCAATCTTAAATTTGGCTGTGTGATGTTGATTTGGTGGGAAACAGTGAACGATGTTGACACAAAATGTTGCTGCCTATAGCAAGTTTTTGTCCACGAATGTAATTACATGTTAAGCAGCCTGAGTATTATCACAAAATAAGTAATGGCGAAAAAACTATAGCCCATTTTTAGTTTCCTTTCTTTATTGCCATTCTTAAATGTCACATAATGTTCGAACAAAACGGACAAAAATATAAATAAAATATTGTTTCCCACAGAAAGCGCAAGGAAATTCGATAAATAGAAGAATAAAACCTACAACAGAAAATAAATTTAGACAAAAGAAAACGGAAAAAATAGCGCAGAATATTTTTTGGCGTAGAATTTTTTAAAAATGGTCGTTCGAAATAGCAATGAAAATATACCTATTTCTCTGGAAGCAGCTATTGGTCTTGCTTGTTCTGTATGCGAGTTGGGTTTGAATAAGGATTCTGAAACATTACAAACTTTGTGTAAGGTGATACATTACAAACTTTTTAGAATCTTCTCACGATTGTCCTAATTGTAAGCAATTATGTCATAAAAAAGACCGTAGTCTGAGGTACCTACAGTAGCAAAGGAAAATCTATCGATCGTCCAAATACACGAAGTCAACGATTTGAAGGGACAGATGTTATCGATACGGATGATAATAAAGAAGCGGATGTAGAAACCAATAATAAGGACTTGAAGGCTGAAAATGATCATACATATTTCTGGCGATCACCGAACAACACCATTAAAATTAGACAACATACAGTTTTCGAAAACCTCTAATAGAGGAATTATCAACATTCCTCTCAAAATTCTTCTAGAAGACAAGTAGGTAGAAAGCGTAGAGCATATACAAGACGTGACCATCAAATAAATATAGAGCAAATATCACAATTGGTTGAGTCGGCAATGTCAAGAGCGGTTGGAAACTTGGATATAAATCCATTTCCACAGCTGTAACAACCACTAACTATAAACAACGGGTCAGATAGGGTTAATAATATATTCAATTTATCATCCGTTTGCCAATAATTGAAATCTTAGTCCAGATAAGGTTACAAATACTATTCCGAGTTGGAACGTTCGCTCTTATGGTTCTTCCACATGTTTCCGTTGTGAATAATTCATGTACCGCATCCGATGTTTGACTCATCAAACTTTTAACGGAAATTTTGGCTTTGTATGTAGAAATTTGTATGTATTGGTAACTGGAAATGGTTTTGGCGTTTCCGCAAACAAGAGGATGTCATCACCTGGGACTCGTTTTGTTCAGCGTTAAGATACAATTATAGAGATAGTAGAAATAAATTTGAGTTACGTGAAGAATTACGCAACAGGAAACAAAAACCATCTTAGAATTTCGAGTCGTTTTATGAATCAGTGTTACAGATGGTAGACCGTATCACTACACCAAATTGATGACGACGAGTTAATCGATATCATGAAGCATAACTTGAGGACTGGAATTCGTCATGAATTATTATACGTACCGATTCGTTCAGTGGCTCATTTGCGAAAACTTTGCCAGATGCGAGAAAACCTCTTCCACGATGAATCCTTTAGACGGTATCAAAGTCCGAAATCAAATGTGTATGCTAACCACAGCAAACTTATTGCAGCTATATACCATAAGTACGATGTAGAAGATATTTTGAATTTCATAAGCAAGATCTTAAACCATTTTCCATTAATACTATATTGAAACCCGAAATATCCTTAAATGATGAAATTTCGATGAGCAAGTTTACTGTTGGGATATGTGTTTGCAAGACCGCAAAATATTCTGTTATGGATGCGGTATGAAAAAAGTTTTACAAGCCCCAGTGTGCTCAATGTTAGAACAACTACGAAAACTTAGGCAGGGTTGCATTCCGGAATGCCAAAATTTCCCCGAAATAAGGCCTTCCAACAGCAAATTATCGAAAAACATTAACACCAAAACGAATTCTACAAATAATGACTACGACCAAAATTTGAATCATACCATTGCACATACCATTAGCAAAAGTATTTTCGATATTGACAGAAAGAGAGCTGCAGAGGAATCGATTCTTAGTAACAAACCAATACGAACGCAAGTAAGTAAAACTACATACCTGAAATAATTAGAAATAATAATGATTTTTATGAAATTTTTAAAAAGCAATGAAAGATTAAGAAATTATATTAAGCTTCGCGGGAAGTTGATTCACGATTCTAGACTAAATGAAGAAACAATAAAGAAGTATCGCCGATCTACGGTACGGATGCGAAATTCCTAGAAGAAAATAACGAAAACAAAGTATTAAGGTCTAAATTTATTCCCACAATTTTACATCAATCCCGAAAATTATTGCTTTAATCCCCCTTAAAGTTTTCCCTATAATATATATTTGTACTGCATGTTGTGGATGCAGTACAATTATCTATTTCATTTCTTTGAGATACGATATTAAATTTTCGTTAAATTACAAACCTCGTCGTAGATACTTATTTCCGCAATCTGACCAAGAAAGTTTTTGGCTTCTTGTATTTTCAACATTGAAACTGGTAAGACATTCCGTTCCCCAGAATTTAAGTAAATAAATAATTGTTTCCAATTTCTTACACAAAGTATTTTGTTCTTTTCTTTCATTTCATTTCGTGTGGAAATAAATTGTTTATTTTCCTGAGTAACAAAATTGGTTTTGGGCTCAGAGATTAAGATATCTCCATTCATTCAGATTTACATTTTCTCCAGATTCACTCATCTTGGAAAGACGTGATCTAGACACGAAGCGACTATTCGTTTCATAAATTTTTAGCAATGACGAAGACGGAAGATTTTATGCACGAGTAAATATTTTAAACAAAATTGAGTTAGGCTACTTGATATCGGAGGTAACATCAGTTGTCTCGGAAAAGACCTATCAAAGGAAAAATTTTCGAAAGTCCCCGGTTTCAAAAATATAAGATCTATGGTTAAAACGGCAGATGGAAGAACTCAGGAAGTTGTAGGTGAAATTAGCACAGGCATTACCTACAAAAATGTTAAAAACATATACGACTTTTCATCGTACCTACACTAAACGCCCGTTTAATCCTTGAAATAGATTTTTGGAAGAGCTTAAAGTTAATTGATGGCGTTATTTCAAGCATTGCTGTAGATTGTGAAGATACAAATTTTGATGAAAACGTACATTCCTTAAAGGTAGTACAAAAACAACAGCTAGAAGCAGTTAAATCACTTTTCCTAAATTTCGAAAGTCAGGGCTTAGGTAGAACATGAGATTGATGTAAATAGTTCAAAGACAGTAGAGCAGAGATTTTATCCTGTACCCCCTGCAGTCGAAAAGCTTTTATACGGCGAAGTCGATAGGATGTTAAGAGTAGGAGTCATTGAATTAAGCATCAGTCCATGGAGTTCACCTATGAGGTTAGTTTTAAAATCAGGAAAAGTCAGGCTTTGTTTGCATGCGCGGAGAATTAATAAGCTTACACGTAAGGATGCATATCCTTACCCAAAGCTAATATAATTTCTAAAATAGAATTAAAGGACGCCTATTGGCAAATCGAGCTTGAAGAAAGTTCTAAGCCCATAACAGCCTTCATGATTCCAGGTCGTCCGCTTTACCAGTTTACCGTTATTCCATTCGGGTTATGTAAAGCTCCGCAGACGATGTGTCGTCTAATGGATGAAATAATACCCCCGATCTGCAAACTTGCCTATTCCTGAATGATGTGTGCACTGTATCCGATACTTTTGGGACTCATTTGTCAGCTTTAGCTCGTTTGTCAGAATAAATTTCGTAAAACCAATCTAACTTTAAATTTAACGAAAAGCTAATTTTGTGTAAAGAAGGTGAATTATTTAGGTTTTATTATTGGAGAAGGAGGAATAGTGACTGATTCGAATAGGGTAGAAGCTATTAGAAATTGGCCCGTTCCAAAAACACTAAAGTAGGTACGTTCATTCCTAGGAATCGCTGCTTGGTACCGTCGCTTTATAAATAATTTCGCAGATATTCCGTTCCCAATAAGGAAGTCTTGTCAAAATAAAAAAATATTTTTTGGTCAGAAGCTGCTCAAACTGCTTTTGAAAATATTAAACAATTATTGACTACAGCACCCGTGCTACGAAACCCTGATTTCAGTCGTAAGTTTTTCGTCCATTGCGATGAGGATCAACAGCAATTTCCTATCGCTTTTTATTTTAAAAAATGAACACAGCGCAGAGAAATTACTCTGTAACTGAAAAAGAGTGCTTAGTAGCTATAGAGGAAATTGACAGATTTCGCTGTTATTTAGAAATGCAGGAATTAGAAGCAATAACAGATCATAGTAGTCTGGTTAATGCGCCAACAGAACTTAAAAGGTCGACTCGCAAGATGGCCTCTAAGTTGCAGGATTACAAATTTACCATCCCTCATCGAAAAGGGAAAGACAACGTCGTACCAGATTCGTTAAGCAGAGTTCATGTGAGGGTCATGTTGCAGCGATAGATTTTGTAGGACAAGAAATTGACTTAGAATCTTCACATTTGTATACTGATCTAAAAGACAGAATTTTGAAAGGCCAGTCAATGTTACCAGATCTGAAGATTATTGGGAAATTTTTTTATATTCGCACGCAGCATTATACCGGCAATGACGAACAAGGTGCAAATGCCTGGAAGCTATGGATTCAACGTAAGCTACCACCTGACATCCCACAGAGGTATTGGCAAAACTATCGAACTCGTAAGACGAAATTTTTTGTGGCCAGGTTCAGTAACCGATGTACGTAACTATGTTCCAAATTGTCAAATCTGCAAATCTACGAAAGCCAAAAAACTACACGAAAGCCGGAAATGGGAAAAATTAGTGTATCTGAGAGGCCATTTCAAAAACTGTACGTGGATTTATTAGGTCCTTACCCAAGAAGCAAAAGAGGACATAATGGGCCGGCTAATAGTCCTAGACCATTTAAGTAAATTTGCCCATTGAAGAAATTCACTTGCGATAAGATGACGGAATTCATCGAGTCAAATATTTTCTCAACATATGGAATTCCCGAATCTCTGCTAACTGATAACGTATCACAGTTTAAAGCCACAGACTTTAATAATTTTTGAACAAATACGGAGTGAATCACGTATATACAGCCCTGTACTCCTAAAAGCAACACTGCAGAGAGGGTAAATCGCTCAGTACTCGCTGCAATTCGAGCTTACCTTAAGAAGGAACGACTAGATTGGGACAAAAATATTGCCGCCATTAGTTGTGCTTTATGCAATTCTATTCATCAGTCCACAGGTAAAAGCCCTTATCATATACTCTGTTTAAGTTACCCACAAAACCTGTTTTTTCATAAAGTTTAGTACACTCAAGCGCACATGAAAAATAGCGGCACTTTAACGTTGTTAAAAATAAAACAACCAAACTGCAGAAGATATGAAAATTATTTATTTAGTTCGTATATGTAAGTGAAGCAGAAGGTTTGTTGCTTGTTAGCGCGAGCAATTTTTGGTGAGTTCGTATACAGTTTAAGGGGTTCCCCTAGATTTAGGAGTTTTTATTTCATTAAGGGCAAATTTAATGGGCTAAATTTTTAGGGCGCATAAATTTATATTTAGGGGATTTTCCTATTTGCATGCCAATGCAAGAGCTAAGTTTTACTATATTTTACAATTGGTAAACATCTCCTTCGCAATAGATAATTCACTGTCATTGTTATACATATATGATAGCAAGGAGATTTCGTTATACCTGAAAGTTCTGTATTTTACAACTGAGCAATTTCGTTTTCGTAGGAGATAAAGTAAAATCAACCTACATTTTTTTCTGTTAACGCAAGTGCAGGATTTACAAAGAAAAGCCTTTTCAAAATATGTTTTTCAATTTCATGCCCAAACATTTTAATTCTAATAACATCTTATTTGTTTACTTTTATATAACATTAATAATGGAACTAAAGGTGCCTACACACGATGCAGCTGTGTAAGCAAACTTTAGCCGTGACCTGTTATGCTTTTTCAGAGACAAATCATAACCATTGTGTCTACATCAAGACAATTTGTATATTCTTGAAGAAAACTTATTGAATTTGTATTATTTTCAGTTTCCATTATTTATTTTCCTGCACAATTAAGTACAAACAGTAAACAAGGATACACACCAGGCAACCTTTCCTGCAACCAACACAATATACTCCTGTCAAAATATTTTGATTTTCAGAAAACGGTTGAGGCAACATAATTTTGAAGAGCAATAGAGCTACATACGAATCAACAGTAGCAATAGAGCTACATACGAATCAACAGTAGCAGCAACATACCGTAGTTCCTTCAACGTTTGCCTCGTCTCTATGTGGCATAATGATTTTTCCGATTTTCGAAAAAATATGGGATTAAACTGCAAGCAAAGCATTTCAAACATGAAAAGAATTGTGAAAATTGGCCCATAAATGACAGAGTTATGCTATAATCAATATTTGTGGGGAGAATTTCCCCCTGATTTTTGTAAAAAATTGCGGGACGAAACTGCAAGCACAGCCTTTCGAAAAAAAAATTTTTTGAAAATCGGTCCTTAAATGGAGGAGTTATATGACAGTCAATATTTGTGGGGGGGTGCGGGGGAATTTTACCCCGATTTTCGAAAAATTTATGGGACCAATCTGCAAGCAAGCCCTGAAAATCGGTTAAAAAATGACAGAGTTATGCGAGTACAAACATAAAAAAGTAAAAAAGACATACACACGAATTGATAACCTCCTTCTTTTTTAAAGTCGGCTAAAAATTAACAGATATTTTATTTAGTTTTTTATATCTATAATTATTTTAAAATATTTCTATATACAACATTATACAATTTATTATTTTCCCCTAACACATATACGTTTTGAGCACTCGAGCAAGGGGTGCCTAACATATTCCGGCCACTTTTAGCGTTTGAACCTTGGACATATTGAACTTCATTGGAAAGGCAAGCTTTAAAGGAAATTTAAGTCTCTTAAATTTAAATGGCAAATTGTTTGGTATTATTGGAATTCGAGGGATCAATGCGCTCTGAGAGCTCATTCTCCATTACTCGAACGAATATATATACATTTGAGTTCTATAACTCGAAGTTGTATATCTTTTTCTACATAATCAGGGCTCAAATCGTCACATCCGTGATCGTATCGGTAATCGTACTAAAATGAATTACGTGACACGTCAATCGTATAAACTGTATGGGATCACAGTACGTTCACGTATGTCATAATCCGAAAATGGCGTTTTTACGTGACGAGTTGTACGTTCACGGATGTGACGATTTGAGCCCAGGTATGTGATGGAAATCGATTTTGAAAACGAATCACTTTTGTAAGTCCATTTTAAAGCAGTTTCCATCAAATTTTTATAATTTTTGTGGTACAACTCTTTTGTAATAAAGAAATATTTTAATAATATATGTGATAAAATTGTATTTAATAAAGAAATATTATTAAAAAACACCTTTCATAATTGCTTCGTTTTCGGAATCGATTTCCATCACATACCTGAATATGCTTCTTTTTGTTTGCGTAAGTTCAGCTCTGTCCATACTTGTGAGTAGCGTTTGATGATAAATGTACATAAAATCGTATTTGTATACATATTTCTGAACGAAGGGCACTACAACTGATGAGCACTATAAGTCTTTGAATAAATTAGAGTGATTTTTAACTGAAGTTAGCAAACAAAAAAGTAAATTTTCAGTAACTAATTTCAGAATATTTACTTCACTTTCAGTTAGTGGCAGTTCAAAAAAAAAACATATTTATCATTTAATATACAACGCACATGTTTGCATATATATATATATATATATATATATATATATATATATATATATATATATATATATATATATATATATATATATATATATATATATATATATATATATATATATATATATATATATATATATATATATATATATATATATATATATATATATATATATATATATATATATATATATATATATATATATATATATATATATATATATATATATATATATATATATATATATATATATATATATATATATATATATATATATATATATATATATATATATATATATATATATATATATATATATATATATATATATATATATATATATATATATATATATATATATATATATATATATATATATATATATATATATATATATATATATATATATATATATATATATATATATATATATATATATATATATATATATATATATATATATATATATATATATATATATATATATATATATATATATATATATATATATATATATATATATATATATATATATATATATATATATATATATATATATATATATATATATATATATATATATATATATATATATATATATATATATATATATATATATATATATATATATATATATATATATATATATATATATATATATATATATATATATATATATATATATATATATATATATATATATATATATATATATATATATATATATATATATATATATATATATATATATATATATATATATATATATATATATATATATATATATATATATATATATATATATATATATATATATATATATATATATATATATATATATATATATATATATATATATATATATATATATATATATATATATATATATATATATATATATATATATATATATATATATATATATATATATATATATATATATATATATATATATATATATATATATATATATATATATATATATATATATATATATATATATATATATATATATATATATATATATATATATATATATATATATATATATATATATATATATATATATATATATATATATATATATATATATATATATATATATATATATATATATATATATATATATAAATATCACGTGTACGTGTAAAAGCAAAGGCTATCAAACAAAAAAGAATTTTGAAAATCGGTGTAAAATGAAGGAGTTATGCGGTAATTAATATATTATGGTGGGGGGTGTCGAATTCGCCCCTGATTTTTGGGAAAAGCTTATTGGACCACACTGAAAGCAAAGGCTTTCAAACAAAACAAGAATTTTGAAAATCGGTGGACAAATGACAGAGTTATGCAAGGGGAGGAACAAATTTCCCCCTCCGATTAAAGAAACCAAAATTATAAGACCAAACTGCAAGCAAAGGCTTTCAAACGAAAACAGAATTTTGAAAATCGTTGCATAAATGACAGTTATGCGATAATCAATATTTTGAGGGGGGGGCGAATTTGCCCCCTGATTTTGGGGAAAAGCTTATCGGACCAAACTAAAAGTAAAAGGTTTCAAACAAAAAAAGAATTTTGAAAATCGGTTCACAAATGACAGTTATGCAAGGGGGAGCAAATTTTCCCCTCCGATTTTCGAAACAAAATTATGGAACCAAACTGCAAGCAAAGCCTCTCAAACAAAAAAAGAATTTTGAAAATCGGTGCAAAACTGAAGGAGTTATGCGATAATCAATATTTGGGGGGGGGGGGGTCAAATTTGCCCCCCTGATTTTTAGGTTAGTAGATTCCAGACTAGGCTTATTATCGACTGCTAAATATTCAGTCTCTGGTTTCACATTGTTGAAAACACCTTCAATGTCTAGGAAGGCCACCAATGCATATTCCTTCTGCTCCATTGATTTCTCGACGAAGCCAACGAGCGAGTGGAGCGCAGTCTCAACCGATTTGCCTTTGGTGTAGGCGTGCTAAGAGGCTGATAGCAGGTTCGGATTTATCTCCATTCTAAGATGGAGATCGACGATCCGTTCCATGGTTTTGAGAAGAAAGGACGACAGACTAATAGGTCTGAAATCTTTCGGGGTGGTGTGGGAAGTTTTACCCCCTTTGGGGATGAATACCACCGAGCACCTAGTCCATGAAGCTGGTATATACGACAGCCGAAAGCAAGCTGTGTATATCCTTATTAGCCATGGCGCAATTATTTCCGCATTTTGCTGTAGGTCGGCTGTTATAATGCCGTCCGGACCCGGTGACTTGAACGGGCGAAAACTATTTATCACCCTCATGAGCCTCTCCCTGCTTACGGCGATTTGTGGCATGTGGCAATTTGAAGTAAAGGTCAAGCATTCTCCCGTGTAGGGGATGCAGCCAGGGAAATGCGAGCCCATGAGCACCTCAAGGGTCTCATGTCCGCTGGCTGTCCACCTACCACATGATTTCTTAATGAAACCTATAGTTGTAGGGGTGGTTGATAAGATTTTTCGAAGTCGACATGTCTCAGATGTACCACTCCACTGCAGAAAGTTCTCTAGGACTTGCGCTTCGCGTTTCTTATCAAATTTTTAAATTTATTTATCGAGGACTTATAAGCTGACCAATTATTCAGTCTCTTAGTCTCGTTAAAGAGCCTGCGAGATTCTTGACGAGCCTTCTCAATTTCAGGACTCCACCATGGTGGTTTAATCCTGCCCCTGCAGATACTAGGTCTGCACGATCCTGATGTGGCAAGTTCAAAGTCATATGTTATGAAGCCGACTGCAGTTTCGATGCCTTGCCGATCTTGGATGATCAGTGGATCCGGGAGAAGATCGGATAGGATTTCGCGTTGCTCCTCCCAATTTGTTTTCCTCCTATTTCGCTTGGGTATTACACTTGCTACCTGAATCCCTATAGTGAATTCAATATATCTATGGTCAGAAAACGATGAATAATTTGATACCCTCCATTCTCTAACTAAGTTAGAATGCCTAGTGCTTACTAGCGTTATATCAAGAACCTCCCTTCTATTTCTAATCATGAAAGTGGGTTCTGACCCGACGTTAGCTACGTCTAAGTTACTACAAAGAATGAAATCAAGTAAAGACTCACCCCTTGCATTAGAGTCTGAGCTGCCCAATATAACGTGGTGTGCGTTGGCATCAGCTCCTATGATTATCGGCAAGTTTTTCTGGTTCGCCATTCTTACGACCTCGCGAATCTTTGGTGGTGGTGATTCGGTGTCGTGCGCCATGTAGCTGGAGACCAGTATGGTGGTGTTTGTTCCGGTCTCCCAGGCTACAGCTACAGTATCTTCATCACTGAAATCAGAGAGGAAGAAGATGTTCAAGTCGCTTTTGGCTGAAATGCACGATCTGATCTTACCTGGACCATTTGCGTGTATTAGCCTGTAGCCTTTCATGGCTACTCCGCGGACCCTGTTCTGGTGTGTCCAGGGTTCCTGTACCATGAGCTCCTCCCTTCTCTAAGGCATCCGGAGGAGCGCCGCAGACGAAGCTGCTTTGGAATGGTGAAGATTGACTTGCGTCGTCTTCACCATGCCCGCGCCTAGCAATTTACGATTGTGACGTTGGCGTCCTCTTGGTCCGAGTCCAAGAGGGCGTCCTCGTCAACTGCTTCGCCTAAGTTCCCGAAGAACTCTCCCACCAACTCAGAGTTGGAGACAGTGTCCTCGTAGGACATTAGACTACCAGTCTCTTCAGTTGACATAGCATCTGTGGTAGTTTGCCGGTTTCGGATCAAATTCTTCCTCAACCAGTATTCAAGTATTTCCTTCTTACTGGTACGCGGGCTAGGGCTCTAGGCCGACGTGGAATATCCTCAGGAGGAATCAGGTCGAGACTAGCGCCCTCCCATAGGTCAGTCAAAACGGCGATCGCCTGCTTTAAAAGCAGGACAGATCGCTCATTTGCACATGCCATAAGCTTCACTCGACCTCTAAACCATCCGCCGTCCTCACATTGCGGGTGGTGACCTGGGTTGTTTTGAATAACACGACCAAGTACCCCCATCATTTTCCGTCGCACTATACCCCATCTTTCAGGAAGTATAGCACAGTCCGCGTAACCCCGATCTATGACAGCCATAACAAGTTGGCCTTTAGACACTTCACAGTATGATCTGCCAAGTGATCTTTGGGGTATGGTATTTTTCTTTGCCGGCTGCTGATTTTGCAACTGTGCCTCCTCCTCAGAACGTTGCCGTTTAGGCACGTCCTTAGGCGTGAGGGAAGAATTTTGCATTTCAGCTAAAGTAAAAAATGACAGAGCTTCATTGAAATCAGAAAAGCGGCTTCGGTGATTAGCATAATTAAACACACGTACACGTGATATATATATATATATATATATATATATATATATATATATATATATATATATATATATATATATATATATCACGTGTACGTGTGTTTAATTATGCTAATCACCGAAGCCGCTTTTCTGATTTCAATGAAGCTCTGTCATTTTTTACTTTAGCTGAAATGCAAAATTCTTCCCTCACGCCTAAGGACGTGCCTAAACGGCAACGTTCTGAGGAGGAGGCACAGTTGCAAAATCAGCAGCCGGCAAAGAAAAATACCATACCCCAAAGATCACTTGGCAGATCATACTGTGAAGTGTCTAAAGGCCAACTTGTTATGGCTGTCATAGATCGGGGTTACGCGGACTGTGCTATACTTCCTGAAAGATGGGGTATAGTGCGACGGAAAATGATGGGGGTACTTGGTCGTGTTATTCAAAACAACCCAGGTCACCACCCGCAATGTGAGGACGGCGGATGGTTTAGAGGTCGAGTGAAGCTTATGGCATGTGCAAATGAGCGATCTGTCCTGCTTTTAAAGCAGGCGATCGCCGTTTTGACTGACCTATGGGAGGGCGCTAGTCTCGACCTGATTCCTCCTGAGGATATTCCACGTCGGCCTAGAGCCCTAGCCCGCGTACCAGTAAGAAGGAAATACTTGAATACTGGTTGAGGAAGAATTTGATCCGAAACCGGCAAACTACCACAGATGCTATGTCAACTGAAGAGACTGGTAGTCTAATGTCCTACGAGGACACTGTCTCCAACTCTGAGTTGGTGGGAGAGTTCTTCGGGAACTTAGGCGAAGCAGTTGACGAGGACGCCCTCTTGGACTCGGACCAAGAGGACGCCAACGTCACAATCGTAAATTGCTAGGCGCGGGCATGGTGAAGACGACGCAAGTCAATCTTCACCATTCCAAAGCAGCTTCGTCTGCGGCGCTCCTCCGGATGCCTTAGAGAAGGGAGGAGCTCATGGTACAGGAACCCTGGACACACCAGAACAGGGTCCGCGGAGTAGCCATGAAAGGCTACAGGCTAATACACGCAAATGGTCCAGGTAAGATCAGATCGTGCATTTCAGCCAAAAGCGACTTGAACATCTTCTTCCTCTCTGATTTCAGTGATGAAGATACTGTAGCTGTAGCCTGGGAGACCGGAACAAACACCACCATACTGGTCTCCAGCTACATGGCGCACGACACCGAATCACCACCACCAAAGATTCGCGAGGTCGTAAGAATGGCGAACCAGAAAAACTTGCCGATAATCATAGGAGCTGATGCCAACGCACACCACGTTATATTGGGCAGCTCAGACTCTAATGAAAGGGGTGAGTCTTTACTTGATTTCATTCTTTGTAGTAACTTAGACGTAGCTAACGTCGGGTCAGAACCCACTTTCATGATTAGAAATAGAAGGGAGGTTCTTGATATAACGCTAGTAAGCACTAGGCATTCTAACTTAGTTAGAGAATGGAGGGTATCAAATTATTCATCGTTTTCTGACCATAGATATATTGAATTCACTATAGGGATTCAGGTAGCAAGTGTAATACCCAAGCGAAATAGGAGGAAAACAAATTGGGAGGAGCAACGCGAAATCCTATCCGATCTTCTCCCGGATCCACTGATCATCCAAGATCGGCAAGGCATCGAAACTGCAGTCGGCTTCATAACATATGACTTTGAACTTGCCACATCAGAATCGTGCAGACCTAGTATCTGCAGGGGCAGGATTAAACCACCATGGTGGAGTCCTGAAATTGCGAAGGCTCGTCAAGAATCTCGCAGGCTCTTTAACGAGACTAAGAGACTGAATAATTGGTCAGCTTATAAGTCCTCGATAAATAAATTTAAAAATTTGATAAGAAACGCGAAGCGCAAGTCCTAGAGAACTTTCTGCAGTGGAGTGGTACATCTGAGACATATCGACTTCGAAAAATCTTATCAACCACCCCTACAACTATAGGTTTCATTAAGAAATCATGTGGTAGGTGGACAGCCAGCGGACATGAGACCCTTGAGGTGCTCATGGGCTCGCATTTCCCTGGCTGCATCCCCTACACGGGAGAATGCTTGACCTTTACTTCAAATTGCCACATGCCACAAATCGCCGTAAGCAGGGAGAGGCTGATGAGGGTGATAAATAGTTTTCGCCCGTTCAAGTCACCGGGTCCGGACGGCATTATAACAGCCGACCTACAGCAAAATGCGGAAATAATTGCGCCATGGCTAATAAGGATATACACAGCTTGCTTTCGGCTGTCGTATATACCAGCTTCATGGACTAGGTGCTCGGTGGTATTCATCCCCAAAGGGGGTAAAACTTCCCACACCACCCCGAAAGATTTCAGACCTATTAGTCTGTCGTCCTTTCTTCTCAAAACCATGGAACGGATCGTCGATCTCCATCTTAGAATGGAGATAAATCCGAACCTGCTATCAGCCTCTTAGCACGCCTACACCAAAGGCAAATCGGTTGAGACTGCGCTCCACTCGCTCGTTGGCTTCGTCGAGAAATCAATGGAGCAGAAGGAATATGCATTGGTGGCCTTCCTAGACATTGAAGGTGTTTTCAACAATGTGAAACCAGAGACTGAATATTTAGCAGTCGATAATAAGCCTAGTCTGGAATCTACTAACCTAAAAATCAGGGGGGCAAATTTGACCCCCCCCCCAAATATTGATTATCGCATAACTCCTTCAGTTTTGCACCGATTTTCAAAATTCTTTTTTTGTTTGAGAGGCTTTGCTTGCAGTTTGGTTCCATAATTTTGTTTCGAAAATCGGAGGGGAAAATTTGCTCCCCCTTGCATAACTGTCATTTGTGAACCGATTTTCAAAATTCTTTTTTTGTTTGAAACCTTTTACTTTTAGTTTGGTCCGATAAGCTTTTCCCCAAAATCAGGGGGCAAATTCGCCCCCCCCCCCTCAAAATATTGATTATCGCATAACTCTGTCATTTATGCAACGATTTTCAAAATTCTGTTTTCGTTTGAAAGCCTTTGCTTGCAGTTTGGTCTTATAATTTTGGTTTCTTTAATCGGAGGGGGAAATTTGTTCCTCCCCTTGCATAACTCTGTCATTTGTCCACCGATTTTCAAAATTCTTGTTTTGTTTGAAAGCCTTTGCTTTCAGTGTGGTCCAATAAGCTTTTCCCAAAAATCAGGGGCGAATTCGACACCCCCCACCATAATATATTAATTACCGCATAACTCCTTCATTTTACACCGATTTTCAAAATTCTTTTTTGTTTGATAGCCTTTGCTTTTACTTTGGTCAAATAAATTTTTCCCCAAAATCAGGGGCAAATTTGCCCCTCTTCCGATATTGATTATCGCATAACTCCTTCATTTTTAACTACTCCTTCATTTTTAACTACATATATATTTACTAGAAACATATTTATCATTTCACATATATTTGTTCCACTGGTTTTGGGGAAAATCTTATTGGACCAAACTAAAAGCAAAGGCTTTCAAACAAAAAAAGAATTTTAAAAATCGGTTGACAAATAACAGAGTTATGATTTCCGAAAAAAAATATGGAACCAAACTGCAAGCAAAGCCTCTCAAACAAAAAAATAATTTTTAAAATCGGTGCAAAAATTAAGTAGTTATGCGATAATCAATATTTTTTTTGGGGGGGGGAGCACATTCGCCCCCCTTTTTACAGCTCGAAACTTTTAACAGCTCGAAAATTTTGCCATAGGTGGACCATATGTAAAATGATCCGCTATTTTGATCTCCAAGCATTTTCATTTTTGCGTAGCGTGATTAAATCGAGGCACATTATATTTTCACAACATGAAGTTTCTCCCTTCATGTCGTTTTTTATGTGAAGCAAAGCGTCAGCCGCATGTAAGAACCCTGCGGAAAATTTGGTGACAAATGGTCCAAAAGAACTCGTCCTATGACTTGAGAAAATGAGACTGGTACCAAAAATAAGGAGTAGTGAATGGTGAAAAAAGACATTGTGTAAATGGTCACATATTAACTATTGTCGGTCAATTTAGTTGGTACTCCGGCTAGTATTGTAGTAAACGGCACTGAACAAATTCGATGCACCTGGATCTAAGGCCGATTACATAGTATCTATATAATATTAATTGTCTCCCTTCAATGAGACTGCCATGCCACTCAGGAACCTGTTCCGTAACTATACTCCAGCTTAACTGGTATTTATAACATTGAAATATAAGTTTCCCTGTGGTCGAGTGGGTAGTGTACTAGCCTGTTATGCCGGAGGTTGTCGGTTCGAGTCCTATCAAAGACACCGCTTAAAAATAAAATACAATTTCTACTTAGATTTGTAACAATAAAAAATAAATTAATCGATAATTACAGCTGAATTTGGGAATAAAATATATAATAAATATGGTCCGCTTCATAGGAAGTGTTAGAACTCGGACTGGTCCCCAGCACCTGGGGACCGGTCACGTGACTTATTTTGTGTCAGTTCCATTTACCGTAGGGAACAGTCTGTTACGTATTGTAGACTCATTTAAATAGATTCATCAAGCTAACGTCGCGTGCAACTTTTGCGTTTGAATAAGTTCACACACACCTAATTTTCTTGGGCAAGTTTTAACTGAGAGAAAAAAAAGAGAATGGATTACAAATTGTATTTATTTTTTTTTCATCTTTCACATACAAAATAAAAACTTGCTGTGTGTGAACCTAGACTAAGGGAGACAAAAGTTTGATGAAAATTTTTGCTAATCACTCAAACAGGCTTATATCGACTGAATATTTATATTTTTTTTCTGATGATTTGGAATTTCTCCGTGCCCCCTTGCTATACAAGGAATGGGAGGTTTACTTGGCTGAGCCTTAGGTTATAACGCCATCAACAATTTCTAAAAGCCGGAACTACCCAAATCCACTCCTTGCTTCTTCGCAATTGAGCTTTTGTTTGGTTCTCCAACCAATTATCAATGTATGTTTATTTGTGTCCAAAAGTGAGGTTTTGTTTGGTTCTCCAACCAGTTATTAATATTCTTCTTTATAATTGTTTTTTTGTGTGGTTAATGGAAACCAACGGGATACTGCACGGTTTACCGTTAACCGACGCCAACCACTAATCACATGCGGCGTGAGACGCAAAACTCTCGAAGGCCAATAAACGACAGTGGCTTGGTTGCATTTACGAAGTAATTGCCAACGACGCGTGATGGCGTTGGCTGTTTTACGAATGATATTTATATTTTATATTTTATATTTACTTGGTCAAAACCAAATATATTTGTTAATTCTTCCACAAGGCTGCATTAGAATTTTACACCTGAAAAAAAGTTTTTTTTTAGAAAAATAAACATATTTTTGAATTTTATGTTTACTGAAACTTTCCAAATAAAAAGCACAA
Source organism: Panzeria rudis (assembly GCA_956483635.1). Lineage (NCBI taxonomy): Eukaryota > Metazoa > Arthropoda > Insecta > Diptera > Tachinidae > Panzeria > Panzeria rudis. Next base: position 56,828,875 of record OY101451.1, read on the forward strand.
AAAATTAAATAAAAAAGCATCGAGCACTACCTTGAAAATTTTTCGCGTCCAAATGTTGAAAAAGCACTAAAAACGGTGTGAAAAGCACCGAGTGAAAATATATACAAAGAAATGCAAAAGAAATATCTACCATTGTAATTAGTAATCTTTTATGGTTTTTATTAGAAAAAAATGTTTTATTAAAATAAAACAATACAAATTTAAAAGAATACATGTTTATTACTTGTTTTTAACACCAGACAGAGCGTTTGCAGTCGGAATTGTGTACATATGTGTCTGACCGTGTGTGGAAATATATCTTCTTGTGTATTTTATATTTAAATCATTAATTATCGTTTGGAAGATCAAACTCATTCTTTAATTAATAAATAAACGAATTATAAAACTCAAAACATTTATTCCCTAGTAAGTTTGACCTTACTATTCTCCAAATGTTTATTTTTCACTTATAAATTTTCTGTGTAAAATAAATTTTCATATGAAAAGTTTTTGACAGTTATTTTCACTGCTACACAAAACAAGAATCACAGTGATGTGTAATTGTGAAAAACTTTTGTTTCGTTCCAATGTGTTGCATATGAAAAAAGTATTGACATTACTTTTCATTTTTCATTAAACGAGAATCAAAACTAGTATGAAAAGGTGAAAAATCTTTTCATTTCACCGTTTCACAGAACGAGAATTGATCCCCTGTTTTATTATAAGGTTATCAGGTCGCTGGTGAAAATTATAAAGAAAGGGTTCCAGCCCACTTGGGTGGTTATTATAAGATGTTTATATAAATACTGGCGTACTAAAAAAAGTTGAACATGTAGATCAAAAATTTTTTTTTAATCTTATGGTAAAGTGTATTTAAGTACCCATTTCCCTCTGGGATACATTTGTTTCTAATTAAATCTGATTAAAATATCTTCAGTTGGAATGAATGTGTTACAACATAAGCTATTTACATTCATATAAATATGATATTATTATGTAAAGAATTTAAGAGTTCGTATTGCATTTACTTTCTTTATTTAGTTTTAATAAAATTCATAATAAAAAATATTTTTTCAACACAAGCGTCGGGATTTTCTATTATATTTTAGTTAGGTGCTACCATTGAATTGTGAATAAATTCAGAACTTATGAAATGATTTTAATAAATTTAAGCTCATTTTATTTGTAACATATGAAGTTATCATAAGTAAGAATAAAATTACAAATTTTCATGAGGTTAAAATTTTAATGTCTTATAAATTTTTTTTTTTAATTTATGTTGTGTGGTAAAACTTTCTGAATATCTCCGAAACTATAAGTGTTAAAAAATTAATAAGGACGTAATTTAAAGGTTATTTTGATTTCGAGCCTTATGCGTTTTTTTAATTTAATCGAAGAACTACTTCTTCTTTTTTCTTTATAACGGAAAATCTCGAGATACAGAGTCAATTCAAAAAAGTAATTTATAGGCAATGGAGCTGAGTATCATATGTGCGCAAATTGACTAAGGAAACACCGACCTTATAAATCGTGTTGACCTGTAAAAAAAAACCCACTAACAAATCCAACTATGTAGCCTCACCTAAAACAAAACATGTAGAAAATAATTCGAAAGCTACCAAATGAACTGACATCATATTGACATAAATCACCAGCATCACACTCCTTCAACAAACCAAACAAACAAATTCAGCTACATTATCAGTTTATATTTTTGCAATTTTCGTGATGTATATGTACATGACATCACACTGATAACATGACATGATTAACCCTGCTGTTAGATTAGAAAAAATATACGAATCCTACATCAGAAGACCATTTGGTCTATACTACATGTTTTATGAAAAGTACAAATTTTAACCAATATTTTGTATGTAATTGGATTGATTGCCTCATTAACACAATTTATAAATATTATTATGGATCGTCCAATATGGAATTTTTGAACCCATATCGTAAACACAATACCAGTTATACCAAGTCAAATTATTTTTACAAGGTGATGTTGATTCTACACTGGTTTTTGTATTGTTGTAATTGTTGTCGCCACGTTGGTGTATTTTGACCGATATTGACAAAGGGCATTGGATTAGCTGGGCCATGTGGGAGGGTTTGGGGCTAAACCAGGCAGTATCGCTCAAGTCCCTAGAGAAAATTTTCTAGTTACGCCAATGACGAAGGCACATTACCACCATATATTATTCTAATTATTCTGGCAAGGGTGTATCTGTATGTAAGATAAAGGCGTTCATCGGTTTATGTCACCAAAACTTTTAAAATATGGCTTGACATTTATTTTATCGGTATATTCAAAGAAGATAGAACCATTTCTTGGAAAAGGTGAAAATACAAAGCCTGAACCATACCTAAGACAACGCGTTGTATTAGTCTGGGAAGTCTTGAAAGGGCAACATATGACTTACGAAAACTTCTTTTCCACTTTTGATTTGGTAAGAAAATTACATGAAAGGGAACTTATAAAGTATGTAAGAACAGGGGCCTATTTCTTAAAACTACAAGTTACAAATCTACAAGTAAATTACATACAAAACAGCTACACTTTTACAAAGTTTATTGTTGTGTTTTGGGTATTTTATTTGTTGATTTGTAACTATTGATTTTGAGAAATGGGCCCCAGAACGTAAAAATAAAACATTTATTCCTAAGAAATTACTGACTATAAAAAAGCTGCCATCGTATAAGTTCTACATTTGCTTTCTATGACATTGCGACATTGGTATCATAAATCCGCCCCAAAAACAAAGCAGCAATATTGATGAGTATATTGCATAGAGCTGAACTTGATGGGAGTGAGTCGAAGGAAATACTAGTGGTTCATTCTACTTACAATTCGACAAGAAGTAAATATATCGACAAAAATTATACATTGTTGTTCTTCTATATCTTCTTATATTTCTGTTATTATAGCAGCCGTAGACACTGCTGACCAAATGATTGGCTCCTACGCCACAAAACATAAAACAAATCGATGGTAAATATGCTAGCCACATCCGCTTGGAATGCATATATACTTTTTTCTGAGATCAGAATACCATCAGATTATTTCAGCATGTAAAGAAAACAACTATCAATAAATTAAAAATTTTTAGGAAGTACAAAAAACCTTAGTATTTTGGTTTCATTCAAATAAAAATTTACACTGGACCAAATGGTCCCTAATCCAAGATACGTAAATTCTTGTTTTTCTAAGTCCGGCTTTATGACAGACATTTAAAACTATGGATATAATGTTTTTAATATAATTAATCACGTGAGCCGAAATCTCAAAGCAATATGTGACACCGTTTAAAAGTTATGAGGATAACGAGGAAAATATTGGACCAAATAGGCTTAATCTAACAGCAGGGTTAAGAGGGAAAAAAAGAAAATAACAAATATTGTTTTAACTTACTTTTACATTCATTGGAATCAGTATCGGTGGCACGTCCCCATGGTCGATCAAAATAAAATGGTTTACATCGTTCGCATTCCGGACCAGCTGTGTTGTGTTTACAAGCACATGTAATTGTTAATTTGGCATTTATGGCCAGGTTTGCATTTGCAGCAAAAGGTGCTGTACGATCAAAATTTTTACCATCATCGGACGACTCGTCTAAACCAGTGCCAGCAGGGTCACCGTCCTCGATATTAGAAAGATTAGCCTCGTTCGAGATAGCATGAGCCACACACTCTGCGGCATGACCATTGCATTTGCACCTGCCACCTACTGCAAAGTCTGAGACGGCATAGCGTTGTGAATTGGCCAAGAGATCACGTACAGAAGATACAAGTTTTGTTTTGTCCGATATAGAATTTATTTGTGCATTTTTTGATGAAGTGGTAGATACAAAAATTTTATTAGTGGTCGCAGATTGATCTGAGGTGGACGTAGGTTCGGTGCTGCTGGAGCTGGTCATAGCTAGATTATCGGGTTTACTTTTAAGCAAATTTTCATAGTTCAATGACTTTTGTTTGTAGGCATTTAGACGTTTGAGTTTTACAGCCATAATGTTAATATCATCCTTTGCATAATCTGAATCCAAATCATCGTTTAGCTCTAAATGTTTTTTAGGCTCAGCATAATCCTCCAAATCATCTTCATAGGCCACACTATCGTTTTCATGCAAATTGTAGTCGTAGTCTTTTTCGACGCTATTCTCATCGTCTTCATCCTCTTCTTGGCTATTTCCCATTTCATCACTAAAACTATTGGCATTTGGGTTGCTGTCCGATTTCGATTGTATGCTTATCAACTCTTTAGGCAATTCCAAACGATGGAAAACCACTCTTATATCAGTGGCAGTTACCCAATCCTGTAAAACGAGTGATGCGTCTAAATCATTGGCCGAAGGTCTACCTTCTAAGGTATTGAATGCAAAACGATTAGTATTGCCATCGTGATGAGAGTTCATGCATCTAGCTTCTTGTTCATTAAATTTATTTATTTTAGCTCGGTCAGGGCGTCCATAGAATTTTTGGCATTGTGAACTATAGAATTGGAAAGGCTGCCAAGTTTGTCCGTAATCAGAACTCTTATAAATAGCCATCGAATCTGGCTTTGATGACTTGGGGCAAAATGACAAACTGACATAGGTGAGCTCATATTTCTTGCCCAGTGACAAGGTTAAAGTAACATTATCTGGTGGATCTATATCCGGATCCGAGGGCACTGGCACTGTAGCCGAACGCCAGCAAGTTACATTGTTGGGATTATTTAAATCGGTTAGATACTGTGGTGGGAAACGCATATCAGGCTTTGCGTTATCACACATGCGGCACTCGTCCATGAAACCATCACGTTTCAGTTCACAAAACCTCTCGTGCTGGTGGGTGCCACAAGTACTAGAGGCCTGCACCGGATTACCATAGGCAGCATTTACAAAACTTGTCAAACATTTCTGTGGTTTTCCTTCGAAATAGCAAGGATCATTATTGTGGAATGAGGATTTCGCCATGGCTATGCAGGTAATGCAACAAATCATTAAAAAGCTGCTATGGCGCATAGCCGGCTTAAGAGCAAACATGTTTTTATTGCAGTGGTAATATATTTTTAAATAAAAAATTCTTAGCACGAATATTTTAACACTCTTTCTCAGGCTTAAGGCACGCACGTGCGCGTGCGAACATGTTAAGTAATTACTAATTACGTGTTTGAAGTGTTCGTTTTTCTGTTATATTTGTTTACAATAATTTTTCCCATGCTTGGAAGAATTTTCTTGTTATATTTATGTATGTATATACGTATATACATATGTACTTATGTGTATGCATTTTTTAAATTTCTTTTCAAAGAACCAAACTATCTAAACAATACTAAACATGGTTTTTGTTTTTATATATTTTATGATGACGAGAAACAGTCATTAAGCACTAAGATACTTATATGATAAAATAGTAAAGATTATTTTATTTCCATGTCGCGGCTACAACTGCAATTTAGCACATTTTGATGTTAACGTAATCATAAAAAAATTTTAAACCCTTTCCACAGGCTACTTTTTGCCCTTTCTTAACACCCCGTCTTCACGAGACATAAGTTTGGAAATTTGTGTGTTAGCAATTTTAAAAATTCTGTCCTAACACAAGAAATTAACGTGTGGACGGAATGTGTTTGTGTCCTAACACATGTTTGGAAATCAATGTTAAAACACAAGCCCAAGGATATATGTTAGAACACAAACTGTCAAATTTAATATGCATGTGTGTTTTTTTTTACAATTTGTTTGATTTTATTGAAAAAAGAATAAATAAAGTTAATAAATAAATGTTTTAAATGTTTAGATGTTTTATTTTTTGCATATTATTTATGTTCATATTCATAAAATTTTTACAAACAGAAAAATAAAGTGAAATCTATAAAAAAAAAATTACAAAATGCTGTGCAAATTTACTATATGGATATATAAAATTATTGTCCAAACATCAGTACGTTTACTCCACCCTTAACACAAGTTTGAACACATGAACTTTTTGTGACGTCATTCTGCCGACGTTATTTCTTATGTTAAGATATATCAAATGTCTCGTGAAGACGGGGTGTAAATAAACAAAAATGCAACAACACTTGCTTATCATAATAAAACCGGTACATACCAAGGCGAATTCAGTACCAGGTGGCCTTATCATCAGAGATGATCATCAGAGATGATCATCAGCTGATTACAGCCCATCAGTCAAACTCTATATAAGAAAAGAGAAAAACTTTAAGGCGGCATGACAACGTATCAAACTGTTTGATCAAACAGATTTTTTTGACTGGATTAGTGCAAAAAACCTCACACGTATAGTTTGATGTGAGTTTGATGAAAAACAAAACACTTTTGATCTTCACTACCGCCCATGGTAGATCAACACCAGGTAGTCGCAAGAGAATTCGGCGTGGAGAATTTACATTTGGGCTGTCAAAAAAGTTGATACATTTACACTGCTGACAGGCCAAATGTGTAAACATTTACGTAAGCAGCTGGGCTCTTGCGGCCACCTAGTATGAATTCGCCTTGCTACCGCCGATGGCGAAATTTGAAGCTTGTTTGATGTGTAGCTGTGTATTTACTTCAAATGTCATTTTTGGTAATAGTTTTCGCAGCGGCCATATCATTTCTATGGAGACGCACTATTTAAAAAAAGGATGAGCAAACCTGCTTTATGGCGAGTTAATCGAAGCAATATAGCAATAGAAATTTAAAAAAATAATTAGTACGAGATATTGCTTGAAACCCAAATGCGGAGAAAAGGATGTTGCACAAAATTTTAACTCTCTTCGAACTGCATACAGAAAGGAGTTAAAAGGAATTAAAAAAGGGAGTCAAAAAATTAATTTTCAACAAACAAAAAGTTTTTTAATAAATAATGAAACATTTCCGCCCAAAAAATCACATGTTCTTTCTTTTTCACAACAACTTTCAAATGAAGTTTGATGATATGAATTTGATTTGTTGCTGTGCTAAGCAAAACAATATATTACCAATACATACGTGAATTTGATCAAACAGTTTGATAAATTGCCACGGCCCTTAACCCGAACTGTCAAAGCACAAATAATAATAGTCCTACACCTACTTTGTATGTGTGTTGTTTTTTGATAAGGCCACTTGATATTAATTCGCTTTGGTACATACCAAGGCATATTTATTACAGGTACCACCATAACTAAAACAAATACAACACCAAAAAACACATGTATTTTGTTGGTAGAAATACCCCAGAAATATATCAAATCCACATTCATAAGCTCTCTAAAATTTACTAACACATGACCGTTGTTGATAGAAAACTCCCAGACATATGTCAAAATCTATTGTCTGTGTGACGCACACATGCTCAAATTTACTAAAACAGCTGTTCTTGTAGTGGTACCTGTTCAATCTACCTTGGTACATACTAAAGCTGTGTTCTCACTATGTGTATTTGCCATATGGAATGTAATTTTTTTATACACATGTGATTTCATGTGTACCTAAAAATCTGCGTTTTACATAAGGTTTATAATTTTTGTGTTCACCAGTTGGTATGTTACTGCACGTCTCCACGCGCAATATTTATTTTCGAACATAAGAAATAACTTCGGCAGAATAACAGCACAAATATGGTCATGTACAGACTTATGTTCTAAGCTATAGAGTACGTATTGTGGTATTGGACATAAATTTAAAAAATTCACTGTGAATGGATCGATGTTTTTTGTCTTTATTTTAGTTTATTTAATTTTGTTTAAAACTATTTTACTTTAATTTGCTTTATTTTATTTAAAAAACAATGTATTTTTACCATAGCTACAAGTTTCTTTTGTTTAATTCACGCAAACAACAAATGCCGATAAAATTTGACAGCTTATGTTCAACATTATTTCTTGAACATAAGTTTGAACAATTATGTCGCATTTCATTTGCAAATAATTGTTTCTGCGGTCCACACGTGAACATATGATGTTGGAAATAGAATTTGACAAATGAGAACATAATTATTTCCAAGTTTATTGCTCGTGGAGACCCCCAGTTACGTACATTTGACATAACCTATAAAGCAAAGCAATCTTAAAACTGCTGAGCGGCTATACTTATTTTTTTGTTACATATACTTCTTTTATTTAATTTTATACTTATTTTATTTAATTAAATACTTTATTAATTTAATAATTATTTTATTTCATTTTCCCGTCCGCAAAAACAATTGCTTTATTAAAAACCAGCTGATGTCAGATGCTTTGTCACTTGAAAATAGAACTCGTTCTAAATCATGTGTACTTTACACATGCTATTGTTTCAAGGGGTTCAGACTACCCTGCAAAAATTATTGGTCTATATGGTCCATTTTGGCTGATATGGACTTGTTACAACATGGTCCTGTGTAATGCAGCTATGGACCACTTTCAAACAAATGTTCGTGTTTTAGCACGAAATATAGTGTTGCCAAGAATGTTATTTCATAAAATATCATCAATTACCAGCAATATGGTAGCCGTAATGGCACAACAATTTATTTGTGCTTATAATGAATGTTTGTAATTAAAAGTTAATTTTTTTGGTAAAATTTAATAAATAAATTAAAGTGAGTTTTATTTATAAGAAATCAAAAATGCAGTGTAGCTCCCATCTTAAAAGGAGACTTATTAAAGCAGAGGGAAAATCATTTACATAGACTACAAAGTGAAAATGAAAACTAGTTTTCTGTTTGTGAACCATGGAGTAGTGACATAGAGTAGTTTCAAAACTAGCCCATGTATGTGATCCATGGAGTAGTTACATGGTCTAGTTTTTGGGCTAGTCCGATGTAATGCAAAGCTGGACCACGTGGTCCAGTCCTAGGACATCGCAATGTTAAATGGACCACGTCTAATGCATACGTTTGGGGTAGTTTGGGACTAGTCCTTTTCCATTATGGAGTAGTCCTTACACGCATATATGGACTACCCTGCAAAAACCGCGACTAGTCCATACATGCGTGTAAGGACTACTACATAATGGACCAGGACTAGTCCCAAACTACCCCAAACGTATGCATTAGACGTGGTCCATTTAACATTGCGATGTCCTAGGACTGGACCACGTGGTCCAGCTTTGCATTACATCGGACTAACCTAAAAACTAGACCATGTAACTACTCCCTGGAGCAACTACAGGGGCTAGTTTTGAAACTACTCTATGTCACTACTCCATGGTTCACAAACAGAAAACTAATTTTCATTTTCACTTTGTAGTCTACGTAAATGATTTTCGCTCTGCTTTAATAAGTCTCCTTTTATGATGGAAGCTACACTGCATTTTTGATTTCTTATAAACAAAACTCAGTTTTATTTATTTTTTCGCTTTTATCAAAAAAATAAGCTTTTAATTACAAACATTCATTATAACCACAAAGAAACTTTTGTGCCATCAGGGCTACCATATTGCTGGTAATTGATGATATTTTATGAAACAACTTTCTTGGCAACACTACTTTTCGTGCTAAAACACGCACATTTGTTTGAAAGTGGTCCATAGCTGCATTACATAGGAACATGTTGTAACTAGTCCATATCAGCAAAAATGGACCATGTAGACCAATAATTTTTGCAGGGTGTTGCGATTTTGCAGGGTATATCAAGGTAGATTGAACAGATACCACTACAAGAACAGCTGTTTTAGAACATTTGACAATGTGTGCGTCACACAGGCAATAGATTTTGACACATGTCTGGGACTTTTCTATCAACAACGGGCACGTGTTAGTAAATTTGAGAGAGCTTATGAATGTGTGCGACTACAGATAATGGATTTTACATATTTCTGGGGTATTTTTACCAACAAAATACATGTGTTTTTTGGTGTTGTATTTGTTTTAGCTATGCTGGTACCTGTAATGAATATGCCTTGGGGTATATGTACAAATTAACCATGTGAAAATGTGACATTCCATATGGCAAATACAATAGTGAGAACACAGCTTAAACAATTTCATATGACATCTTATGGCAGAAAAGAGATTGAACAATTCATCTCAACGGGCAGCAGTGAATGTGGCAATTTCGAACAAAAAGTTTTGGTCTTAAGCAGCATGGCAACTTATCAAACTGTTTGATCCAACAGAGATTTTTGTGGCTGTATTAGTGCAAAAAACCTCACACGTATAGTTTGATGCAATGATGCCAACTTTTGGGATCCAAATTGCGCAAAAATTTTTTATAAAGGGGCTAAAAAGGGCTAAATTGAAAAAAAGTTACGAATAAAGCCATATCCAGTACAATTTTTTGAAAAAGCGCAAAAAAGGGCTAACTTATAGTGTTTCTTTTCAAAATCAAAACACTTTTAAATTTTGGGGACAACTTAAAATCACAACCAATTTTTAATGAAATAGAATATTATTCTAAGCTATTGTTTTTTATTACTTGTAAAGCAAACTAACAAAAGAAAATGAGTAAAATGGATATTAAAACAAGGAATAGTTCGAAAAAATAAAAAATGTACCCACATTGATCAAAAAGTAAAAAAGAGCTAGAAGGGCTAAAAGATAATTGTTAAAAGTGCTAGATTTACGCGTTATTTTGTGTGGGGCTAAAAATTATTTTTCGCGTTTTGAGTAACTTAAAACGGGCTAAATCTAGCCCGAAAAGAGCTAATTTGGCATCGCTGGTTTGATGTGAGTTTGATGAAAAACAAACACTTCTGTTATTAATATGATTATTTCGAACGTATTTACTCTGTTCTGCTGTGTACGTTGAAAAATTAAGTTGATGTTAATTTTTCCATTGTTCCTTGGAATATTAATCATACCCAATTCTTTCTGAATATAACGTTACGAACCTTAGCCTAATAATCAATTTAGATTCACAAAGCAAATACGTTCGAAATAATCATATTAATAAAACAATTAGCTACTGGCTTGAGCTTTTCACATGTTTACATGTTCATATATACTTAAGTATAAAATCAAACCAAAAAAGTTTGTCTTGAGTAGAACAAAAATCAGAAAAATGGGAATGAAGAAAAATAAACCGATGGCAACGCTGGGAAAGTGCACTTTAATATCAGCTTGAGAGTGATTTAATTCTCGTATTCAATTTTCGCGAAAAAGTTGTATATATAAGAATTAAAATCACATTCAACAGAGCCACCTGACAAGTGGTGATAGCAAATACACGTGAGCACTGACGATGGAAGTGTAGTGGCTTCCGAAAGTGGCGCTACTCTGTTCTGCTGTGTACGTTGAAAAATTAAGTTGATGTTAATTTTTCCATTGTTCCTTGGAATATTAATCATACCCAATTCTTTCTGAATATAACGTTACGAACCTTAGCCTAATAATCAATTTAGATTCACAAAGCAAATACGTTCGAAATAATCATATTAATAAAACAATTAGCTACTGGCTTGAGCTTTTCACATGTTTACATGTTCATATATACTTAAGTATAAAATCAAACCAAAAAAGTTTGTCTTGAGTAGAACAAAAATCAGAAAAATGGGAATGAAGAAAAATAAACCGATGGCAACGCTGGGAAAGTGCACTTTAATATCAGCTTGAGAGTGATTTAATTCTCGTATTCAATTTTCGCGAAAAAGTTGTATATATAAGAATTAAAATCACATTCAACAGAGCCACCTGACAAGTGGTGATAGCAAATACACGTGAGCACTGACGATGGAAGTGTAGCGGCTTCCGAAAGTGGCGCTACTCTGTTCTGCTGTGTACGTTGAAAAATTAAGTTGATGTTAATTTTTCCATTGTTCCTTGGAATATTAATCATACCCAATTCTTTCTGAATATAACGTTACGAACCTTAGCCTAATAATCAATTTAGATTCACAAAGCAAATACGTTCGAAATAATCATATTAATAAAACAATTAGCTACTGGCTTGAGCTTTTCACATGTTTACATGTTCATATATACTTAAGTATAAAATCAAACCAAAAAAGTTTGTCTTGAGTAGAACAAAAATCAGAAAAATGGGAATGAAGAAAAATAAACCGATGGCAACGCTGGGAAAGTGCACTTTAATATCAGCTTGAGAGTGATTTAATTCTCGTATTCAATTTTCGCGAAAAAGTTGTATATATAAGAATTAAAATCACATTCAACAGAGCCACCTGACAAGTGGTGATAGCAAATACACGTGAGCACTGACGATGGAAGTGTAGCGGCTTCCGAAAGTGGCGCTACTCTGTTCTGCTGTGTACGTTGAAAAATTAAGTTGATGTTAATTTTTCCATTGTTCCTTGGAATATTAATCATACCCAATTCTTTCTGAATATAACGTTACGAACCTTAGCCTAATAATCAATTTAGATTCACAAAGCAAATACGTTCGAAATAATCATATTAATAAAACAATTAGCTACTGGCTTGAGCTTTTCACATGTTTACATGTTCATATATACTTAAGTATAAAATCAAACCAAAAAAGTTTGTCTTGAGTAGAACAAAAATCAGAAAAATGGGAATGAAGAAAAATAAACCGATGGCAACGCTGGGAAAGTGCACTTTAATATCAGCTTGAGAGTGATTTAATTCTCGTATTCAATTTTCGCGAAAAAGTTGTATATATAAGAATTAAAATCACATTCAACAGAGCCACCTGACAAGTGGTGATAGCAAATACACGTGAGCACTGACGATGGAAGTGTAGCGGCTTCCGAAAGTGGCGCTACTCTGTTCTGCTGTGTACGTTGAAAAATTAAGTTGATGTTAATTTTTCCATTGTTCCTTGGAATATTAATCATACCCAATTCTTTCTGAATATAACGTTACGAACCTTAGCCTAATAATCAATTTAGATTCACAAAGCAAATACGTTCGAAATAATCATATTAATAAAACAATTAGCTACTGGCTTGAGCTTTTCACATGTTTACATGTTCATATATACTTAAGTATAAAATCAAACCAAAAAAGTTTGTCTTGAGTAGAACAAAAATCAGAAAAATGGGAATGAAGAAAAATAAACCGATGGCAACGCTGGGAAAGTGCACTTTAATATCAGCTTGAGAGTGATTTAATTCTCGTATTCAATTTTCGCGAAAAAGTTGTATATATAAGAATTAAAATCACATTCAACAGAGCCACCTGACAAGTGGTGATAGCAAATACACGTGAGCACTGACGATGGAAGTGTAGCGGCTTCCGAAAGTGGCGCTACTCTGTTCTGCTGTGTACGTTGAAAAATTAAGTTGATGTTAATTTTTCCATTGTTCCTTGGAATATTAATCATACCCAATTCTTTCTGAATATAACGTTACGAACCTTAGCCTAATAATCAATTTAGATTCACAAAGCAAATACGTTCGAAATAATCATATTAATAAAACAATTAGCTACTGGCTTGAGCTTTTCACATGTTTACATGTTCATATATACTTAAGTATAAAATCAAACCAAAAAAGTTTGTCTTGAGTAGAACAAAAATCAGAAAAATGGGAATGAAGAAAAATAAACCGATGGCAACGCTGGGAAAGTGCACTTTAATATCAGCTTGAGAGTGATTTAATTCTCGTATTCAATTTTCGCGAAAAAGTTGTATATATAAGAATTAAAATCACATTCAACAGAGCCACCTGACAAGTGGTGATAGCAAATACACGTGAGCACTGACGATGGAAGTGTAGCGGCTTCCGAAAGTGGCGCTACTCTGTTCTGCTGTGTACGTTGAAAAATTAAGTTGATGTTAATTTTTCCATTGTTCCTTGGAATATTAATCATACCCAATTCTTTCTGAATATAACGTTACGAACCTTAGCCTAATAATCAATTTAGATTCACAAACACTTCTGATTTTCACTACCGCCGATGACGAAATCTGAAGATTGTTTGATGTGTAGCTATGTAATTACTTCAAATGTCATTTTTGTTTAGTTTTCGCAGCGACCACATCATTTCTATGGAGACGCACTACTTAAAAAAACAGATGAACAAAATTTAATTTATTGAAATTTAAAAAGGATGTCGCACAAAATTTTAACTCTCTTCGAACTGCATATGGAAAGGAATTAAAAAGAATTAAAAAAGGGAGTAAAAAAAACTAATCTTCAACAAACAAAAAGTTTTTTAATAAATAATGAAACATTTCCGCCCAAAAAATCACATGTTCTTTCTTTTTCACAACACATTCAAATGAAGTTTGATGATATGAATTTGATAAGTTGCTGTGCTAATCAAAACAAAATATTACCAAACATATATGAATTTGATCAAACAGTTTGATAAATTGCCACGGCCCTTAACAGAGTATTTTTTTAAGGGCCATGGCAATTTATCAAACTGTTTGATCAATTTCATGTATGTTTGGTGATATTTTGTTTTGCTTAGCACAGCAATCTATCAAATTGTTTTTCATCTAACTCACATCAAACTAAACGTGTGAGGTTTTTTCCACTAATCCAGTCACAAAAATCTCTGTTTGATCAAACAGTTTGATAAGTTGCCATGCCGCTTTAAACAGTGGCAAAACCAGGGTTGTCAGATTTTTTCGACCTACTTCGCCAAATTGATTTGAAAAATCGCCAAAATCAATTTTATTTACTTTTTCTTAATACATATTTAATAATAAATTTGTTTTTATATAATACTTTTTTTAATATAAATTTTTATAAAATAATCCTCTACAAATTTAGTAGAAAATCGCGAATTATATAAATAAAATCACCAAAAATTGTTTCTTGTAAAATTTTCTCATAAAAATTCAAAACACATTAATGACTATAATTAAAGAAAAATCATCAAAATCACATTGTTTTAATTTCATGCAGCCAAGTTTTAGTGGGATTTATTTTTTAAAATACTCTTTCAACAAATTAATTTTCCGAATTATAAAAATTTTAATTTCAATTTGGTTAAAAAATTAGCCATAAAAATCGCCAGCAAATTTATTTATCGCCATGTCGCCAAATCAAAAATTTAGACGCCAAACAAGTTGAAAAATCGTCACGTTTGGCGAGAAATCGCCATCTGACAGCCCTGGGCAAAACCAACAAAGTCGTCTTGAAGTCTACGTCCAACTTTAAGTGAATTTGTTAGAGAAGAATGTTAAATTAGTTTTTAGATAATATGCATAAAAATATGTATTTTTGTTTTGACGGTCAGCATCCATTAATAGTGGTTATCAACCATCATCTGCTGCCGCAGTTTTGTTTTAATAATAATTTTTCAAAATAATGAAATCATTACAACATAAGCACAGAATCCATTTTTTTCTCCCTTCCCTTTTATTAGTTCGTCTTTATATTCATGGTAGAATAATATCAGGTAGCCGCATTACTAATACAAATGTACATTTAAGGTAGGAAGTGTCAGATTAATAGAGGGTACGTTTGTGTTTGTAGAACACAAGCAGCAAACATGCGTGTGGTATTGTGTGTGCAACATAGTTATTTCACATATACACAAGATTTGACAGTTCGTACCTTGAAAAAGCAAATTAAAAAAAAATCAGCTGGCGTACCAGAGCTACCTTGTATATTATTCTACCATGATTATATTGGTTTATAAAACTAACAAATTTACAGCCAACACTTTTGTATGTAAACTTTCTTTGTTTATTATTATTAGTCTGGGCCTTTCTTAATAGTTTTGGTTTCAACTATGTTCGGTTTCTAGTAAACTATGTTTTCACTATACGTAAGTTAATAACAAAACTTATTTGCGATTCAGTCGCACGCCATCGGTCTTTACCTACTCCGTAATTTTGTGTTGATTATTTTATGTTATTACATGAATTTAGCTCTAAAAAACACTACCGCTCCGTATGACGTTTACCAAACGGGAGATCAATTAATACTGATGCCAAGAAAATTCAACACTAAGAAATCAATCGTTTGTTTACTAAAAATCAGATAAAATTCCACATTAATATCGATGTGAACCAAGGTAGATTGAACAGGTACCACTACAAGAACATCTGTTTTAGTAAATTGGAGAATGTGTGTGTCACACAGCCAATAGATTTTGACACATGTCTGGCATTTTTCTATCAACAACGAGCATGCGTTAGTAAATTTGAGAGCTTATGAATGTTTGCGACTCTCAGATAATGGATTTGACATATTTCTGGGGTATTTCTACCAACAAAATTCATGTTTTTTGGTGTTGTATTTGTTTTAGTTATGGTGGTACCTGTAATGAATATGCCTTGATGTGAACAAATCATGGTGAAATAAGTATCCAGGTGACCGCATAAGGGAACCAAATACAACAACAAAAATAGATGATGCTTGTCAAAAATATATACAAGCTGAACGTGGATTATGCACAAAACTTGCAGAGCTAAATATAAACGGCTGACGTTATGCCGCCACCTGTATACATCTTTCACCATGGAACAAATCATACTCTGGCCACAGATACACAGAATCCTCACTTTTGACAGCTAAAAAAGATTGTTCTCATGTGTTATGCAGTTTTACATGTTGTTGTTGTGTTTAATAATATTGTATGAATGAAATAGTCAATTAGAAAACATGTTAGAAAATTGGATTTGTTTTCTCTTTGTTGTTGTATAGTGACGGGTCTAGTTCAGAGTGGCGAGCCGAGGTATTTTTATTGGCGGCGGCGTAAAATAAGAGCGTAAAATGGTCGGCGGAGGCGGCTGAAGTGACTGCGCTGTATGCTAACCGGCTGGATATATTTTTGTCGGCTGCGCCTCATTTTTATATGTTTACTTTTCTATGTAAACCAGATATTTTTACGGTTTGCGTTTAAAGGGTCAATCTGCTGTTTATCAGGTATGTGTGGTAATCCATTTTAAGACGAATCCATTTTAAAAGGTGATTTTTAACAATAAAAAATATGTGATATCTTTTAAATGGCTGGACCGATTTTCTTCAGACAGCTAGGAACCCTCTCGATTAAGTCACCTTTCAAACAGAAAATAAATTCAAATCGGTCCAGTCGCTTATGCCAGCCATACACTACACAAGTTCAGTGCTCAAGTCTGGCACTACGTAAACGAAACTTGTGATACACACTATACAAGTAAACTGCGCAGTTTTTTATTTTAAAGCTGCAGCGAAGAAGACAACATGTGCAAATATAGCGCTATTTTATTGCTTGCTATATAAATAAAAAGAAAACAAAGACAAAAGTCGCTTTTTAAAATTAATTTTTCGTAGACATCGAATTTTATGATTCTCTTGCTGTAATCGGTGCTTTCAATATGCCATAATGCAAACGATTCTCAAACTTTGTCCAGAACATGTTTTCTGCGCGCATTTTTTGTTTTTAACTCTTCAAAAATCGCTACACAACTGAGCGTTTGCAACATACACTACACAAGTTCACTGTACAGTTTTACAAACTTGAGCAAATATCAAAATCGTTTTGATATTTACTCAGTTCACTGCGTAAATAGCACAACCACCCCCATACACTACACAAACGCACTGTACAGTGCCAAATTTGTGCAGTGAACTTGTGTAGTGTATGGCCGGCATTAGTCTGTACGTGGACTCGTAGATACACACATATACACCACCCAGCAGCTAAATTTGCAACTAGATACGCATTTATACAGTTACATTACTAGTTGTACTGTTACTGATTAAAAAAAGGACAAACATTTTTTTAGTTGTAGCAAGACTAGTAACGATACTAGTTTAAAAAAACGATCGTATTACTGGTTGTATCGAGACTAGAACGATAATAATCAAAAAAGGAAAACATACATATAGCTCTTAAAAAATCAGTGGAAAGTGGTTCAGTGGGTAGAGTACGTGCCTTGTTATATGAGGAATGTGTGTTTGTACCTCGGTTGAGCCAAAGTTTTATGTAACATGCAAGTTTGATTTCAAATTAAGAATGATTTGAAATCAAACCTTTTCTCAAACTATAAACGTTTGAAAATGATTTGAAAATACGTTGAAAAACATAGCATTCTCAACTAATATAGGAAATTATTTTAAAATTGAGAAATTTATTTAATATAAATTCACTTTCAAACGTTTTTCTCAAAGGTTTTTCAAATGTGGAACATAAATGCAATAAATTTTTTTAAGTTCATATTTTAAATTTTTTCTTGATGAGGCTTAAATCCAGTTTAGCCAAGTAGGTCCAAATGAAAAATATAGCCTATCTTATAGAAAATTGAAAAATAAGAAGAAAAAATAAAATAACAAAATAACAAAAAAAGACGGCCGAAGGCCGTCTGTACAGAAAGGCTTTACTCAGCGAAGCCGCTATTCGACATACATAGAGGAGAAAATCTTTAAGCCCGGCCGAAGGCCGGCTGTACAGAAGGGCTGTACTCAGCGAAGCTGCTTTCGACATACATAGAGGAGAAAAACCTTAAGCCCGGCCGAAACTTCAGAGGTCCATAACTCGGAAAATATGGGTTGCCGCCAACTTTTTTATTTAATATTTTCTTCTTATTTTTCAATTTCCTATAAGATAGGCTATTTTTTTTTACCTACTTGACTAAACTGGATTTGTTCGCTTGATGATAACTAATTGTTGATTACAAACTTAATTTGATCGTCATATTGGGTGCAGTCGCAAAGTCAGTAAGTGCCCAATAATCAAAGCTCGAAAACCATTACTTGGAAATTATTTTCTGCGCTAAGTTTCTTTACGCAAACATTTGACGATGCGATCAACTAGATAAATTTTCCACTAATGCGCAGTAGCCAAGGTAGATTGAAGAGTTACCACTACGAGAACATCTGTTTTAGTAAATTTGAGAATGTGTGTGACAATAGATTTTGACACATCTCTGGTATATTTCTATCAACAACGGGTATGTGTTAGTAAATTTGAGGGAGCTTATGAATGTGTGCAACACAGACAATAGATTTGACATGCTTCGGGTGTGTTTCTACCAACAAAATACATGTGTTTTTTGGTGTTGTATTTGTTGTCGTCGTTGTGATACCTATATTATTGTATCATGGCAGTAGCCAAACAAAACCATGATACAATTATTGTGGTATGTGATGAAAATCGTTCGATTTGAAATCGGCGGCGATTTTAGAAACAAATTCTACTGAAAGATGACTTATTTGCCACTTTTAATGTTTTCAAAACTAAAATATTTTATTGGAATATTTTTTTTACAAAACAATAAAAACGTAAATAAGTCATTTTTCAGCAAATTTGTTTTTGAAATCGGCGCCGATTTGAATGGATCGAACGATCACATACCAGATTAGGTCTATGCATCTCGACAACAAAAATGCCTAATCGTGAAGATGTCAAACAAACTCCATATATAAACATTTTTTAAGGTTTTTTCATATGCAGTTTGACATCTTTAGGATAGCATACAATAAGCAGCTTACGAGTTGCATTGATCTGATCATGGTAGAATAATACTAGTATACAAGGTAGCCGTGGAACGCCAGCTGATTATATTTTATTTACTTTTTTCATGGTACGAACTGTCAAATGTTGTCTATATGTGAAATAACTACGTTGCACACACAATACCACACGTATGTTTGCTGCTTCTGATATACAAACACACATATACTCACTCTTTTAATGTTTTACATTTTCTATCCCAAAATGTACATATGTATCAGTTATGCGGCTACCTGTTATGTTATTCTACCATGGATCTGATTAGTCTATGTCCATAAGAGTCAACTTGTGCTGCGCCACTTTTGAGTATATGGGAGAGTGAGGTGAGAAGATAGGGAAGGGTACACTGCTTCATGTACATGCAACTCTCTTTTGTTTTCTTCTTCGTAATATTAAGTCCATGTCCATAAGAAGCAATTTTTGCTTCTGCATTCGTGTCCATATAATGAAATTCTTGCTGCGCAGCTTTTGTTTATTTTACATAGAATTTGTTGTTGTTACGAAGAAGAAAACAAAAGAGAGTTGCATGTACATGAAGCAGTTTACCCCTTCCCTATCTTCTCACCTCTCTCTCCCATAAGCGGCCCATCCATTATAGAATATTATTGCATATGTTATTGTACATATTATTGTCGTTCTGACCTATACTATGCAATAAATGTCACAATATTTTCAAAGAAACTATTGCTCAATTCTCCTGACAGTGATATATATATATATAACACTGAACAATGCTGCCACCATATTACACAATATTCCTTATTGTACAATAAAAATCAAAGGCATTTTGATTTTTGCCAATATATTGAGCCATCTTCGAATATGACATACACATTGGGGATAATATTGTACAATACGAAAAATTGCAAGTGGGTGGGCCGCTACAAACTCAAAAGTTGCGCAGCAAAAGTTGACTGGTATGGACATAGGCTAAGCAACAACAAAAGCTATGTAAAAAAACAAAAGCTGCGCAACAAGAATTTCATTATATGGACACGAATGCAGCTTCAAAAGAAAATTTAAGACAGTTGCAGAGCAAAAGTTGACTCGTCTGGACATAGACTTATTAGATCATCAACAAAACAAATATGCAAATAAAGTAAAAATTCGTAAATTCGGCTGGTAAATAAGCCGCCGATCAGCCGATGGAATCGGCGGCGGCGCGGCTCATGAAAAATCACCGGCGCGGCTGGCGACTAGCCGGCTCGCCTCTCTGGTATAGTTAGTTGTCTATGCTCTGGCAACATACCGTCGACTCAGTTGAATATAATAGTAAAAAGTACTAGGTGCTAAAAAATTGAACAGTGGCATATAACGTACTTAATACGCACTTTTCCAACCAATTACAGCATGCACTGTAAAAAATAATATATTTTCCAAAATGAACTGTAAAAATATTAATCTTAAATAAATATATGATAAAGATTAATGCATAATGGAAAATAAATTAAATTTTACCCAATATTTATAAAAAAATTAAATGTAGTTGAAATCTAATTAAAAATTTTTTTTGACAAATTTTATGTATATGGGGCATAATCTTTAAGGGCAAAAAGTTAATGCTAGGAAACTCGTTAATGGTGTAATAAAATGTTTTGTTTTGAATAAAATGTGCATATTTTCTAATATAAAAATACATGTTTTACTCAAAACCAGGCCAGTAGAAACATAGCTTAAAACAAGTAAAAGTGCTATATTCGGCTGTGCCGAATCTTATATACCCTTCCCCAACGAATGGTGTATATAACACAGAAAATATAGAAGCCCAAATATGCTGACCTAAGTCTAAGAATGTACTAGTAGAACATTTTGTATCAGCATTGGCTTAAATAAAAATTTCCCCACAGCACCAACACTATACTTATGCCCGCCATTGTATCAACTAGATATCTCTTTGTGCATAGTTATGTGTATGTATCTATAGTGTAAAAATAGTTGATCATGTTAAGCTATAGGCAGGGAAACAACAAATATGCAATTGCATGTTTTTACTGAGCGATGCATGTAGGTAGGCACAAATAAGATATTTATACGTTACGAACGATTTGTTAGTGCATATTTTTGTATATTTCGCTTATTTACGGCAGTTTTACTATTTTGTGTGGCATATTTTGGCTTTGTTAAATTTAATATTTGACATTTTGGGGGCATATTTTTCAGTTTTTAGTGCATATTTAACGCGCATAAAACAAATTTTTCTTAGGTAAGAATTGAAAGCAAATGGTCTTTTATCGCCTACGTTAAAATATTTAATGTGTAATTTATGCACTAGATACATATTTGCTGAAATTACGGGTATTAGTTGTACAAAAAGTATATTACAAACTTTGTATTCTTAAACATGAATTTGTTCGTTATATACAGTTCCTTTCGCACTAATTTATGCAAACACAAATTAGAATCAGTTGAGCTCAAAAATATTGATTTTCTAAAATTTTTTTTAAAATTTTTCTATTTGGTACTAAAAATGTTTTCCCAAATAACTATTTTATTGATTTCATTTATTTACTATTAATTCATTTGCTATAATTTTTGTTTCGGATATTGATTCTAATACCTTATGAAAAATAATTATTTTAACATTAAAAAAAACTCTAATGTACAAATTGCTACTATATTATTTTAGGTGGTAAGAAAAACCTAACCAACCTTTTCATTAAGTCGAAAGACTTAAGTGATGTTAATTCATACGTGAGGACTGTTATTATATATTATTAGTTTGATTTTCAGATTATCGAAAGAAACGAGATTGGGAGTCTTTGTACTGCTAGCTTTCAGTCTGGTGGGGGAGTTCGTGTCCCTTTTCTAATCCTATTACTCACATATAAATTTGTACTTTGAAACATAATAAATTTTAGACTCCCTTGCCACGGTTTGGAGAAACGGAATCTAAATAAAATAAAAGAATATAATGAAAATCTGGACTACCTGAACACGAGGCGAGCATATAAAAGAAAATTGGTTACCCTTGATGTATTTGGGGCCAATGCATCTTTACCCTCCCTACCTTTTGTTTTAGCTTCAGCGGTGTTGCTAAAACCCATATCAATATTATTCTTTACCTAATTCACATCCGTAAGAAAACTAGCCTATTTAGAGAGCCATTTAGCATTAACGAATTTTATTCACAACATTATTATTATAAGACTTCTAAATATACAGATGTTGAAAAATAATTCAGAAATAATTACGATTGACCATGCGGGTACTTTCCCTCCTGGATACGTATATATGTATATATTTGTAAAATATATTTAAGTTAAGAAGCAATAACTAAAGCAGAAAATATTGATTTTTTAAATTCATGTTGTTTTCTCTCTATTCAGTTGTTACTTCTTTTTTTATTCTTAGAGATCATGCAAGTATTAATAACTAATAACATAAATTGATCACTCACCAATTAAGAAGTGTATCTGTTGTTAAACGACGTATACTGCATGACGTAGAGGCCTCTGCGAGAGCACGCCGATGACATAATCTTTTGATGACGGAGAACTAGAGTAAATATGTATGTAGTTACTTGCATAAACCTAAATATATATGTACCAATAAAATTATTAGAATAAATAAATAAATACAAATATTGCACTATACATAAAAAATATATATAGTTACTACTTAACACTATGTAAAAACTTTACATGGATCTGTTAAGGTTTCAGCGGACGAAAAAAACTGATGATTATGGTTATATCAATAAGTTCTATACAACAGACCAATTACTGGGACATTTTATTCTGTTAAATTCGAGATACTTGTTAGAATAGTTTTTAGTGTTAGGTTCAACTTACGTGTTATAACCATAATAATCACAGAGATTTCAATTTTATAAACAATATTGTACATGAACGGGCGGACGAACGTTTATGCAAAGACACTTAATCGGTTGAAAATATAATTTTTTTGAGCCGCTACCAGCCAGAACAGTGACTGACACCAACAAATCGATTGATGAAATATTTCGGGATACACTTTTTAGGTTTGCATGTTAATTCGGGAACCTTCCCTCATCTGTCTCCAATAAGATTGTTGATTTAGGAGACTGCAATTCTTTAATAAAAAACTCAGCCAAGATGGTGAAAGGGGAACGATTATTTACTTGGATATGACGTCACTATGCACTTGCCCAAAAGTGATTATTACTGCGAATAGCGATTAATAAAAGAACAGTGTCGAGCAAATTCAATGGTTGGTATTAAAGTTTAAATTTTCTAATATTACACAGAGGTTTATTATATGCTACTTTCGCTTGCCAGAAACAAAAAACCTAAAATGTTTTTCTTCATCGATAAAACCCACAATTGCACAAATGGTTTTTGGAATTTGAAGCACAATCGACTTAGGATATTTGGTAGACAGATGTCCTAGACCATTCGGCCTTCGCCACGTTCTTGGGGAAATAACCTCAAAAACCTTTTATCCGAAACCAATGGAAGTTAATTATGATATTTGCCTATTTTTTTGCAGAGTGTGCAATGATCACACTTTACCTGTCGTTTTTTATTTATTTAAAGTTTTTATTTGGTATAGGCAATTAAAAGAAAATTTTAGAGCGCAACTTCTAATAATTATTCAGTTTTTTTGTGGTTTAACAAATTTTTTGTATTCTTTCAATTAAACCGATTTACTTCTTACTTGAATGACGGTGGAAATGAAAAAAAAAGAACTCAGTATGCTTTTAGAAACAGTTACCTCTATTTCCATTGAAGATTCCAACGAGTATCGAGTAAAAGTGCTTCCAATTCAACGCGGTATGCGCAACATATGAACAGTATCGGTAAAAATAAATCATAAGAAGGCGTTTACACGAGAAATGTTTTCTGTATATGTTCAAGTTACCGTAGGCTCAAAGTTTTAATAAGCAATAAAATTTTAGTTAGCAAATAATCTTTTTATGCGTGACCAATGATTTTTTCTTGGCAACAGCATCTTGTTTTTCTTTCATATTTTTTTCCTTATACCTCATTAAGGAAATGTTCATTAGATTTTTACCCGACCAAAAAATATATGACAGCCAGACTTGTGAACGATGTTCACTACAAAACCTCATAATACTTAAATTTTATGATAATGTATTAGGTGGAGAAAGAGCATCAATTTCGTAAGTCTTTCGCATGAAAGGTTCCGATTAGTTTCCCATCTAAATCTTCCAATATATAATAATTATGTCCTATCTTCTCCTTAACTTTGGCTTTAATGTATGGCGTTATATTTTTCTTCAAAATTGCTTCGCGTAAAATTTTTGCGATATACTATCTGACCAACGGAATATGAGATTGGGCGAGTACGAAGGTTGTATTGTTTTTGATTGATCTTATATGCATCGGAAATATGTTTTGTAAGTTTTTCTCTAATAATGGACATAGAATCATCTCGAGAAAGGGGAGAAATTGATTCATTTAGCATTTTGACGTTTTTTAAAAGAGTATATGACGTCCCATGTGTGATCATATCCTGACCAAATACAGCGTGATATGGGGAAATATGTATAGCCTGGTGGATTGTATTTCTCAACGAGCAACTTATAGCGCTTAAATTCCCATCCCATACAGTTTGGTCCTTTTTCAAGTACGTCCGTATTCCTGCTATCAAAGATCTATTCACACGCTCCGACGCATTGTTTAATACCAAGCTTGGTAAAAAATGCGTTGGGATCATTAGCCTTGAATTGGGAACCGTTGTCACTTATCATAAATTCTGCGATACCGTACACATGGAGAATTTGTTCGAGCAAAAAGTTTTGAATCTCTGAGGACGAAAATTTTCTCATTGGAAATAGCCAATGAAACTTGGTTAAGTGGTCGAGTACTATCAACACCGCTATATTACCTCTCTTACTTCTCGGGTAAGGTCCTAATAAGTTAATATATAGCCTCTGAAAGGGGCGCGAAGATATTGCAGGGCTTCCCATTTCGGGCTTTGTAACAAAATTTGGTGACTTAGTAGTTTTACATATTTCACATTGTCGTATGTAATGGCGAACATCCAAAACAATGCCAGGCCAATAAAAATTACGCCGAATAACCTCTAGAGTTTTGCCCATTCTGCTATGTGCAGATATGACAGAATCATGTGCTCTAGAGACTACATTTTGGCGCAAATGTTTTGGAACCCAGAGTTTCCAGGCATGTTGTTGTTGCAATTCGTCACCAGTATAATGTTCTGTTCGTATGTACACATAATTTTCTACTAGTTTTAAATCTGGATATTTTCCTTCGTTTTCTTTGATTTTAGCAATAAGATGTTCATAATCTTGATCTAGAAAATGTTCAGAATCTAGGTCGATTTCAGGATCAGCAAGTTCAACCTCAGAGACTTCATCATAGGGTATCCGCGAGAGGGCATCAGGCACAATATGGTCTTTGCCTTTTCAGTGGCTTATGGTGAATTTATAGCCTTGCAGCTTCATTGCCCATCGAGCTAGCCTGCCCTTTAGTTCCGTTTGCCTCATTAGCCATAATAAGCTAGAGTGGTCCGTAATGACTTCAAACTCTTGTAACTCGATGTAGCACCTGAACCGATTTATTGCCTCTACTGCCGCCAGACACTCTCGCTCGGTCACTATAATTACGCTGAGCAGTATTTAATTTTTTCGACATAAACGCGATCGGTCTTTCGGTTCCGTTGTTGTCCAACTGAACCAAAACAGCACCGACACCGAAATCACTAGCATCGCAATGTATGTAGAACTTTTTACTAAAATCGGGATTTGGAGCGTTATCAGACCAGCCGAATTTCTTTTTCGTGGACAATACTTCCGTAATAGGAAAAACGATTGATGAAAAATTAGAAATAAATCTCCTATACCAGCCCGCAATTCCTAAAAATCCCCGCACCTGTTTTATATTTTTAGGAACAGGCCACGCAACTATTGCCGCAACCTTCTCAGGATCGGTTTTTATTCCTCCATTACCAATCACATAACCTAACTATTTCGTTTCCGTTACACAAAATTGAGATTTTGAAATATTTAAAGTCAGATTGGCATTCTTAAACTGTTGCGCAATTCTAGCCAACACGGCCATATGTTCTGAAAATTCTTCGGAAACGATCACCAGGTCGTCCAGGTATCCAAAATCACAATACTTAAGATCAGGTGGTATTAATGCGTCCATGAGGCGGCACATTGTCTGCGGCGCATTACAGAGCCCGAAAGGCATTACCTTGAACTGGTAAAGAGGTCTCCCAGGGACTGTAAACGCCGTCAGAGGTTTAGCTTCGTCAGCTAATCCGACCTGCCAATAGGCATCTTTTAGGTCCAACTTTGACATAATGTTGGCCTTTGGCAATCTTGCAAAAATTCCCTCAATGCTAGGAGGCGGATATGCATCCTTTTTAGTCACCTGGTTTACCTTGCGAGCATCTAGGCAAAGTCTAACCTTATTAGGCTTAATGATCAGACGCATAGGCGAGCTCCAAGCTGAGGTCGATTGCTCAATAACACCTAATTCTAGCATTCTATCAATTTCCTTATACATAAGTTTCTCCACTGCTGGAGAAACTGGGTAGAATCGTTGTTTAATATGCGTGGCATTGCCGACGTCTATTTCGTGCTTAATTAAAGTGGTTCTGCCCAAGCCTTGCCTTTCAAAATTAGGAAATAGCGCGATTATAGCGGATAACTGGAAACTTTGGGAAGAGTTTAAGGGATATTTATGGTCGTTTGCCACCAACTCTGAATTAATGGTGTTTAACGATAAAACTTCAGCCGATTTTTTAGCTCAGTATCTTCAGACGGACAACTGAATATTGCGGACTCGAATAGATCGGGAGCTAACTCAAACAAGCGCCAAAAGTCTAAACCTAAAATTCAATTTTGTGATATGGATGGGACAATCCACATTTTCATTTGGTGCCGTTGATTTTTGAAAGAAACGTCAACGTGTAGTTTGCCATCGGCGGTCTTAACGTATGACTTGACTTTATTAAATTCCTCTGAACCCGAAAAATCTTTTTGTACCAGCTCCCCTCCTATGCAGCTTATATTGGCCCCAGTGTCTAAAAGTCCTAAATGGGTGAGACCTAAAAATGATACTTTTGCGTAAAACCTCTTATCATTACAGTTATTAACCACCGAAGAAATAGTGTACTTAGCTGTAAGCTTACGCATTTTATGATACCGTCTAAGCCGAAGAGTTGAGCGCTTACTGCATACCTTGTTTTTAGATGTAATAGACGATACATTAAATATTTCATTGCGTTTCAAAATATATTGTCGCCATCGCTCGTGGTAAGGACGTATTGGATACAATATCCTGTCGGACTCTAACTGAAGCTGAGGAGATTTCTTAAAAATTTGTACGTTTTGGTCTATGTGGTTAAAGGTAGTTACGGTAGAATTATCGGTATTGGTTATGAATTGGGATCTACTGAGAATGGGAGCTGAAAGTTTTTTGAACTAGCAACGTTTTTGCTTGAGCATTTCCGGCATTGGGGCATATACATCTTTTTGGTCCCACAGCCGTAAGAGAAAATGTTTCTATCTCTTAGACAATCTTGCCAATGATGACCTACACCATCACAGTTCGAACACTTGTGGGTGACTGAAAACTGTAGGGCATCAACGCCTAATTTCGTATCCTGTCCTTCCGCAAGGTCGGTATTTCCACTCAAATCTAGTTCAGCGACATTTCGCCGTGGAAAATTCTGTGTACTAAGTCTGGGCTGCAGACTTTTTCGAAAATACTCATCACTCATTAAATTTTCTCTCATTTGTACCAATTTTCTGAGGTGAGCAATGGAATAAATTGGGACGTAAAGTAATTCGTGGCGTATGTCTGGCCTGAGGTTTCTTGATAAGATTTCAACCAACTCATTCTCCGGAAGAGGAGTATCTAGCCGATCACTTATTGCCGAAATTGCTTCGTAAAACATATCAAATGTTTCACCTGCTCGCATTTTCCGACTCCTCAATTCTTCACGTAGATCGAAGTTAGATTTAAAATCTTTGTATTGATATTTGATTGCAACGCAAAACTCATTCCATTCGATATTTGCGACCTGTTTGTGGTATCGCCAATACCAATCGCGTGCTTTACCAGACAATAAAATGTGCAGATTTTTACATATAATGGAAAAGTCGTTATTAAAATTATCTGCTGTTAACGACCGAATTCTATATAGGAAGTCGTCCACCGATAAACCATTAGACGAACCATCAAATTTCAAATTCCAATTCTGGATTATAGATGTTATTTTATCTACGGGGATATGAGAACTAGAACTGTATTGAGGAAAAGGGGCTGCCACGTGATTACTGTTGCTTTGCGCGTTAGGTACTTGGGAAGCACGAGGGGATTGTATAACCGGTGCCTGACTATGAGTATTTAAATTGTGTGAAAATGTAGGAGAAATACGATTTCCATTACTTGCCATAACATCCGGTACTTGAATAGAACTTGTTGGCTGTAATACAGGTGCTTGGTAATGGTTAGTTGCGTTTTGTGAAATGTTTGGGAGAATATTCATATTCTTTAAAATTTGGACCAGAGATGTCTCAATGATCTGAGAAAGTTGAGATTGATCAAACGACGCTGGTATATGGTTTGTATTAAAAGACGTTTGATGGCGAATTGAATTCTCTCCCTGAGAGCCTTGACTAATTTGGGGTGGGACAGAACCTATAGAAGTATCTACTATTTGCGTGTTTGTGTTTATTTTCTCTAATACAGAGCCTTCATTAAATAAGTTTCTGGTAACATGACGTGTGCTATATTGCTTACGCATAGCACCACGACCGTGACTTTTGGGCCTAGCGTTGGTCGTAGCGTTAGGAACCGCTTTCGAACTCAAAATTGGGTTTGGTAAGTTTTGATTGTTTATCTTTTTTAAATCTGACAATTCACAAGGTTTGTGACATTCAGGGCATGCAGCAGTTTGAGAAAGAGAATTCTCAATACACGTCCTGTGAAAAACGTGGCCACAATTGTTTAGAATTAGACAATCATTAACTTCTGGTATCAATTGTTTGCAACCAAAACAACTCAAAGCAGAGGGGTTAGAGGTGTTATCATCCCGCAATAAAGGGGTTAGAGTACGTTCAAGTGACATTTTTAGAAAAATTATTAAGTAAACTTTATGTCAAATTATTTCGTAAATACGACTTCTGTTACTCAGATCACATTCAGGGAAAGTTAATGTTAAAATAATAAAATTAAATAAAAGATATAAAATTGGGAGTTATAAAATAAATAACTAAAAAGACTTTAGACTTAGATTTCAAAAATTATTTATTGTTTGCAGTTTCTTACGTAGGTGATGTGAAAAGGTCAAAGAATAATAATTTATTCTCCCACAATGTTAAACATGTTCAGTAAAACCCAATGTACTATTGAGTTTACTTGAAAACCTACGAGTTTGTTACTAAAATTTACCTTTATGTCTGTTATTCTTTCTTCCTCAACTACCTGGAGGGATACAAAAATGCAAGCAGCTCTATTTATAGTATTCCACTCACAGTAGGACGCTTGTACTTAAAAAAGCACTCAAAATAAACAAAACCCCATAAAAATATTTTCACGAAAACTGATCAGCAAAAGAAAAAATGAATAATTCAGTTTTCAATTTAAACCAAAAGATCCTTCAGGGAATTTTCGGTCGACTTATTCGAATTATATTCATCAAATAGACGAAAGTCCAGAAAATTGTAAAAGAGTATTCTATTTATAGCTTCCACCAATTTATTCCTTTTGACGTTTTACAATGTACTGAAATTTACAATATTTAATTAGCTAGAAAGTCGGGAACCAGTAAGATAAAAATATCATATGGGCCCCACGTTGGGCGCCAATTATGTAATGTACAAATTGCTACTATATTATTTTAGGTGGTAAGAAAAACCTAACCAACCTTTTCATTAAGTCGAAAGACTTAAGTGAGGTTAATTCATACGTGAGGACTGTTATTATATATTATTAGTTTGATTTTCAGATTATCGAAAGAAACGAGATTGGGAGTCTTTGTACTGCTAGCTTTCAGTCTGGTGGGGGAGTTCGTGTCCCTTTTCTAATCCTATTACTCACATATAAATTTGTACTTTGCAACATAATAAATTTTAGACTCCCTTGCCACGGTTTGGAGAAACGGAATCTAAATAAAATAAAAGAATATAATGAAAATCTGGACTACCTGAACACGAGGCGAGCATATAAAAGAAAATTGGTTACCCTTGATGTATTTGGGGCCAATGCATCTTTACCCTCCCTACCTTTTGTTTTAGCTTCAGCGGTGTTGCTAAAACCCATATCAATATTATTCTTTACCTAATTCACATCCGTAAGAAAACTAGCCTATTTAGAGAGTCATTTAGCATTAACGAATTTTATTCACAACATTATTATTATAAGACTTCTAAATATACAGATGTTGAAAAATAATTCAGAAATAATTACGATTGACCATGCGGGTACTTTCCCTCCTGGATACGTATATATGTATATATTTGTAAAATATATTTAAGTTAAGAAGCAATAACTAAAGCAGAAAATATTGATTTTTTAAATTCATGTTGTTTTCTCTCTATTCAGTTGTTACTTCTTTTTTTATTCTTAGAGATCATGCAAGTATTAATAACTAATAACATAAATTGATCACTCACCAATTAAGAAGTGTATCAGTTGTTAAATGACGTATACTGCATGACGTAGAGGCCTCTGCGAGAGCACGCCGATGACATAATCTTTTGATGACGGAGAACTAGAGTAAATATGTATGTAGTTACTTGCATAAACCTAAATATATATGTACCAATAAAAGTATTAGAATAAATAAATAAATACAAATATTGCACTATACATAAAAAATATATAGTTACTACTTAACACTATGTAAAAACTTTACATGGATCTGTTAAGGTTTAAGCGGACGAAAAAAACTGATGATTATGGTTATATCAATAAGTTCTATACAACAGACCAATTACTGGGACATTTTATTCTGTTAAATTCGAGATACTTGTTAGAACAGTTTTTAGTGTTAGCTTCAACTTACGTGTTATAACCATAATAATCACAGAGATTTCAATTTTATAAACAATATTGTGCATGAACGGACGGACGAACGTTTATGCAAAGGTACTTAATCGGTTGAAAATATAATTTTTTTGAGCCGCTACCAGACGGAACAGTGACTGACACCAACAAATCGATTGATGAAATATTTCGGGATACACTTTTTAGGTTTGCATGTTAATTCGGGAACCTTCCCTCATCTGTCTCCAATATGATTGTTGATTTAGGAGACTGCAATTCGTTAATAAAAAACTCAGCCAAGATGGTGAAAGGGGAACGATTATTTACTTGGATATGAGGTCACTATGCACTTGCCCAAACGTGATTATTACAGCGAATAGCGATTAATAAAAGAACAGTGTCGAGTAAGTTCAATGGTTGGTATTAAAGTTTAAATTTTCTAATATTACACTGAGGTTTGTTATATGCTATTTTCGCTTGCCAGGAACAAAAAAACCTACGGAAATATATGTAGTTTTGAATTTGTGCTGATTTTAATTTGTTGCCCAAGGTCTTCTACCTAAAATGTTTTTCTTCATCGATAAAACCCACAATTGCACAAATGGTTTTTGGAATTTGATGCACAATCGATATAGGATATTTGGTAGACAGATGTTCTAGACCATTCGGCCTTCGCCACGTTCTTGGGGAAATAACCTCAAAAACCTTTTATCCGAAACCAAGGGAAGTTAATTATGCTATTTGCCTATTTTTTGCAGAGTGTGCAATGATCACACTTTATCTGTCGTTTTTTTATATTTATTTAAAGCTTTTGTTTGGTATAGGCAATTAAAAGAAAATTTTAGAGCGCAACTTCTAATAATTATTCAGTTTTTTTTGTGGTTTAACAAATTTTTTGTATTCTTTCAATTAAACCGATTTACTTCTTACTTGAATGACGGTCGAAATGAAAAAGAAAGAACTCAGTATGCTTTTAGAAACAGTTACCTCTCTTTGCATTGAAGATTCCAACGAGTATCGAGTAAAAGTGCTTCCAATTCAATGCAGTATGCGCAACATATGAACAGTATCGGTAAAAATAAATCATAAGAAGGCGTTTACACGAGAAATGTTTTCGGTATATGTTCAAGTTACCGTAGGCTAAAAGTTTTAATAAGCAATAAAATTTTAGTTAGCAAATAATCTTTTTATGCGTGAAAAGGGATGATAAAGTTGGTACAATTGTACTTTTTTGGTACTATTGAAAGCAAAAAAGTACGATGGTACCCCCGTGACGCATTTGGTACTATTTGCAAATTTTCCCAATTTGTTGGGTGGTATCCATTGATATTTCAATAACGAGAGAGAACGTCGGCAGAACAAGAAAACTAAAATGTCGAAATTTCTCTTCATGTCATACAACAGGACAACGTATTTTTAATTTTGTTATGAGATTTCATTTAATACGAATGCTCATCCACAATTAGTTATTTTGTTTTTTATTTTTCTTAAAAATTTTAATTAAAAAATCAATTAAAGAAATTTACAAACATAAAATCACAAAAATTTCATAAAAAAACAATGATTTTTACATATTTCACTTAACACATACACACATATTTATTTATTTTAATATTTTTGACATTTCATTTCATAAGATTGTTGTGATAATATATATTATAACAACGCTCTCATAACAATTATTATAACATCTAATTTGAGGTCTACACATAACATAATTCTCTCTGCGATTGAATTTGACGCTTGCTAACAGAAAAATATTTGATATTATGTCTCGTGAAGACGCTATGTTAGGCGGTTATTTCGGATTTATGTACTTATTTACGGAGAAAACATAACAGGCGGTCTTGAAAGAACAGCTTATAATATTTGCTTGTTAGTGTTCAAGGACAAATATCAACAGCTATGCTGATGGAGTAGCTTAATGTCAAACTCCATATTCTATAAACAAATCATTGGTTTTCTTGAATAAAGGCGTATGTCTTAAAACTGATTTTTTCAGTAGAGCAAATCAAAATATTTCTGAAATGCATAAAACCGCATATGTCGACATAAATAACATTTACTAAGTAAAATAGAACAAAACATTTTAAAAGATTTCAAAATGTGTTTAGATAATAACATCGCATCTCTACTTGTGTGTTTAAATAATCCATCACACAGGAATTCTTAGTCGTTATTGCTGAAAATTTGTGAATCCAATATAGAAGTCAAGTTGTTGTCCATGAAAAAATATCCAGACTGGACCATGATATTGCGAAAATTTTTACTTTCATTTAAAGAGCGCTTAAAAAAGATATATTTCACATTAATAAATTAAAATCTAAGCCGACTTACGTATATGTTCTAGTAAGCCACAGAAATGTCGGATTTCAAATTTTAATAAAAAATGGCTTCTGGTATGGCTTGTTTATCCATTGTGAACGAATTTTAAATTTTAAACTTCAAGTTTATAAGAATATAGAAATTAGTAAGTGGGTTCCTTGTTATATGGCAGAAGTGAAGTTTTATTGAGATAAACTGAAATTAAAATTGTTTGATTTTTGGCACAATTATTTGAAAAAGAATTTATCAAAAATATTTTTAGAAAACAAAGCCATATTTGATCTTTGACATAATGAGCACATAAGCGCAATGAAAATCGTGTGGCTTATTTGGTTACAACAATTCAAAAAGATTTTAGTACTATTTCAGCCGAAAAAGTACTATTTTAGAAGCTCATTAGTACGAAATGAATTTTTTCATTTATCATCCCTGTGCGTGACCAATGATTTTTTTCTTGGCAACAGCATCTTGTTTTTCTTTCATATTTTTTTCCTTACACCTCATTAAGGAAATTTTAATTAGATTTTTACTCGACCAAAAAATATATGATAGCCAGACTTGTGGACGATGTTCACTACAAAACATCGAAAAAAAAAATAAGTTTCTGAGGCGCCGTGATTTGAACCCGGCTTCTTCGAGAGGAAAATTTCTTCAGGGAAACCGCTTACGCTCTCAACCAACGGTCATAATTTCGTTATATATACCCAGCTTGTGTTTGTGTGTAAGCCAACATTCTATGTTAGTGATGCTAGCATTTTTTATTTCGAAATATGTTCCTGTTATTCATATAAGATAATCTCAAGCATCTATATGCAAAAAGTTTAATTTGTAGCCGTATTTTAAAAGTTAAATGTGGAACCGTTTGTTTAAAGATATACTGATGAGTTGGTATTAGCAACCAACGAAATGTCGGCATATAGATTAGTATTTTACTTTTTAAGTAAAATATTAAAGTTTTATTAAAATACATTGAAGTTGATTATGAAAGGGTGTTAGCTAGTTCCTATGCGCATTTCATTGGGGCTAATGCAAATCGTCAGGGAACCTTTACCCAAAAATCTCACAGAAAAACTATAGATATTATATTAAACTCCTAATCATACTAATAAGAAGTTTATAATATCAAAGTTAAAACATGAGCTCCATAATCAATCATGGTTTTTATTTTCTTTACTTGCGTACTACGACCGGTTGGTTTTTCAACTCTAAATTGTAGTTGTAAAGGCAATTGAATATATATATATATATATATATATATATATATATATATATATATATATATATATATATATATATATATATATATATATATATATATATATATATAATCAACTTCAATGTATTTTAATAAAACTTTAATATTTTACTTAAAAAGTAAAATACTAATCTATATGCCGACATTTCGTTGGTTGCTAATACCAACTCATCAGTATATCTTTAAACAAACGGTTCCACATTTAACTTTTAAAATACGGCTACAAATTAAACTTTTTGCATATAGATGCTTGAGATTATCTTATATGAATAACAGGAACATATTTCGAAATAAAAAATGCTAGCATCACTAACATAGAATGTTGGCTTACACACAAACACAAGCTGGGTATATATAACGAAATTATGACCGTTGGTTGAGAGCGTAAGCGGTTTCCCTGAAGAAATTTTCCTCTCGAAGAAGCCGGGTTCAAATCACGGCGCCTCAGAAACTTATTTTTTTTTTCGATGTTTTGTAGTGAACATCGTCCACAAGTCTGGCTATCATATATTTTTTGGTCGAGTAAAAATCTAATTAAAATTTCCTTAATGAGGTGTAAGGAAAAAAATATGAAAGAAAAACAAGATGCTGTTGCCAAGAAAAAAATCATTGGTCACGCACAGGGATGATAAATGAAAAAATTCATTTCGTACTAATGAGCTTCTAAAATAGTACTTTTTCGGCTGAAATAGTACTAAAATCTTTTTGAATTGTTGTAACCAAATAAGCCACACGATTTTCATTGCGCTTATGTGCTCATTATGTCAAAGATCAAATATGGCTTTGTTTTCTAAAAATATTTTTGATAAATTCTTTTTCAAATAATTGTGCCAAAAATCAAACAATTTTAATTTCAGTTTATCTCAATAAAACTTCACTTCTGCCATATAACAAGGAACCCACTTACTAATTTCTATATTCTTATAAACTTGAAGTTTAAAATTTAAAATTCGTTCACAATGGATAAACAAGCCATACCAGAAGCCATTTTTTATTAAAATTTGAAATCCGACATTTCTGTGGCTTACTAGAACATATACGTAAGTCGGCTTAGATTTTAATTTATTAATGTGAAATATATCTTTTTTAAGCGCTCTTTAAATGAAAGTAAAAATTTTCGCAATATCATGGTCCAGTCTGGATATTTTTTCATGGACAACAACTTGACTTCTATATTGGATTCACAAATTTTCAGCAATAACGACTAAGAATTCCTGTGTGATGGATTATTTAAACACACAAGTAGAGATGCGATGTTATTATCTAAACACATTTTGAAATCTTTTAAAATGTTTTGTTCTATTTTACTTAGTAAATGTTATTTATGTCGACATATGCGGTTTTATGCATTTCAGAAATATTTTGATTTGCTCTACTGAAAAAATCAGTTTTAAGACATACGCCTTTATTCAAGAAAACCAATGATTTGTTTATAGAATATGGAGTTTGACATTAAGCTACTCCATCAGCATAGCTGTTGATATTTGTCCTTGAACACTAACAAGCAAATATTATAAGCTGTTCTTTCAAGACCGCCTGTTATGTTTTCTCCGTAAATAAGTACATAAATCCGAAATAACCGCCTAACATAGCGTCTTCACGAGACATAATATCAAATATTTTTCTGTTAGCAAGCGTCAAATTCAATCGCAGAGAGAATTATGTTATGTGTAGACCTCAAATTAGATGTTATAATAATTGTTATGAGAGCGTTGTTATAATATATATTATCACAACAATCTTATGAAATGAAATGTCAAAAATATTAAAATAAATAAATATGTGTGTATGTGTTAAGTGAAATATGTAAAAATCATTGTTTTTTTATGAAATTTTTGTGATTTTATGTTTGTAAATTTCTTTAATTGATTTTTTAATTAAAATTTTTAAGAAAAATAAAAAACAAAATAACTAATTGTGGATGAGCATTCGTATTAAATGAAATCTCATAACAAAATTAAAAATACGTTGTCCTGTTGTATGACATGAAGAGAAATTTCGACATTTTAGTTTTCTTGTTCTGCCGACGTTCTCTCTCGTTATTGAAATATCAATGGATACCACCCAACAAATTGGGAAAATTTGCAAATAGTACCAAATGCGTCACGGGGGTACCATCGTACTTTTTTGCTTTCAATAGTACCAAAAAAGTACAATTGTACCAACTTTATCATCCCTTTTCACGCATAAAAAGATTATTTGCTAACTAAAATTTTATTGCTTATTAAAACTTTTAGCCTACGGTAACTTGAACATATACAGAAAACATTTCTCGTGTAAACGCCTTCTTATGATTTATTTTTACCGATACTGTTCATATGTTGCGCATACTGCATTGAATTGGAAGCACTTTTACTCGATACTCGTTGGAATCTTCAATGCAAAGAGAGGTAACTGTTTCTAAAAGCATACTGAGTTCTTTCTTTTTCATTTCGACCGTCATTCAAGTAAGAAGTAAATCGGTTTAATTGAAAGAATACAAAAAATTTGTTAAACCACAAAAAAAACTGAATAATTATTAGAAGTTGCGCTCTAAAATTTTCTTTTAATTGCCTATACCAAACAAAAGCTTTAAATAAATATAAAAAAACGACAGATAAAGTGTGATCATTGCACACTCTGCAAAAAATAGGCAAATAGCATAATTAACTTCCCTTGGTTTCGGATAAAAGGTTTTTGAGGTTATTTCCCCAAGAACGTGGCGAAGGCCGAATGGTCTAGAACATCTGTCTACCAAATATCCTATATCGATTGTGCATCAAATTCCAAAAACCATTTGTGCAATTGTGGGTTTTATCGATGAAGAAAAACATTTTAGGTAGAAGACCTTGGGCAACAAATTAAAATCAGCACAAATTCAAAACTACATATATTTCCGTAGGTTTTTTTGTTCCTGGCAAGCGAAAATAGCATATAACAAACCTCAGTGTAATATTAGAAAATTTAAACTTTAATACCAACCATTGAACTTACTCGACACTGTTCTTTTATTAATCGCTATTCGCTGTAATAATCACGTTTGGGCAAGTGCATAGTGACCTCATATCCAAGTAAATAATCGTTCCCCTTTCACCATCTTGGCTGAGTTTTTTATTAACGAATTGCAGTCTCCTAAATCAACAATCATATTGGAGACAGATGAGGGAAGGTTCCCGAATTAACATGCAAACCTAAAAAGTGTATCCCGAAATATTTCATCAATCGATTTGTTGGTGTCAGTCACTGTTCTGTCTGGTAGCGGCTCAAAAAAATTATATTTTCAACCGATTAAGTACCTTTGCATAAACGTTCGTCCGTCCGTTCATGCACAATATTGTTTATAAAATTGAAATCTCTGTGATTATTATGGTTATAACACGTAAGTTGAAGCTAACACTAAAAACTGTTCTAACAAGTATCTCGAATTTAACAGAATAAAATGTCCCAGTAATTGGTCTGTTGTATAGAACTTATTGATATAACCATAATCATCAGTTTTTTTCGTCCGCTTAAACCTTAACAGATCCATGTAAAGTTTTTACATAGTGTTAAGTAGTAACTATATATTTTTTATGTATAGTGCAATATTTGTATTTATTTATTTATTCTAATACTTTTATTGGTACATATATATTTAGGTTTATGCAAGTAACTACATACATATTTACTCTAGTTCTCCGTCATCAAAATATTATGTCATCGGCGTGCTCTCGCAGAGGCCTCTACGTCATGCAGTATACGTCGTTTAACAACTGATACACTTCTTAATTGGTGAGTGATCAATTTATGTTATTAGTTATTAATACTTGCATGATCTCTAAGAATAAAAAAAGAAGTAACAACTGAATAGAGAGAAAACAACATGAATTTAAAAAATCAATTTTTCTGCTTTAGTTATTGCTTCTTAACTTAAATATATTTTACAAATATATACATATATACGTATCCAGGAGGGAAAGTACCCGCATGGTCAATCGTAATTATTTCTGAATTATTTTTCAACATCTGTATATTTAGAAGTCTTATAATAATAATGTTGTGAATAAAATTCGTTAATGCTAAATGGCTCTCTAAATAGGCTAGTTTTCTTACGGATGTGAATTAGGTAAAGAATAATATTGATATGGGTTTTAGCAACACCGCTGAAGCTAAAACAAAAGGTAGGGAGGGTAAAGATGCATTGGCCCCAAATACATCAAGGGTAACCAATTTTCTTTTATATGCGCATTTCATTGGGGCTAATGCAAATCGTCAGGGAACCTTTACCCAAAAATCTCACAGAAAAACTATAGATATTATATTAAACTCCTAATCATACTAATAAGAAGTTTATAATATCAAAGTTAAAACATGAGCTCCATAATCAATCATGGTTTTTATTTTCTTTACTTGCGTACTACGACCGGTTGGTTTTTCAACTCTAAATTGTAGTTGTAAAGGCAATTGAATATATATATATATATATATATATATATATATATATATATATATATATATATATATATATATATATATATATATATATATATATATATATATATATATATATATATATATATATATATATATATATATATATATATATATATATATATATATATATATATATATATATATATATATATATATATATATATATATATATATATATATATATATATACATATAGATATATATATATATCTATATATATATATATATATATATATATATATATATATATATATATATATATATATATATATATATATATATATATATATATATATATATATATATATATATATATATATATATATATATATATATATATATATATATATATATATATATATATATATATATATATATATATATATATATATATATATATATATATATATATATATATATATATATATATATATATATATATATGTATATATATGAAGATAAATACGCCAAGTTAAATATGTTTTTGACGTACGTCATTACGTATTTAGGATTTGTGACCAAATTTAGGAATTGTGACAAAAGTGAAATATGTTTCCCTTTTTAGGATTCTAGGAGGGAATAATATTAGTTGTAGTCATACCAAAGGAGACAACTAAATGGGTTGCACATCAAATTCACTCCCATTCAGTAATCTACAACAATATTTGTGAATACCAAAATTTTTTTTAACTACATAAATGACCAAATTACTGAACTTTTGATTCTTGGAAGGAATTATTTTAGTTCTGACCACTCCAAAGAAGATTACTGAATGTATTATACATAAAATTGAAGGTAATTCACTCCCATTCAGTAATCTACAACAATATTTGGGAATACCAAAATTTTGTTTAACTAAATGCCCAAATTACAGAACTCCGGATTCTGGGAAGGAATAATTTCAGTTGTGTCCATACCAAAGGAGATTACTAAATGTGTTATACGTCAAATTGAAGGTAATTATGGTATTCCGAAATATTGTTGTAGATTACTGAATGGGAGAATTTGATGTACAACACATTTAGTTATCTCCTTTCGTATGGTCACAACTAAAATTATTCCATCGCAGAATCCCAAAAAAGGGAGATATATTTAACTTTTGTCATAAAAACTAAAACATATTTGCCAAATATGTCCCAAATTAAAAACATATTTGGCAAAAATGAAATGACGTAAGGCTTTACGTCAAAAACATTTTTTACTTGGCGTATTTATCTTTGCTCACTTATTTTGTGTGTTTCGTTACACACTCTAAGTTTATTTAAAATATAATGCTGCACATTCCAAGTTGAATACAACAAAATTTCAAAGTCGTTTGGAACCTGAATGTTTAGTAGGTGTTTTTATTACATTAGATTGCCTAAAACTTAGAAATTACCACTGTTTGGACATATTGACATCTCCAGATAAGCTATTTTGAATATCTCGGATATTTATATAATAAATTAAATGCCTTTATACTTACTGAGACTTTAAATAATTTTCTCAACAGGGCTAATTTTACACGATGAAATATTTCATAAAATTTGTGTCATTAAACTTTTCTTATATGCAAATTTAATGGACAGGGAGGTGTGGCGGGTGCAAAAATAGTCTGAAATAAAATACCAAATAGTTCTTATAAATTTTCTTCACTCCATTTGTTCTTCCACCCCAGCAATGAGAAACTAAAAAATGTTTCATAAAATATTTCATCGTGTAAATTCAGTCTATATAGATATATATATATATATATATATATATATATATATATATATATATATATATATATATATATATATATATATATATATATATATATATATATATATATATATATATATATATATATATATATATATATATATATATATATATATATATATATATATATATATATATATATATATATATATATATATATATATATATATATATATATATATATATATATATGTATGTACATTAGAGTGGAGCGTTGGTGTATGAAAGAAGAAAAAATCATCCAATAAATTTCGAATACATCCGGAATGTTGCATTTATTGTTGCATCAATTTTTTTAATGCTACACGTGAAAAACATTTTTGTGCCGAATGAAAAAAGTTGATTTTATTTCCCATACAAAATTATTTTCCATCAACAAATTTTTTAATACAAACTGATTTAAATTAATTTTGTATGAAAAATAATTAAAAAATAATATGGCTATTTTCGCTTAAGGGCTAATAACTTTCTTCACTTTCAAACACCGCTAAGTTGAAAAAAATAAAAATTCGCTAAAAGCCGCCATTTTATTTGTTGTTTGAAGTTTTAATCAATTTTCTAAAAATTTCAATATATTAACATAGCGGTGTTTGCGAGTGGACTACTCATGTGATCGTCACAAAATTATCTTTGAAATACAGCCCGAAAAAATATACTTAGTATAGTTTTTTATCTTAATGGAGCAATATAAAATGATAGTTTTTGGGAGGTCTAAATATATAAATTTTTAAACTTTTAAGGCCTGTACCTCTATACTTTTTTATACGTTCCGCGCAATCAGCGTATTGAATGAAAGAATAGAGAGATATCTACACAACAGTGTGCAATTTATTTTATTCAGATAAGCCGTTCTCGGATTTTTTGCAATAAACGAAAAAACCAAAAAAAACTTCTTTTTCGAGAAAATCGGGAAAACGCGCAATAAGAAAAATAAATGAATATCATTTTCGTGTTCAGCGAAAAAGTTTTTTTTGCAAAGTATGACAAAGACTTAGAAATTCGAAAATTTGCTTCATTATTTCATCTTAAGTTTGTCTGAAATCTGACCTTGTATGTATAAAATAGTGGACATTTTGAGTGTAATGACTTATAACAGCTATAAAGAATATATAATGTTGCATCATATGATGTTCCACAATTTGATCGATTTGATCTCATATTCAAAATCTTGATGCTGCGGTAGAGGTCTAAAAGTAGGTCCCAAAATTTTTTTCATTATTTTTCCCATGTATCTAAAAGTAAAATGAAACCGTTTTTTGCTATTCGAAATTGAAATCCGTAAAAAATATCTGACGCTCCACCCCAATGTACATACGTTATACGCAATTAAATTTTTTTTTTATTTTATTGTCGCTGTTTATTTTTGTTATCAAAAAATATTTATGTTCACACCTGTATGTAATAATACATAAAAAAGTGTCAGTAAAAATAGTTTTGAATATCTTAAAAATAAAATGCAGATTTTGCCGATTTTTTCCTGAAAAATTGTTGCAGATTTTATCCCTAAAAATTCTGGCAGCACTGCATGCCTACCTTTTCTCTTTTTCATATATATTCAAATAATCTCAGGCTGCTAATACAACGACAAAAGTTACATTAAATGACTGATGTTTTAAGTCATAACATTTTTATTGCTGGTTGGAATTTTTGGCATTTTTGATAGGTAAGATTCCGCATATTTTGAGAAATTAGGGATGCAATTAGTTACATATGGTTGAGCAAAATGAAAAATGGTAAACATAATATAAATTTTTTTAAGAATTCTGTCGCTACACATTTTTCAATCTGTCTAAAAATTGGAACATAATAGTTTTTAACTACATAATTCGTATATTTCTATTGGGTTAGAACGAGAATCGGAGCAATTTTCTATATACATAGAGATCCCCTAATGTATATATAAAATATTTGAATTGGTTGTTTTGTTGCAAATACTAGTCAGTTTTTGTTTATTATAAAAAAAATTATTTGAACAGCATTTTGTACAGTTTCATTAATACGATTGTAATACCAGTACCATACCGGGATTCAAGTTTCGGTTGCGGTATATACTAATACCGATATAGTTAAAATACCGCTACCGATACCGAAATAAAAATTAATACCACTACCGCTAGGTTGGAGGTGGTCGGGCACTCCCGCTATGTTGAAAATAAGTGAGTAAATAATTTCTTAGATTATCTCGTAAACTATAAGGAATATGAAAATTTTGTTAAAAGCTTTGTCTTAGATAATAATATTATCTACAACTCCACCAAACACATTTTTGTTGTAAATTATACAATTAAAAAGTTATAGATAATAAAAAAACGTAACGTGCGTCACAAAGAGTTCACGCTTTTGATAAAAAAACAACAAAATTTTTTGGCTTCAAATAAGTTATTTTATAATTCTCTTAAATTCATCTTTCTTTTAGGAATTAGATTTTGTGTGTTTATTATGCGAAATACGCTAAAAACTATGAACACACAAAACTTTGTGATCAAATAATTTCGCTACAAATACCTGTACAAAAGTATGTTTTACGCTATTCGAAAGTAACTCTTAAGTAACTCTTATCCCACTAACCAGCGTTGCCATTTTAGCATTTTCACTGCTAGATTTTGCACTTCACTTTGGCTTAAAGCATTGAAATTTTTAAGAAATATGCTAAATGCTGTTTTGGCATAATTCAATTGTAAAAAAATTTTCATTTTAATTTCACAATGTATGATTAGAAGTAAGCATGGACTATAATGCCAAGTTTTGTACGCCGAAGTTGCCGTTAAAGTCCAGGTTAACTTCTAATCATACATTGTGAAAAGAGCAGTAACTGTAATAATATTTTACCATTTTTATAACATTTGTAATATTTTTACACTTTTCTAACGCCGACGTGCAATGGATCTAAAATAAACATTATAGCATTTTTAGTTTTCGTCCAACTTTGGTCCGTTATGTCTTAAAATTTTTGTAATCGAGTGGATTATTTAATAAAATTATAAAACTATGATATTGTTATTATTTCTCATACAAAACAGCTTCCGAAAGGACTGTTGTTGGGGGAAAGTTTTTAAAAATTTAATAAAGTTTTGAGTTTTATCCACTACTGCTCAGTCATTTGTTATCCGGTGAAGATCAGTTAGCTTAATTTAGTAGCCTTTTAAGCCTTTGAGTCTGGATAGGCTTTTAAGAGAAGTATATCGTCACAGAATATGCAAAAAACCCTATCTAACATTTTAAAAGTTATACATAAG
Source organism: Panzeria rudis (assembly GCA_956483635.1). NCBI lineage: Eukaryota > Metazoa > Arthropoda > Insecta > Diptera > Tachinidae > Panzeria > Panzeria rudis. Next base: position 56,873,097 of record OY101451.1, read on the forward strand.
AAACATAAAACTTGTCACAACTACTGCAAACTCTTACAATATAAATAAAAAAGGGCCAACAATTTTATATATTCATTGTAAAATTTTGCAATATTTGTCAACATATTTTTCATTTAAAAAAGTTGTATGCTTCTCCTGTAAAACTTTTAAAATGTTAGATAGGGCTTTTTGCATTTTTTGCGACGATATATGGAGAACCCAAATGCACCGTTATCTGGACAATGGCCGAAATGATTTTTTCGTGCTTAGCACATTCGGGTTACCATAAAATGATGCATTAGAAAGTTAAAACATACCAAAAATACAAATTTTTAAAATCATTATAATAATATTTAAATACATATATTTCGTGCAAAGTATTGAAATAAATCATTCGTATACATAATTATAAAAAGATTTTATTTAGAATTTTTTTTTCATCTTTAGAACGGTTTAACATTTTATTTTTGTCCATTTAGCATTCTTCCATATAACTTTTATGGCAACACTGCCAGTAACAGTATGTGTAAGTACATATCTCTTTGGAAAGACCAAAAAATTTGTCCATATACGTGTCTATATTGTTACCAGAAATGCAGATTTATCTGCATTTTGCAGATTTTAGCCCTAAAAAATGCGAAATGCAGATTTGAAGATTTTTGCCCTAAAAACGCAGATTTTTAATTTATAACAATATGTCCACTTTTTTCACCTTTGTCCTTATATTGCTACTACATTTCGTTTCTTGTATGTGACAACGAAAATACCAAGCAATATTTTCCAAAATTTTCTAAAGAAAACGAAAAGTAGGAATTGCACTCGGAGCTTAGAGCGTTAAAATTTTTTAACTTTAAAGATCTTATGCAAAAGCAAGATAGTTTATGGAAAAGAATATCTGAAACAAATCAAGCTAATTCTGATTATGGTTTTCTAACTCTAAGTTTATTCAAAATATAATCCTTTTACCACATTCCAAGTTGAATAAAACAAAAGTTCAAAGTCGTTTGGAACCTGAATGTTTAGTAGGTGTTTTTATTACATTAGACTAGCTGACCCGGTCCGCGTTGCTGGCCCTGAACAAACATTAGTGTTGTATTACCACACGATTTAAATTAAGCTTTTAACGAAATTTACGGGCTTTAAATAGAAATTCATGGAATACCTTTCATAAAGTTTTTTTTACAGAATAACTTACATATGGTGCAGATATGGGCTCAGTCAAAAACAAACGCATGTATTTAAGAGAAAGTGGAAATTATATTTATTTATTACTTCATCTTAAGGCTAGAGGATAGACAATGTTTTTCGTTTTTTGATTTGGTGTAAAAACGTATAAATTTTTTGGCGTGCCAACTCGGGAGCAAGCCACATACAATTGGCCGTGCGAAAAACATGAAGTTTCCAAAATTAAGCCAGCAATAGTCAATGATTGGCCTTGTGCTTTGTTGATGGTAATAGCAAAGGCAAGACGCAAAGGCAAGACGCAAAGGGAATTGGAGCCGCTTGAATTTGAATGGTAAATCGTTGGAAATCATCGGAATTCGTGGAATAAGTACGTCTTCGCCTTTGAATCTGCCACCGATGATTGTTGCCTCGATTAAATTTGGTGAAAAGTTTTTTATGGTCAATCTGGTTCCGTTGCACAACTTTGGTGCGTTTAAGTTGCGAATAAGAATTACCGGTGATCCAACCTTTAATGTTAGCACATGCGGTGGCATTCCGGGTGGTTGCAATGAATTTAAAAATTCAGTGGGATAATTGACGGCTTGTTCTTCATCCATTACTGTGTCAATCGATTTGTATTTGATTAATTTGCCTGGCAGTTTTAATTGAATTTGCTCATTGAGCTTGTTGACATCATCATTTTTTGGTGCCAAAATTGCACGTTCGCACAGCCAATCCGGATTTTTGTAGGAGGTTGTTAGATTTGGAAATACCTTGTCGACAACGGCTTGAATATTCATTTGCATTTGACAGAAGTTAGGTGGGAATGAAATCTCGTTCGTTGCGCGATTGATTCGAATTTTTCCATTTCCGATGTCCAAAAGTTGTTTTGCAAATGTTTGGGCAGACGGGTCTTTCGATTTGCGTTGGCATGATTTTTTGTTTTAGCCAGAGTAAAATATGGGCGTATGGCAGGCCTCGCTTCTGCCATTCAACCGAGTACATCCAGCATAGAGTTTCGCCAAATATGTAATTTTTGGTGATGACATCCATCAGCCTTGTCAACTTTTGTTTGAATACTCGGGCGAGAATATCGTGTCTATGTGTTGAATTCTGGCCGGTAAACAAAAGGTCGGTAATGTCTTTCCATGCTGGGTTGCATGTGAAAGTGATGAAGAGGTCTGGCCGTCCATATTTGCGCACGTATGTCATGGCATCTTGAGCGTACTGGTGCATGTGTCGCGGACTGCCTGTGTATGTTGCTGGCAAGATCACCATTTGGCCGATATTCGCAGCGTTTCCATCATTGGCGATCGCATCACGCAAGTGGACATATTCTTCGACGCGTAGCTTTTGCTGATTCAACCGAATGAATAGCAGACGTTCACTTTCAATTTTCGCGAACATGTCGACAATGAATTGATGGAAGACTTCACGACATTTCAACAAATGATTACATTCATTTGGCCTGATCATAAGGCGATAGGCATAAAAGTGCATACAGGAAACTTTTTTGTGGACTCTCCATTTGAGTTGGGGTTAATCTGCATTACGTTGAAATGATACCCATCCTCACCACGCGGAAAAAGTAGTGGATATTGTAGTGCATCGTACGATCGATGAGTTTCCGCAATGCGTTGAACACTTGCATTCCGGCGATGGATGATAATATCGCGACGCTCGAAGTCTGTGCCGACCATAACAACTGCAACGTCACCTATCACAGGTGCATTGAAGCGCCGCTCATGCTCACCAGCCGGTGTCTTGTCAGCTCTTATCACAACCGTATAATCATCTGTCGGCATCTGGTCTAGGGCTGTTTTGAATAGACAGATGAGGCTGTTGTGTTCGAAACGATTTCCCGTCTGACTTCAGTACTGATTGTGCAACGCTGTTCAACCTCTGTAGCTTCATCGGCAGTGAAGTAAATTTGGAGGAACTTGGCATCATCATTGGGAAGTGGGAGCAACGATCCAATTCTGTGGTAGATTTGGCCTTGCACTTTGAAAGTGGGCATGTAACCGGCGTTGTTGATGATATTAGTTGGTCCGAAGGACGTCATTTGAAAGCATGAGTTGTAGTTTCGTATGTTTTGAAGGAAGTGCTTTGAAGTCGGATTGGCGCCAGAAATGTAACTTTGTAGGGGTTCAGGCGGCTCAATTATTGGTGGTAAAACAACTTTACCGTTCAAACAACACATTCCCGGGGATTCCTTAGCGAACTTCAGAGCACGACAATTTAAGCAAACTTTGTCCCTTGTGATTGCGGTAGTCATCTTCCTTATTGTAGTGAAATGCCGCCAACTTTAAATCGGTTCTTTCTCTTGATCGAACCATTCGGGAGCGATTGGCAGTAAGGCTTTCGACGTGCTGTTGGTGTGTCTCAGCAGCTCTAAATGAAGATGTACTGTCACGCATTTGCTGAAGCCGTGATTCGCGTTGTCTCTCCGTTTCTGCGGCTCTAGACGTAGATGCCCTTTCACGATTTTCCTGAAGACGTGATTCGTGTTCCTCAGCTGATTCAGCGGCTCTTCTTGTCCTCTGCTGCCGCGTTGCGATGGTTTTTTTAGCAAGAGCTGTTTTTTTAGGTGGCATTTTAGTAAACTGGAATAGTGCAAAAGGAACAATGATGTGTTTTGTTTTTTTAATTTTATAACATTTTATTGGTTGTTGGAACGACAGTAATCATATTACCTATTTGATGAATTGGCATTAAAAATAATTTGTGAAGTTATTTCACTATTGTAAATTTAAAAACACTTGTTATTTACTAAATTGATTTCACTTATAGGTTTCTCACTTATGAACACAAAACAGCAAAGTTTGTTGGATTGTACCGGCGTTTAAAAAAAGAAATGCAGTCAGTGAGCAATTGAAAAAAACTCTAAATGTGCATAAAATGTAGGTATCTTAAATGCAAGAAAAGTTGTTTATCATCGATTGATATAATATAATTGATATAATATAAATATTATTTTAAACTTATTGTACAATGTTGCACCTTAGTAAGCGGGGAATATGTTGTATTATATAGTAATGTAAATATTTTGTAAATAAACCGAAAACTCGGATTTTTGAATGCAACATTTCGGAAGTTTTAAAATTTTGATATTTTATTATATATTAGTGAGTTTTTTTTTGTAAATATCTTCGGAACTACATAACCGATTTAAGAGATTGATATCTCGTTTTGAAAAGCATAACAATGGCTTTAAAAAATAATATAAAAAAGAAAAAAAAAATAAATATGTATATGTATATGTCATTGGTGGGTTTTGCCACGCCCCTCCGCCCACAGACCGAAAATCAAAAATCGGACTTCACAGTGTCACCCGCCTGAATATTCTGAAGATTCTCTGAAAATTTCATCAAAATCGGCCAAGCCATTTTCGAGGCCATTTCTTACATACATACACACATCCTCTTTTATATATATAGATAGATAGAAGAAGAAGATTGCCTAAAACTTAGAAATTACCACTATTCGGACATATTGATATCTCCAGATAAGCTATTTTGAATATCTCGGATATTTATATAATAAATTAAATGGCTTTATACTTACTGAGACTTTAAATAATTTTCTCAACAGGGCTAATTTACACGATGAAATATTTCATAAAATTTGCGTCATTAAACTTTTCTTATATCCAAATATAATGGACAGGCAGGCGTGGCGGGTGCAAAAATAGTCTGAAATAAAATACCAGATAGTTTTTTATAAATTTTCTTCACTCCATTTGTTCTTCCACCCCAGCAATGAGAAACTAAAAAATGTTTCATAAAATATTTCATCGTGTAAATTCAGTCTATATAGATATATATATATATATATATATATATATATATATATATATATATATATATATATATATATATATATATATATATATATATATATATATATATATATATATATATATATATATATATATATATATATATATATATATATATATATATATATATATATATATATATATATATATATATATATATATATATATATATATATATATATATATATATATATATATATATATATATATATATATATATATATATATATATATATATATATATATATATATATATATATATATATATATATATATATATGTATGTACATAAGAGTGGTGCGTTGGTGTACGAAAGAAAAAAATCATCCAATAAATTTCGAATACCTCCGGAATGTTGCATTTATGGTTGCATAAATTTTTTTTAATTTCCCATACAAAATTATTTTTCATAAAAAAAAATTTTTAATACAAACTGATTTAAATGAATTTTGTATGAAAAATAGTTAAAAAATAATATGGCTATTTTCGGTTAAGGGCTAATAACTTTCTTCACTTTCAAACAACGCTAAGTTGAAAAAAATAAAAATTCGCTAAAAGCCGCCATTTTATTTTTGTTTGAAGTTTTAATCGATTGTCTACAAATTTCAATATATTAACATAGCGGTGTTTGCAAGTGGACTACTCATGTGATCGTCACAAAATTATCTTTGAAATACAGCCCGAAAAAATATACTTAGTGTAGTTTTTTATCTTAATGGAGCAATATAAAATGATAGTTTTTGGGAGGACTAAATATATAAATTTTTAAACTTTTAAGGCCTGTACCTCAATACTTTTTTATACGATCGGCGCAATCAGCGTATTGAATGAAAGAATAGAGAGATATCTATACAACAGTATGCAACTTATTTTATTCAGATAAGCCGTTATCGGATTTTTTGCAATAAACGTTAAAACCAAAAAAAAACTTATTTTTCGAGAAATTCGGAAAAACGCGCAATAAGAAAAATAAATGAATATCATTTTCGTGTTCAGCGAAAAAGTTTTTTTTTACAAAGTATGACAGACTTAGAAATTCGAAAATTTGTTTCATTATTTCATCTTAAGTTTGTCTGAAATCTGACCTTGTATGTATAAAATAGTGGACATTTTGAGTGTAATGACTTATAACAGCTATAAAGCATATATAATGTTGCATCATATGATGTTCCACAAATTGATCGATTTGATCTCTTATTCAAAATCTTGATGCTGCGGTAGAGGTCTAAAAGTAGGTCCCAATTTTTTTTTCATTATTTTTCCCATGTATCTTAAAATAAAATGAAACCGTTTTTTGCTATTCGAAATTGAAATTCGTAAAAAATATCTGACGCTCCACTCCAATGTACATACGTTATACGCAATTTAGTTTTTTTTTTATTTTATTATCGCTGTTTATTTTTTTATGAAAAAATATTTATGTTCACACCTGTATGTAATAATACATAAAAAAGTGGCAGTAAAAATAGTTTTGAAGATCTTAAAAATAAAATGCAGATTTTGCAGATTTTTTCCTGAAAAATTTTTAAATTTTGCAGATTTTATCCCTAAAAATTCTGGCAGCACTGCATGCCTACCTTTTCTCTTTTTCATATATATTCAAATAATCTCAGGCTGCTAATACAACGACAAAAGTTACATTAAATCATAGATGATCAAAAATAAAAATGAGATGTATTAGCGCTCGCTCTCGCAACCCTAACTCCCAGCAAACATATTGGCAAACACCTAAAACAAATTTCATAATGATATGAATAAAAATGTCTTTTCAAAACGTTTTCATTTCCAGCCTTAAATATTTTGTAGCATAAAAGGCATTGAATGTTATGAAAAGCATCATTTATCATAAAATACCGTTCACATCTCATTGCGTAGACGTGTAGCTTTTATTTTTTTTACTTTGTTTTTTGTGTGTTCAATTGTAATTGAATCGTGTGTGTTTACTGTGCTTTGTTCAACAAAAACCAACAACAATGCTTAATAAATTCCTGAAAAAAATGACGATACTCCGACGCATGTGTTTTCGTCGCTTGCTCAACGATGAATGAGTGAGTTTTTAAAAGAGCGTAACAAATGTGTATGAATTTTTTCAAAGAATTGTTGTATGGGCTGAACATCTTTGCATTAAATGACTGATATTTTAAGTCATAACCAGTGATGCCATTAGGATACGAAAGATACATTTTTCGTATCTTTTGATGACTTTACGTACCATGTATAATCCTGACCAGCGTTGCCAGAATGATGATTTAATCATATTTTTGATGATTTTTGAACCAAAATATGATTTGATGATTTTTTTCCCCAAACGATGATGTTTTTCTTGCAAATGATGATTCTCTACTTGCTTAGAAACATTTTAAATAGTTATTGTAATACAAATATATATCTCACGTCAGAGAAAATGCAAAAAGCCCCATCTGACAGTTTGAAAGTTTTACAGGAGAGGGATGATACTATTTTAAATGAAAAAAAATTATATTGACAATTAGTGCACAATTTTACAATATAATTAAAAAAGGACCAAAAATTCATATATTTACTGCGAAATTTTGCACCAATTGTTCATATATTTTTCATTTAAACAAGTTTTATGCTTCTTCTCTAAAACTTTTAAAATGTTAGATAGGGCTTTCTGCATTATCTGTAACGATATATAAATTGTTATCGAAACATATCATGCCTTACGTTTTACAGCTCTTTGGATTAATTAATATATAATTTTCAAACGTTTTTATTATAAAAGCTTCTGATGCTTCTGAAGGACAAAACTATCAATTATGTTCGATGATAAAAAATTTTTTTGGGATATACAAAGTTTAATGTACTAAATTCAAATAATTTTTCAAATTTTTTCTATCATGTACAAATTTTTTTTGATAGGTATGACTAATATTTCAAATAGCTACGAAAGTATATTTCATCCTAACTCAATAACGGTTTTGTCGATTTGAATAAATAAGCCAGTTATGCATTAGAATTTTTTTTATATATCCAACTGCTTCGGAGTTCTTCAGAAATTACCGGCGTTATGTTTTTTGCAAGATTTATTGTTTGTTTTCAAAAACTCATAAAAGAAATTAAAACTGCAAAAACTTTAAATTGTTACAATAGTCTGACAGCTAGGATAACTAGAAAAAAAGTCTTAAATCATGAAAATCCATGGCAAATGTTGATTTTATTCGCAATTAAGTCAAGGAGGTCAATTGATAAAAATCGCAATTTCCATACAACAGAAAAATTTTAATTTGTGTGTGTGTATTAGTTCCCTCAACTAATTGTGAATAAAATCGACATTTAATTTCGATGTTAATGGTTTATGGCTTATTATATTCCTAACATGCCTACATAGCTTCCCTCTTAATTATTGCTTGATTTTTTGAAAATGAAAAAGTTTCATTTTGTATGAAAAATGCATTTTTCGCCGCCAATTTCTGTATAACTCCGAAGCAGTTGGAAATAAAAAAAAATATATATATATATATATATATATATATATATATATATATATATATATATATATATATGTATATATATATATATATATATATATATATATATATATATATATATATATATATATATATATATATATATATATATATATATATATATATATATATATATATATATATATATATATATATATATCTATCTATCTATCTATATATATATATATATATATATATATATATATATATATATATATATATATATATATATATATATATATATATATATATATATATATATATATATATATATATATATATATATATATGACTTAAAGGTAATTTTATTCTGCATTTTTTGATGTATTATTTATTGAAATTGGATAAACCATTCTCGAGTTAGGGTAAACTATACTGATGTAACTAGTGAAAGTCTTAGTCATGCATATTAAAAATCTGTACGTGATAGCAAAAAAACTGAAAACGGATTTGTACATTAAAGTTCATATATTCCACATACTTTTATTTAATAGCTGAAAAATGTTTTTCTGTATACCAGTACATACAGTTGTGTTTTCCGAATTTTGTTTTGTCGCGTTGGACGTGATTTTGTGGCATTTTTATATGTTCTTACAGTCAGGGCTGTCCGAAGTGGCGATTTCTCCCCAAATGTGGCGATTTTTCAACTTGTTTGGCGTCTAAATTTTTGATTTGGCGACATGGCGATTTTTCTGGCGATAAATAAATTTATTGGCGATTTTTATGGCTATTTTTTTAAAACAAAATTGATGTTAAAAATTTTTATAATTCGGGAAAATTACTTTGTTTAAAGAGTATTTTAAAAAATAAATCCCACCAAAACTCGCCTGCAAGAAATTAAAACAATGTGATTTTGGTGGCTTTTTTTATATTATCATTAATAGGTTTTTGAATTTGGATGAGAAAAATTTACAAGAAACAATTTTTGGCGATTTTCTGCAAAATTTTTATACGAACATTTTATAAAAATGTATGTTAAAAAAAGTATTATGTAAAAACAAATTTATTATCAAATATATATTAAAAAACTACATAAAATTGATTTTGGCGACTTTTGGCGATTTTTAAAACCAATTTGGCGAAATAGTTCGGAAAAAAACTGACAACCCTGTTTACAGTCATGGCGATATTTTATATACATCGCTGATTGCTCCCGATTTTCATACTTTTTCTCGAATTTTTTACAAGTATCTTTTTAATATTGGTTGCCAAAAAAGTAGTAACTCTCCTATCTAGAACATGACATGAAGGAAATAATATAATGTTAAAAAACGCGGTTTTGTTTTAGTTTGCTTTAAAAGTCTCATTGTTCAGCTTTGTAATAAAAGTTTGTGATGATTTTTTATATTCAAATATGATTTTTATTTCGCCAAATGATGATTTTCTTCGAAAAGCTTCTGGCAACGCTGATCATGACATTTTTCGTATCTTTTGAATCTGTGCGCACAATGTACAGAAATAAAATATTAAGCTTTCCGTCTCTGACAAAGTTTTTTAAAGTTATCATTTCGTTATGAATACTAAGAAAAAGCCTTTACTTGTATATTAATTTTTACAAAAATTAATTTGTTTTGACAACATGCAAAGATAGTTACATATCGACCCCTTAGCGCCAAATGATAGTAAGTCCCAGTACATACAAATCAACTTTTGCTGCTGCAACTTTTTTTGTGTGAGAGTGATGAAATAGAAATATATACCTAATGTATTCCCCTCTCGCTCTTTCTCACTAGAAAATAAAAGTTGCAGCAGCAAAAGTTGATACGTCTGGGCTAGGACTAAGCGACATTTTGTAAGAAACTAATTTTTTTAATGAAGTCAAAATTTTGTGAGCCTACCCATAGTTTAAAATCATTAAAATGTTAAATTTGTTGTTAACTTTTCAAATACAGGCTTTAACATGTGATCGTAAGCGACACTTTATGAATATGTTTATGTTTAAATATAATAAAAAACCCTTCTCCTGAAAAATTTAATTTTTGGCGCTATAATTAATTTTAAAGTTTGCTTACTGTATTTTTAAAAATTACATACCTAATATTTATGACTTAAATATATATAAAAAATTATTTATCTGATATCATTTTCCTTACAATATTCATTAAATATGAAATAAAAAATGTTATGTTAATATATCAAAATCGACATTTTGTAAAAAGCAAATTTTTTTATTCAAATCAAAATTTTATGATTTTTTTAGTTTAGAATCGTAAAAATATCAAAATTTTTGATAACTTTTGAAATACAAGCTATACAATTTTATCGTAAGCAACAGTTTATTAATACAAATCATGTTTAAATACAACAAAAAACCCTCCTCCTGAAAAATAAAATTTTTGTCGCTTACGATCATTTGGCGCTAAGGGGTCGATATGTTAAACGTTAAAAACTGATTTTAAAATATTTTTTCAAGATGTATCTTTTTGGGAAAAAATTTATCTTTTTGGAAACTAAAATGTATCTTGGTCGAAATTTCACTGGCAACACTGGTCATAACTTTATTATTGGTGGTTGGAGTTTTTGGCATTTTTGATATGTAAGATTCCGCATATTTTGAAAAATTAGGAAAGCAATTAGTTACATATGGTTGAGCAAAATGAAAAATGGTAAACATAATATAAATTTTTTAAGAATTCTGTCGCTACACATTTTTCAATCTGTCTAAAAATTGGAAGATAATAGTTTTTAAATACATAATTCGTATATTTCTATTGGGTTAGAACGAGAATCGGAGCAATTTTCTATATACATAGAGATGCCCTAATGTATATATACAAGTATAAAATATTTGAATTGGTTGTTTTGTTGCAAATACTAGTCAGTTTTTGTTTATTATAAAAAAAATTATTTTAACAGCATTTTGTTCAGTTTCATTAATAAAATTGTAATACCAGCATCATACAGGTATTCAAGTTTCGGTAGCGGTGTATACCGATACCGATATAGTTAAAATACCGCTACCGATACCGAAATAAAAGAAAAAGTTAATACCACTACCGCTACCGCTACCGTTATTCGTTTCGGTTGCCAACTTTGTTTGAAATGTATACATACATAGTAAGCATGTACACAAGTAAATACAGAAAAATATACTTATATATGTTTATTGTCTTCACTGATTTGTTGCTCTGTATCTTTCAAATTCTCTTCAGATTTTATTGGAAATATTTTTGATAACTTATTGGCAGTTTCGTCGTGCTTTATTAATATTGAAGTGAGGACATGTTGGCTGGTCAATGCTTCCATTATTTTTTTATTCTGTTCTTTTAAGGTTTCTACAAAGATAATAAAAAAATAATTATGTAGAATAATATATAAAAGTCTATACTACATACATACATATGTATGTACATTAGAGTGCTTCAAAAAAAATTTTTTTTTGCTATAATCTCAATAACCTTCTCATAGTATGTATAAAAAAAGCTCTCCCACAAGATCAGCCCCATATTTTGATCCTACCTGAATTATAGAATTATCAAAAATATTTGTATATTAAAGATAGTTCTTTATTATTACAAGTGAATCTTAAGACTAAAATATAAAGTGTGACTTAACGTCTATTTATAGTAATAATATGTAAATCTTATCTCTAGTTATGTTTATTTAGGATCTAAATATTATCTTTCTTTATTAATATTTTGAGTCTAGTCTTTGTTATCATTACTAATGATTAGTTTCTTGTATTTGTTTAGGATTTAAATTACATTAGATATATTCACTTATCTATGTGTACAATTTATTAGAATAAGGATGTAACTCGCGAAGCTCAACGAATTTCAGTTTTTCCATACGAACAATTTCTTTTTTTCGTATTTGTCAAACAAAACTGCGAAATAATTTTTTTTCATTTTGATGGGCATATTCTTGTAGGAAATTATATTTTTCATAAAAAACCACTTATGGCTGAGGCCACACGAGCGTTTTTAAAACGTGGCGTTTCTGCTTTTTATAGTAAATTTGAAGTTTTAAAAAATTTAGAACTTTCAAATTTAATATAAAAAGCAGAAATACCGCGTTTTAAAAACGCCCGTGTGGCCTCAGCCTAAACGATTTTTTCGTAAACTTAAAGGGTAAAAACTTATCAGACTTTGAATACTAGTAATTACAGTACTGAAAGCAAATACTTCATAGCTTATGCCCACTTTGTTCCTAATATTCAAACTCTGATAACTTTTTACCCGTTAAGCTTACGAAAATATTGTGCAAAAGGCTTTTTGTGGAAAATTTAATTTCCTACAAGAATATGCCTATCAAAATGAAAATAAAATATTTTTTGTAGTTTTGTTTGACAAATACGAAAAAAAGAAATTGTTTCATGTAATTTGTATGGAAAAACTGAAAATCGTTGAACGTCGCGTAGAATCCAAATATGTAGCTAATCTTGTGGGAGAGCTTGTTTTATACCTACTTTTGAGATTATAGCCCTTGAAAAAAATAAAAAAAAATATATATATGTATATATATGTAAAATATATATATGTATGTACATATATTTCATAGGACGCTGATCGTGTTTTTTTATAAGCAACGTAATTTTTTTTATCAAGCAACGTAAAAAAATATAAATTGAAAATAAAAGCTATGAGTAACAGAAAAAAAATATTTGTTAATTATAAACAGACGCAGACAGTTATTTCAAGACGAAAAAAATATTTCTCATATTTTAACAGTTATGTCTCAGCTTTTATGCATATTTCTGATAACGGTTCGTTCTCTGATTTAAACAATATTTTTAACAAGAAGTCACAGAATCGTACAAACGTTAGTGCAAACAAGTTAAAATGTTGACAATATTCTAACTGTTGTTATTGTTAAAAGTTACAGAATCTCACTCTCAGCAGAATTTGCAAACTTTTTTTTGCAAAAATTCTTCATTTTCGGTGCTTTTGCTGGTTATTCGACGACTTCGTTTCATCCTAAAAACAACAATGTAATATTGGTATTAAGAGCAATTTGTTTTCATGTGGAATAGACATAGCTTTGTTTTGTATTTCGTTGAGTGAAAATTCTTCTTCCTGCGATTTAATTTCCTCCACTAAACAAATGCCTAGCTCCATAGAATCTATGGGCTGCTTGAAGATGCTGATTTTTTAAATTAAATCTATTGCCTAATACTAGTTTTTTACATTTGTTGAAGCTTTTAATTTTAAATGGAATTACATTGTTAACATAACAAATGTTGTCTGGACATTTACTACTTAATGAAAAATCATTTTTGAAATGTTTTTTAATTCCATTTTTTTCAGTAAAACCTTTATCTTTTTCCTTTAAAATTCGGACTTCGTGTTTGACTTTATCTAAAATTTGTTGCAATATTTTGTTCGGTTGCCTAACATACTTTTTTAAAATTTGTAAGTAGTTTTCAAAATTATACGCCGAAAAGTTAAGTAAAGTTCCAAATTGGTTTACACTTTCAATTATATGTAAGAGGTTATGCACGTTATGAGAAATAGAATTCTCTCCAAATATATAAGAAAAGTTTTTCACAAATTCCTCTAACAACTTTTGGGCCACTTTTACATTTTTCTTTCACTTTTTTTTCTCATGACAGTAACCTGCAAGCGCATTGCAATAAAAGATATTCATGGGAAGGTATATTAGCCCCAAAAACAACGATGCCGGTGTACAATAATATTTGGCGAAATTCCGTTGCCTTGAAATTTAACACTTCCTCCAAACTTCTAGGGCGTCGAACGAATTCTTTTGGAATAAAAAATGAAAGGATTTCAAATGATTTTAAATGTTATTAATTTTCTCTTTTGAAATCTTAAAATTTAATTTCTTGTGAATCATTCTCAAAAGCATCTTCCGCATTACTCTCAAGTCTATAAGATGCATGCTGTCTATTAGCACTTGAGTTACCATTTTAACTCCTATTGTTTCTAGTGGAGTTTTTTGAGAAAGAAATAATTTCTTATAATGACTTGTAAACTTTCTTTCTTCGAAAGCTTAATCGGATTTTTTTATTTATTGTAGCTTCAATAAAATTGAACTAACAATAAGTAATCAAATCTTAACTCTAAAATTTTAATTTTTAAGTCCAGCCAGTGCCAGACAAAAATATTTGTTTCAGCGGTTGGTTGTTTTGTTGTTTACGTCTCTCGTGTTCGGCTGAGAGCAAGAGTGTCCCTCCTTCTCAGCCGAGTGTGGCCTCTAAAGTTAACTCAAGTTTTTTTATGTATGTTTTTTATGACTTCCATGTTAGACGACGATCAAGATGAACACCGAGATACTTTACTTCAGTGCGTTGAGGTACAGTTTGGTTATTTATTTGTATAGGTGAGCAGGTTTCTTTGCACAATGTAAAAGTGATTTGTAGGCATTTTTGTTCGTTAATTTTTATCCGCGATTGTTTTAGCCATTGTTCCAACTGGGGTATATAATCTAGCAGTTTGCGGGTGGCTTATTGATGGCTTTTGTGAACACTTAGAAAAGCTGTATCATCAGCGAATGTTGATATGTGTATGTTACTGCTTACCGGCAAGTCAGAGGCATATATCAGATATAGTACAGGACCGAGGATGCTGCCTTCGGCAACTCCGGCTTCAATGGGTTGCGGAGGGCTTAGAAAATTACCTTCTTTAACAACAAATTTTCGCTCAGTTAAGTAGCTTTCTAAAAGTTTAAGGATGTTTTCGGGCAGGTTTTGCTTTAGTTTATGTATTAAACCTTCGTGCCATACTTTATCAAATGCCTGAGAAACATCGATAAAGAGCGCAAACAATATTTCTTTTCTTCGAAGGTTATTTATGTTATTTAATAACCAAGCACAATGACAATGTTACACAATATATGTATATTTTAAAAAGTGTTCGTGTGTATGAAATAAGCAAATCGATAAGTTCTTGATTTACATCCATTCTTTGCGAAATCGAGAAAACATTTCTGAAACCAAGAAAAAGGTTCCAAATTGTTCCAGTAACTAAAACTGTTCAACTCGCCCAAGACCTAGAACAAACACTTACACATATCGCGAAATGCCGAAAGTGTCGCGAAAAAATGCAATATTGGAAACTACCCCCAAAATTTATTAAAACTCGCTAGAACTGTAAGGAAAGTCAAACACTCGGGAAAACGTGAAAATTATGAAAGTTTGCAAAAACTTTCTAAAATTTTAAAAATTACAAAAACGCAATATTGATTAAAAGTTCCTAAAAATGTAAGAAAGCCAAAAAATTTGGAAAATTTCGCGTTGCACAATTAGCTCAGTAGAAAATTTTAATGAATATTTATATAATATATAATATATATATATATATATATATATATATATATATATATATATATATATATATATATATATATATATATATATATATATATATATATATATATATATATATATATATATATATATATATATATATATATATATATATATATATATATATATATATATATATATATATATATATATATATATATATATATATATATATATATATATATATATATATATATATATATATATATATATATATATATATACTTATTAAACCTTCGTGCCATACTTTATCAAATGCCTGAGAAACATCGATAAAGAGCGCAAACAATATTTCTTTTCTTCGAAGGTTTTTTATGTTATTTATGCTGATATAATGTGTTGTTATTGCTTTTCTAAAACTTTCCATAAACTCATTTGATCAGGGTTGCATTTTTACAGAAGTCGAACGGCTTGTGAGATAGTGTAAAACAGCTATTATAAACGAATTATGCTGTAGAAGCTAACCAGGTATGTGAAGAAAAATGATTTATACAGTAATTTTGACTTAGCTGTACAATCAACTTTTCACGATTTTTAGTGCAGATAAGTCAAAAATGCTGTTAGCTGAAATGCGCTTACCTGTTTAAATGTGCCCGTAAGCACAATTATTTAGTGTGTCCAAAGTGCACTTAAAAAATAGGTTTGAAGAATAATCACAGAAAACAAATATTTTTTGCACTTAAGTCAAAATGCGGCTAAGATTGATTTTTTGTATAAAAATAGTTTTGAAATGTCAAAAATTTAAGGAACTTATCTTAAGGCCACTTAAAAAATTAATTTGTATGGGATTTTAAAGATTAGTGACACAAATTTATAATTTTGTGCAATTAAGTCAAAAGTGCGTTTAAGCAAAATACAGTTAAATAAAAATTGCTGTACTGCATTTACATCTGAGCGAAACTATTACTTGCGAGATTTCGAGCTAAATCTAGTTGTTTTTACTAGATTTCTATACAAAACGAAATCTACTTCGTCACTAGATTTTAACAAAATCTACTAAAGTCTACTAGTACTACTTAGTTATACAACCATGGTTTTGCTCATATAGTATACTAGAAAATAATACGTTGATACACAAAATATACTTTATAAGATGTGCGCATTAGTCCTTTTGAATTTGAAAGCTCTTTTTTTCGATGTAATTGGATATAAGAAAATAAAAAAGCTTAGTAAACTGTCTTTGGTACGGAAACGAAATCTTGATAAATGTCAAAAAAGCTTGGTGTAAACGGCATAGATTTCGCTTTATTGTAAATGTAGTGTAAAGTGAGTACTAGACAGATCAATATTTAGCTTCAATATATGCGTTTGTGTGCGTATGTTATGAAAATCAAAAGCATTTTGATATTCTTCAATATTTCCCCTCCGTATATGTGTAACAATTTTTTGTAAACAAACTCACACAAACACATATACTGAAGCTAAATATTTATCTAACAGCCAATTTAGACACAAAAACGGTAAAAGGCATGACATAAAAAAACATGGTCCTTCCACTTTAGGTGGAAGGACGATGTGAAAATGATGAAAACTTTCAAAGTGTCTTTTATTGCGAACATTGCAAAAATTCGCAAAAAGTTGCGAAATCGGAAACAAGACCTCAATGTATCAGAACGCCAAAACTGTGGGAGGTGATATACCCCCCCCCACCAAAACGAGTAAAATATACCCAAATTCTATTGAGTTTCTGAAAGAAGTTTTGCGACATAGTATGTTTTAATTAGAAGTTCCCCTCCTCAACAGCTCAAGCTGGATTTGCGCATGTCTTCCATAGACTCCAAAAACTCACAATATAGTTTGAATATCCCACCCCTGAACACAATTCTCATTTTCTTTTGGAAATTAGTAACGTTCAGTTTTTTAATATTTAAAAAATGTGATTTTGTAAAGTAAGGATGGTAGCTGGATTTTTAGTTTAAACGTCATATCTCCTTTTTTGTCAAATGATATATCAGAAAAAAAGAGAAAGTGGAACTACCTTATATACTCATACCATGGTAAGAGCTGTAATGTGTTTGCTATAGTCGTTTTGTCAAATCCAAATTTGTTTTTAATAGTTTCTTTTAATCCTTTTTGCTAAATTTCTTTTCAGTTCTATTATATTGATTATATTTTATCTTCTTGCACACTTTTGAAAAGTAAGTAGTTTGAGTTTGTCAAAATTGGACGGAATTCATCACACCTTTTCTAAACAATCTTATTGAAATCATTTTGAAAACTACCGTTTTTCATCACACATCTGAATACCTTTTTACTGAAAGTTAAACATCTTGTTCTGTGCTGCATTAGCCATTTTTTTAAATATATTTTTAAATATTAGCTTTTTTTGCTAACTGCTGTGTATTGAGTAACTTGTTGTGATGAAATTTCCTACTGTTTACCGCGCGGCTTGAAATCATGTGATTTCAAAAATCGAAAAACAGTGTTCTGTTAATCGCCGATTTGGTGTATTCGAAATTAATTGCTTGATTATGGATGTCAACCCAACTTCAGTTTCTTTGCCAGCCGGCAACTGAAATTTTGTCGTTGCCAGAAAAGCAGTAAATAACAACTGAAATTAAAACCTTTATACACCTTTTTAATCGAGCTCTTTCTTGGAAGTTATGCGATTTCAAAACGAGCGATTTACAGACAACCTCCTTAATCATTCTCTTATTTTTCATATCAATAAATACTTTTTAATAAAATAAATTGTCGTTTTTGATTTAAAATATTTATTATTGGCTGGCAAAGCAATGCCATATAATATTATACAATAATATAATAATTTACACTGCTGGCTTTTCTTAACACAAGTATTTCAAAATTTATATTGCTCAGTTTTTGTCTTCTGGAACAATTTACAATCCTAGCGAATGAAAATAGCCGTTTTACTGGTGCAGATGAGGGTAGTGGGTTATTGTATTTTAGAAATACGTTTTTAATAGCAGTGTGATTTGGGGTGAATTCGTAAATGCAGTAACTTTGTGCAACCGCTCTGCAAACTATTGCAACAGTAATAAAAATGCTGCCGTTGTTGTAGCAATCTGCGACAGCACTGTCAAGTGTTTGCGTAAGGAAACTCTTGACGAAAAACGCGTTGCCAAGTGTTTGTTTTCGTGCGCAGAACTTTGATTATTGCACAATTACTGAATTTACGAACGTACCCTTGTAGACAACTTGTCGGCCAGGTATAATAGTTTCCTGGTGAAAATTTCCCGAGTCACTGGAAACACGCTGCATGCTAACATCTGTTTGAGAGAAGTAGATATAAAAATACATAAATTATTGAAGCACAATAAATGTTTACTACATATGAGCGTTTTCTAGTTTATTTCACCAAAAAATGGTTTACATCTAAAATTTCAAAAATCGGTGATACACGTGTATCTTCATTTTGTATTTTTTTTTGAGAATCAATATACAAAATTTGTTCACTAGTACATACACACTTTTTCAATTGTCTTCACTCAAGGTAGATTTATTTACCAGGTAATCTTGGTTCCACAGCTGTTTAATATTTTTTTTATTTTATTTTTGGCTGTCAATTTTGTATCAAAATATACAAAATAAATAAATCTGCCTTGGTCTTCACTAGTCTTGAATATTTTAAAGTCAGTAAATCGGACAATGATTTGACATATGCCGACAATAATTTTAATTTTTCTGAAAAAAAGAAATATTCAAAAAGAAAATCTTATTTCTATGGGTATGCGATTAGTCAGATAATCAAATTTTTGATTAATTAAAAATGTGATTAATCAATTATTCAAGAATCCTGATTAATCAAAATGGTGATTAATCAAATAATTTTAAGTTCGATCATACAAAATGGGGATTATTTGATTAATCATGATTTTGAATAATTTATACTTTGAACAATTGAATAATTTGTGTTTTTAATTTTTGTCCTTTGTTTTTTATATTATGCTTTTGTTTTTTTTTTAGTTTTTTGTATTTCTTTCGTTTAACATATGTATGTGTTAAATTCATTTTGTTGAAAATATTGTTATTTTATTTTGAATAAAATTATTGATATTTGAGTAACCAAATTAAAATTATTTGATTAATTAGGATTCTTGATAAATCAATTAATTAATTAATCAGAATTTTGGTTAATCAATTAATCGCACATCCTTACTTATTTCTAATTTTGATATTTTCTTTACTTTTTTAAATTTTAACTTACAAAGCTCACGCAAAACACATATTTCTGGAATTTAATTTTTTTTGTCATAGTTAGTGTCTGGACGCGAAGACAATTATCAGCGTTTTTGACAACTAATACGTATTCTTTGTCGAGACAGCATTGTCAGTTGTAAACGCACTGTAAGAGCATATGTAGTAAAACAGTTATATAATATTACATTTGCTCGTGTACTTGATCATATTAAAAACTTATACAGCAAACATAATCAAGAATGTGATGGTAATCTGTAGTTGGTACCACTAAATACAACACTGCCTATGTAATGTCAATAAAATCAAAACCTGGCAACCAAGTACCACAATTAAACTTGGCATCACTCGACAACTGCCAATAGAATTCAAAATAACGGAAAATGGAAGTTTCCGGAATCTTCAGGAAATGGTAGCTAGAACTTACAAGATTATTCGAGACTGCTTAATTGCAATTACAAACAGTGACATTAAATTTAAACAACATCAGCTGCAAGAGCTGTAAACTTGATAACAGCGTGATTTGTTTAAGTTGCAAACATTAGAGTATGTGTGTGTGCGAAAATAAACAAACAGAAGAAAAATCTCATGCATCTACACACGCACATACACTACACCATAGCAAGACCAAATGATCATGCCGTATACTTAAAGATAAAAAGAGACAACTACATTCCAGAAAGTTAGCGAAGTTACCAGAAGGTTTTATAATCGACTATATAAGGGGAGGCTGCCAGACGACATAAAGAAGTGTGTTTTTAAACTTAGACGAGTAAACATCGCCAAGAATAGTTAGTGTGTACATCGCGTTTAGTTGTACGTGTTTTTTAAAGTATTACTGAGAATTTATTTGTAAAATAAATATCCGTGTTTTATTTTATTGCAATTCAACGAATCCTGTGAAAATAATAAAACCGTTTTTATGTAAAGGTCTAAAAACGTAACAATTGGTGTCAGAAGTAAAATTGCAAAATAAAATAAAAAGGACATTATTAATTAATAAAATAAAAAAAGGACATTATTAATTAATAAAAAGGACATTAATAATAATAAAAAGGACATTAAAAAAAATAGAAGACATGAAGTTTGAAGAGCTAAAAGTTGAGCAGCTAAAAAAAGAGCTGAGTAAGCTGGAACTGCCAACAACAGGCAATAAAGTGGAACTTCAGAAGAGGCTAATAGATGAGTTCAAGCAGCGTGGCATCGACATCGGGACATACGAATTTGAGGATAAAGAGGAAATAGAGGTATGTACTCGTGCCACGACAAGCAACATGGATTTAAGCACAATGTTCGCCGCTATGATGGAAAAATTTCAAGAAGTTAAAGAAACATCTAGAGGTAACAATGAGAGAATGCTAGCTGAAGTTAAGGCTGTTCAGGTGACATCTAAGGCCACAAATGAGAAGCTAGTAGAAATTTCGGAGGCCATAAATAGAAGAGAAGATGGCATTGAGGTACAAGTAAGCAAATTTGACGAGAAACTCTCAGAACTAGAGAATAAACTTCATAGCCTAGAAATTGGTGGCGTCGAAGTGCATGTAAAAGATGTGGACGAGAAATTGCATGACTTGGAAGCAAAAATTGTTAATCTTCAGTGTCAAGGAGGGCCAGTGAGAGTTATTCCAGAGGCTTTCAGCAGAGTAAAGCCGCCTTCAAGTTCCAGTTCGAAACAGTTGCCAGCAAAATTGTTTGGAACAGTGAAGAAAAGGCCATAGAGCTGATTTTGGCCTTAAAAGGAGCCGCAACAGAAGTACTTGAAACCGTACCAGGGAGCTGCAGAAATAATTTTGATGACATAATGGCGGCACTGCAGCGGAAATATGGTGGCGAACATAAGCGAGATATATACCGAATGGAATTGCGATGTAGTGGACAAAAGCCCAATGAGTCTCTACAAGATTTCGCAATCGAAATTGAGCGGTTAGTGCAGCTTACGTATCCAGGTGAAAACCACCCATTCCTGGATCATGTCAAAACAGAGGCGTTTGTTAATGGCATCCGTGATCCTGACATCAAGCTTGAAGTGTGTGCTACACAAAAGGCTACATTCGCAGAAATGGTTTCATTTGCACTAGCTCAGGAGACTGCTAGGGTGATTTGGAAGCCACAGGTGTGCAAGGTGCGGAACGTGGAGGTCATTGCCGAAAATGAGAGTGATCTAGTCTCTAGCATCAAGGAGGCAGTGAGACAAGCATTGGCGGAGAAGGACGGCAAAATAAAAGCTAAGTGTTATAACTGCGGCAAAGTTGGCCACTTCCAGCGCAACTGCAAGGCGCCAAGAAAAAGAGCCAGATCTGTTTCGCCACCAAGGAATAGTAAACGGGTGAACCAACAAACAACACAAGAGTCTCCGTTAAACTAAAACGAGCTAGCAATAAGGGGCAAGAGCTAGCTCCCACAAACGACGGCCCCACAATCTCCATATCAGTAATGCAGCAGAAAAATAGCAACCTTACTGCATGTGGATACATCAACGGCGAAAAGCACATCTTCACCATAGATACAGGAGCGTCGCAGTCAATAATCAGGCCCGATATAGTGAAGGGGAAGTGTGAACCTTTAAGGAATATAAGACTACGTACAGCTACTGGGGAGCCTGCCACTGTCTACGGTAAGACTGAAGCGAAGGTGACTATAGCCAAAATAAGCGTGAAACATGTGTTTATCGTTGCCGATATTGTTGACGAGGTTATTATTGGAGCCGATTTTATGATAAACCATGGCATCAACCTGCATATGGGGCAACAAGTGATGATTTGGCGTAATGTTGAAATACCGCTTGATGTTGGATATGACAATCAAACGCACGTAAGGAAACTAGTTGCTATTGAAAACCAGACGATACCACCGCAGTCTGAATCAGTAATATGGGCACGCATGGAGGGAGATTGTGAGGACAATCGGTTGTGGGTAGTAGAACCAACAGAAATTAAGAGCGAGCTATTAACAGCAAAAGCCCTCGTAAAAACTTGCAAAGGAGGAAAGATCCCTATAAGAGTACTTAATTTATCAGGCAACGAAAAAGTCGTCAACGGAAATTCTGCTATAGGCCAATGTACTCCACCAGAGGCAATAACAAACTGCGAGAGAAAGCCAGAACCAGCCAATATGTCCACAAAAGAACGTGAACAATTTGAAGAACACGTGGGGAAATGGGTAGCAGGATTAGCAGCTCCTGATAGAAATAAAGCTAAACAGCTGCTAAAAAGGCACACCAGCGTCTTCGCCTTGAAAGATCAAAGCCAAGGTAGAACGGCAATAGTGAAACATGAAATAAATACAGGCGAAGCGAGGCCGATCAAACAGCCACCCAGAAGTGTACCCCTAGCAAAACGGAATGAGGTAAAAGAACTCGTCCATGAAATGGAGCGGAATGGTGTAATCGAGCCATCTTCAAGTCCTTGGAGTTCGCCCGTGGTCTTAGTCAAAAAGAAGGATGGCAGTACGAGATTCTGCGTAGACTACAGAAAGCTCAATGACGTTACTAAGAAGGACAGTTATCCGCTACCAAGAATTGATGACACTTTAGACACGCTGGCTGGAACGAAATGGTTCTCCACGTTGGACCTACAAAACGGATATTGGCGGGTGGAGATTGCAGAGAAAGATAAGGAGAAAACTGCTTTTAGCGCGAGCGATGGATTATGGCAGTTTTAAGTTATGCCAATCGGGCTCTGCAATGCTCCAGCTACTTTTGAACGCCTAATGGAACGAGTGCTGAAGGGACTTCACTGGAAGACTTGCTTGGTGTACCTTGATGACATCGTCGTGAAGAGAGAAAGACTTTTGATGAGCACTTCAAAAATTCAACGCATATCATCAGCTGTCTTAAAACTTAGCGTGAAGAAATGTTCATTGTTCCAGAAAGAAGTAAAGTATTTGGGCCATCGAGTTACGGCAGACGGAATCTCAACGGATGAAGATAAAATACGAGCATTAAAGGACTGGCCTCGTCCGAAAAATCTTCATGAACTGCGCAGCTTTCTGGGCCTTTGTACCTACTACAGACGCTTTGTACCAAATTTTGCCAACGTCGCTGCAAGCCTGCATGAGCTGACCAAGAAGTCGAGGCCGTATCACTGGGGCGAACAGCAGGAGAATGCGTTCCAGACACTAAAGGATTTACTGAGTACGTCACCAGTACTAGCCTACCCCATAGCTGGAGAAAAATTTTTGCTTGATACCGATGCGAGCGGCTATGGCATAGGAGGTGTGTTGTCACAAGTAGTCAATGGCATAGAAAAAGTGATAGGCTATTATAGCCGTATACTCTCAAAGCCTGCGAGAAACTACTGTGTGACACGACGTGAGCTTTTGGCAGTGTTGGAGTGTATAAAACACTACCATAAGTACCTGTATGGCCAACACTTTACGCTAAGGACCGACCATTCGCATTGAGTTGAACGTCTTCAAAGCTACGACTTCAGCATCGAGCATAGAAGGGGCGTAAAGCATAACAATGCAGATGCTTTATCACGACGGCCCTGCAGCTTGGAGTGCAGACATTGTGTTAAGGCCGAAAAGAAGGAATGCGTTATTGATGTTCGGCTAACGCACATCGATTCCGATGAGGACTGGTCAGCGGCACAGAGAAACGACACCATATTGGCGACAATTATAGCAGCCAAAGAGGAAAATAGAAGACCTGCTCGCAATGTAATATCAGCTGAAAGCCCACTTGTGAAATCTTATTGGGCTCAGTGGAATAGCCTGAAGCTGATAAACGGCTGCTTGTACCGCGTATGCGAAAGTGCAGATGGTAAAATGGCTTCTAACCTAATAGTTGTGCCATCCTCGAAGGTGAATAAGGTTTTGCACGAGTTCCACAATGGTCCTAGTGGCGGTCATCTGGGAGTGACAAAAACGCTGGAGAAGCTAAAACAACGTTTTTATTGGGTTGGGTGTCAACAAGCCGTAGCCGACTGGATAGCAAACTGGCCACAGTGCATCGCAGCAAAAGGACCAGCAAGAAAAAGTCGAGGACAGCTGCAACAATACAACTCAGGTGCACCATTTGAACGGATAGCAATAGATGTAGCAGGTCCTTTTCCCGTCAGCGATGCCGGGAATCGCTATGTTCTTGTGGTGATGGACTATTTTACTAAATGGCCAGAAGTATATGCCATACCCAATCAAGAAGCAAGGACAGTTGTGAATGTATTTGTCAACAACTGGGTATGTCGCTATGGTGTTCCAATAAAATAACATTCTGACCAAGGTAAAAACTTCGAGTCTGCTATATTCCATGAAATGTGCGAATTATATGGGATAAAGAAAACAAGAACGACGCCGCTGCACCCACAGTCCGATGGCATTGTAGAAAGATTTAATCGTACTCTAGAGGAGTACCTGCGAAAAGTGGTAAGCGCGCATCAAAGGGACTGGGGCGAGCACATTCTTAAATTTTTGTTGGCATATAGGTCAGCTGTACATGACTCGACATCACGAACACCTGCTAAAATTGTCTTCGGGACGGAACTAAAATTGCCTGGTGATTTGGAATTTGGCGTTAAGCCTACACCAACAAGTGAAGAAGGCAGCAGCTTTACCCAAGAGCAAGAAAATTTAAAAGAGCTACATGAATTTGTACGCAACCGAATTAGAATAGCCAGTGACAAGATGGAGGCTAGATATGACCGAGCTGCGAATTCTGAGGGATTCAATGAGGGTCAATTGGTTCTACTTTGCAACCCACAACGAAAGAAGGGATTGTCTCCAAAATTGCAGACTCACTGGGATGGACCGTATAAGGTTATTAAAAGGTTGAACGATGTCGCCTATAGGATACAGAAGTACAACAGCCCAAGGTCCAAAATGAAAATAGTACACCTAGAACGACTGGCGCACTATGGAAAAGGTGATTGTGTGCCTATTCGGGACGAACAGGCTTAAGTTGGCGGCAGTGCTACGAAAAGAAAAATGCAGATTCAAATATAACGACATAAAAATAACAGCTGTGATGGTAATCTGTAGTTTGTACCACTAAATACAACACTGCCTATGTAATGTCAATAAAATCAAAACCTGGCAGCCAAGTACCACAATTAAACTTGGCATCACTCGACAACTGCCAATAGAATTCAAAATAACGGAAAATGGAAGTTTCCGGAATCTTCAGGAAATGGTAGCTAGAACCTACAAGATTATTCGAGACGGCTTAATTGCAATTACAAACAGTGACATTAAATTTAAACAACATCAGCGGCAAGAGCTGTAAACTTGATAACAGCGTAATTTGTTTAAGTTGCAAACATTAGAGTATGTGTGTGTGCGAAAATAAACAAACAAAAGAAAAATCTCATGTATCTACACACCCACATACACTACACCATAGCAAGACCAAATGATCATGCCGTATACTTAAAGATAAAAAGAGACAACTACATTCCAGAAGTTACCAAAAGGTTTTATAATCGACTATATAAGGGGAGGCTGCCAGACGACATAAAGAAGTGTGTTTTTAAACTTAGACGAGTAAACATCGCCAAGAATAGTTAGTGTGTACATCGCGTTTAGTTGTACGTGTTTTTTAAAGTAATAAATAAAGTGTTACTGAGAATTTATTTGTAAAATAAATATCCGTGTTTTATTTTATTGCAATTCAAAGAATCCGGTGAAAATAATAAAACCGTTTTTATGTAAAGGTCTAAAAACGTAACAATATGTAGTTAAATAGTTTTTTAATATTAGATCTGTTCGCATACTTGATAATCTGCCTGTTCACAGGATCCTATACGGAATTGGATTGAAAACGGAATTCAAATCTAATTCCAATTGTGAATGCGTTCGTGAAAACGTGTATTTAGTAATAAGAGGCTGGAAAAAATTTGTCCCACCTGCTAACTGTATAAATTAAAGGGCTCCTGAACTCCAATTCATGAACAATTAATTCCGTTTCTGAACGGAAATTTCGCAAATCAAAGTATAAACGAATTTCATGAATGCAATCAACCGGTTTTGTATAGAAAACGACACCAAACCAATCCGTATTAGATTCTGTGAACAGGCTGAATTTTAAAAGCTTTACAACAAACATAATCAGGAATGTAATGGTAAACGATCATTTCCAAAACGACTATTTTGAAAAGGTGTGATAAATTATTATGAGCCAATCTCGATGTATTGACTTTTAAATAGCACACTATAAAATAATAAAAAAAACAATTAAAGAATTCACAAGGTGTACTAATGTCATAGGTACTAACATAGTACAACATTTCAAATAGGACATATTTGAATACCCTGTCATATGTTCAAATACTAAAGACGAAAAAACTTCAAAAATTAAACATCAAAGTATTAAATAAAAAATATTTATGTACATACAATAAAAATACAAAAATGAAAATTCAAAATAGAATCGGTTTTATGCGAAAATTATTCAGCTGAACACATAGCACACTATAAAAACATATATGCATAAGTTGTAGTGTTATATAATATTTTTTTATTGAGAATATCAACAACAAACGTACAACTATTGTATAACGTTAGTACCTACAACAGTTAGAACACTTAGGACTACCTTGTGAATTCCTTCAATAAAATAGAACTGTGAAAAGAGATATATCAATGACATTAGACATTTTTGTGTTTGCAATTGTCAAAATCTGTTGCTAACGTAGCGTCTTCACGAGCCATTGATTTGTTTTGACAAAAGTCAAAGTCGATATAAAAAACACAACAATTTTTGGATGTTTTTATGTATGAAGTTTGATAAATGTTAGAACAAAATTATGTCTCGTGAAGACGGGGTGTAACAAAAAAATGACAGTGTAGATAGTAAATGCTAATGTTCGGACACGTGTTTGAAAATTGATGTTCAAACACAAGGCAGAGCAATTACCTCCGTCTCGACTAGCAATAAATATGTTAACATATATTGCAGCAGTTGACAAAATTACGTTATTGCTAATGGAGACTCATTGCAGGTGTTTGCAATATGTGTTGCAATTATTGTCAAAGATTTTTTGTTAACAATTACTGCAAACATAAATCGTCAAATTGCATAGTAATTTTTGATTCACATTTTTGTACTGCGTTTGACGTTTTTATAAAATGAATAAAATTATAACCATGAATAGTATTGCGAAAAAATTGTGTAGAAACACATTTTTCGTATTCAATATTACTTTTTATGTACATAAAAATCAGAAATACATTGATTTGTTAATAATGCATTGTATTGCATTGTGCTATATGTTGTCATATCGTTAACATAATAAAGCAATAAGCAATATTGCTATCTTTTTCTGCCGACGTTAAGGGCCATGGCGTCTTATCAAACTGTTTGATCAAACCCATTTAGATTTTTTCGTCAAACCATACTGGGGGTCTCCACGAGCAATAAACTTGGAAATAATTATGTTATCATCTGTCAAATTCTTTTTGCAACATCATATGTTCACGTGTGTACCGCAGAAACATTTATTTGCAAAAAAATTGCGACATAATTGTTCAAACTTATGTTCAAGAAATAATGTTGAACATAAGCTGTAAAATTTGATCGGCATTTATTGTTTGCGTGAATTAAACAAAAGAAACTTGTAGCTGTGGTAAAAATACAAAGTTTTTTAAATAAAATAAAGCAAATTAAAATAAAATAGTTTTAAACAAAATTAAATAAAAAACAAAAAACATCGATCCATTCACAGTGAATTTTTTAAGTTTATGTCCAATACCACAATACGTGTTCTATAGCTCAGAGCCTATACATGAACATATTTGTGCTGTTATTCTGCCGACGTTATTTCTTATGTCCGGAAATCAATATTGCGCGTGGAGACGTGCAGATACGTGTGAGTTTTTTTACTAACACAATGATAAAAAGGTGAGTTTGAAGCACCATTTGATGCGAGTTTGATAAGCCGCTTTATTGCTCTATTGCTGAGATATTTATTGCTAGTCGAGACGGGGGATTATGTTAGACGTTATTGCTCTATTGATGAGATATTTATTGCTAGGCGAGACGGGGGTTTTGTTACAACAAAAGCTGTTAAATTGAGTATGTATGTGGTTGTTTCTCTATATAGTTTGTTTGTTTTCATGGAAAAAGAAGAAAGGAAGTATACAAAGACATATTTCAATTGTTTTTTAGTTAATTGTACATTATTTACGTTCATATTCATAAACATTTTTATAAACAGAAAAGTAATAATATGTGGAATATTCATAAAATGCCGTGCAAGATTAGTACACGAATTTATAAACATTGTGTCCAAACATCTTTAAAGGTGGATTCACCCATTGTTTCCGAACAAAATTTTTGTCCGGACAAAATTTCGTTTACTGAGAGTGTTTTGCAACACGATTCGCCCATTTCGAGAAATTTGTCTGGAAAATCAAAGCTACCATATGTTGTATGTAAATAACAAATAAAAATCTCGCACAAAATTTTTTAGCAATTGGATAAAATACAAGTGTTTATGTTATTAACTATTAAAATAAATACTATGATATTACTCCCATGGCACATTTATTGAAATAAAGCAAGAAATGAAAAAATGTCTATAAAAGCATTCTTTGATGTGGCAACTCAGTACCACTTTGTCCGGACAAAAATTAAAATTAAACCAATTCAAGCTGAGAATGTTCCGAACAAAATTATTTCTCTCTCTCAAAGAGAGACGTGAAATTACATATAAAAAAATTTGTCCGGACAAAAATTTTGTTCGGGTGAATCCACCTTAAGTTTACCCTACCTCAAGGCGAATTCAAAACAGGTGGACTGATAGAACACCTGTTTATTTTTCGTTCATTTTCTCTGTTTGCATTTTTGATCTAGTAAATGTCACATGCTTCGTTGACATATTTTTCAATACTTTTTTGACAAAAAATGCTTATTTTTAAAGTGAGGGTAGTTAGGCAAGTTTTTAGTTGCTTTGTTTTTGAGGGCAAACTAATGCCGCATCACTACAATGTATTTTGATGTTTTGGAGCTCAGCCATAGTTTCAATAAAGACCTGACAAATTTACATATACTACAATGCAAATAAATTTATAAAAGTTTATTTTTTCAGACTAATATTTAGCATGATCAGTAAAGCGCCCCACATACTTACAATATAATTGTGCCATTTTTCAGATTGCACAATAATATCGCCAATGTATATATCATTAGGGTGCGCCTTATATGTATGGGCCAAATTTTTTTTCAAAATATGGATTGTAACTCCCCCAGAAATGTTCTCTGTACTAAGAAGATACTTTGTGGAAAGTTATAGGCAGATTGTAACAGGAGAAGGCGTGCCGCAACCGCCCACAAGTTGTCAAAATTTTTTTAATTCATATAGAAGAACTACAAATGCTGAGTTGAGGGTTGGCTTACGAAATATTCTGACAATTTTTAGGTGGATTATAGTAAATTTATTTGTTCTGAGTGTAAAAACGTCCTTAAAATTATAATCAGACTGCGGTTTTGAAAGTTATGACATTTTTTCATACACTTGCTCAGCCTTATGTTGATTTTAACAGTTATTGTCAATATGAGTAAAGTTTTTTGTTTGTAAGGTAGGACAACGGATAAAAAATGCATATCAAATAAAATATGGCAGGTCTAGAACTTTAATAATGGATAGTTATTTAATCTCGCTACAATTTTTAAACAAAACGGTGAGTCCCCCAATTAAAGTGTTCTACTGGTGTTAGAAAGTTAAAAAGTAAAATTGTTAAATAAACAAATAAAAAAATTAAAACAAATAAGTTTGTGAAATTAAAGAAAAAATAAATAAAATGAACACAAGGCAAAAAGAAGAAGTGTATCTTCTCGGCTATGGTGCCAGCCATGTAATAGGTGCGAAGCTGCCTTCTAATGCTCAAGTTTTGCATGTACTGTTTTATAACATGAGGAAGGTAAAGCTAAAGCTTCGTGCAAGTGATTCTCTTGTAGTAAAAGAAGTAGAACTTTTATGGAACAAAGCACGAATACCAATAATATCTACTGATAAATGCGATTTAAAGGTAGAAAGTTTATATTTAGAATGGAGAAATTTACAGAAAAGCTCGAAACGCCAAACATTAGTACAGGAGAAACTAGAGAAGGATTTTGTTGATAAATTTGACGATTTGTTTGACGTTGCTCATTCTAATGCATTGGATATGATCTCTATAGCGGAAGATAATTTTTTTTTAATAAATCAAAGAAAAAAAGGGAAGACCTGGAGCAATGATAGGTAGTGACAGCAAATTGGCAAAAAAAGAAAAAGCCAAATCGATTCGAGAGAAGAATAAACAACGTTTTCAAGACAAACATACGGTCGTATTGCAAGGTAAATATTAAAGTTAAAGTGTGCTTTGTACTAATTTATATGTTAAAAATGATAATTCTATATTTTTGTAAAACTATTTTATTTTTGTAAAACTACATTATGTGTTCCCATATTTCTTAAACAATTTTGTAGGCGAATATGACAACTTTGAATCCCAGTCAAGTGACGAAGAGACTATTGACAATTACGAAATTGAAAAAATTCCAGACCCAATGTATGAAATAGGTGCCACTACTTCAAGAAAAAAAAGAGGTCGACAAAATTTTATAACACCAAAGCTAGTATCAGTTTTAGATAAGTGTAAAGTAAGTGATCGCGATGCCGTTTGAATTCTAATAGCAACTGCTCAATGCAACTGCACCATGACGTAAATGATTTAGTAATAAATGCCACTTCGATCTGCCGGGCACGTACGAAGTTTCGCTTTGATGCAGGTAAGAAAAGTCGTGAAACGTTTCAAAAGAAACATATTACAGCAGTAACTGTTCATTGGGACGGTAAAATGTTGCCATCATTAATGGGCAGGGAACGAGTCGATCGTCTTCCTGTAATTATAGCTTTTGACGGAACTGAGCAGTTACTCGGGATTCCGGCGATAAGTTCAGGTACGGGAAAACATCAAGCAGCGTCCGTCTTTGATTTACTTAAACAATGGGAGCTCGATAAAAAAGTTGAAGCACTGTGCTTCGATACAACCGCAGCAAATACAGGAAGGATTCAAGGTGCGTGTGTGCTTTTGGAACAAACACTCAACAAAGATCTTCTGTATT
Organism: Panzeria rudis; assembly: GCA_956483635.1. Lineage (NCBI taxonomy): Eukaryota > Metazoa > Arthropoda > Insecta > Diptera > Tachinidae > Panzeria > Panzeria rudis. Next base: position 56,905,031 of record OY101451.1, read on the forward strand.
ACCCATGTCGTATCACATTTTTGAAATATTTTTGCGGAGCGTATTTGAAGCAAAAATGTCAACATCTTCTGGTCCCACTGTCAAAATATTTCACAGATTCAGGGATGACTGGAGTAAGGTAGATAAAAGTAATTTTAAAGCTGGTGTTCAAGACATATATGTGAAAAATGTAATTGGGGATACAACGGAGATATATGAGTTTGTTTTAATTAGTTTAAGCAAAATGCAACCACGGGAAGATTACAAAGAACTTCCTAGGAGGGACGCTTCCAAATTTTACATTTCGAATGCCCGGAGCATTCCACCATGCACGTTGGATGTCTAAAGCAATATACTGCTTGAAAATGTATTTATTTCGGTACCAGCTTTTTTCGTCTGACTATGAGATTAATGCCATTCGAGATGTATGTATTTTCATTATAAAAATATATTTAAATTTTGGATTAAAGCGGCAATTGCAACAGAAGCTCCCTATCAGGATTTGACATTATAAAAAAGTTTATATCTTTACAACAATGTTGATGAAAATTTAAGTCGAGAGCTAACTAGAAAGTTTTGCAGCCATTTGTGGTACATTTCGCCAGAATTAGTAGCGCTTTCTTTCTTTGATAAACAAATTTCAAACGACTCAAAACGACTTATGGTAGCAGCTTGAAATCAGCCTGATGAAGATGACAACAAGAAAATTACAATTCTTCCTGATTAAATAGATCAGTATATGGACAAAAATATCGAGAATTTTATTTCGCAAAAGACCTTAAATTTGTTCGAAAGGTATTCAATTTCAACGGATTTTGTACAGAAAGATCCTGGAGAATGGCAAATTGATCAGTCGTATAAAATTGGTTTGGCTTTTGTAAGTAAATTGAGGGTTGTTAACGATACTGCAGAAAGGACTGTAAAGCTTAAGGAAGAATTTCATCAAGTTTTATCACATGATGAAGAAGAAAAACAATGTATAATGCAAATTGTAGCTGATTATAGGAAACAATATCCTAACGCAAACAAATCAGTTTTAATAAGTGAATAAATTGTTTCGAAATTTGCTTAGTAAAAACTAGTTAGAAATAGTATTTCATAAAAATAATTATTTTTAAATAAGTATAATGAGCAAATGTAAATAGCTAAATAATATAATATTATTAAACAACCACAATAAATTAAACACAACAGAGGCTTATTTAAGTTATTTTTTATAAAAAATAATTAATTTCATATCAACTATCAAAATCATACTGTTTGGAAAAAAATGGCATAACTTAAAATAACAGTGTTTGAACATTATTCGTTATGGAAATCAGATTCAGAAGGAATAGATTAATTATAATCTTTCCAAAAATATTTAAGATTTCAACACGAACTTTTTAAACATCTGTGGTAATTTTGTATTTTGAAATTTATTTTGATATTACCATTTTGTGGGCGGATGCGGCACGCCTTCTCCTATTCCAATCTGGCTGAAATTTTCAACAACGTATTTTTTGGCTACAGAGAACATTTCTAGGGGGAGTTAAGGTGGACTTTTTCACTTTTAAAAATAAGGCGCACCCTAATATATCATATTAGGTTGCACGAAATTTTAGCCAAAATCAAAAAGCTTTTGATTTTTATTTCACAATAAAGAAAATTGTGTAGTGTGTTGGCAACATTACTCATTGTTATGTTTACTTTTTCACGGTCAGGAAAATTGTGCAATATTTTGATTGAAAGTTTTGTGCAATTTATTGCAGAGTGTAGGTCAAAACGACAATAATATGTACAATAATATGTGCAATAATATTGTATAATAGGTCGGACGCTTAAGAGCTTGAAATTATAGAGGCATTTTGTGAGCTAACCTTATTTGACATATTTTAAGCCGAATACTTCGCAAAATTTAAATTTGATTCAGATAAAAGTGGCATGTGTACGAGCGGACGAAAAGGATAAAATATTTTATCACAATAAAAAAACTGCAATAAGGAGGTTTTCTAAAATATATAGAAAAATTATTAATTGTACTAAATAAACTATCGTACTTTAAAAATACGAATAGTTCCAAAAATGGTACAATTGTACCAACTTTGCCATCACTGGTCCAGACTATCGATCATGTTTGACACTCAACCCGTCATTCGAGAAAAAATTTGACACACAAACATAGAAAATAACAATATTTAATGCGCTTTATTGATAACAATTTTTTATAATGATTTTTTTTATTTAATTATATAATTTCTTTTAATTTAACAACTCCTCGTACGATTTTGTCCAAGGTATATTGAACAGGTACCACTACAAGAACAGCTGTTTTAGTAAGTTTGAGAATGTGTGCGTCACACAGGCAATAGATTTTGACACATGTCTGGGATTTTTCTATCAACAGCGGGTATGGGTTAGTAAATTTGAGAGAGCTTATGAATGTGTGTGACTCAGAGATAATGGATTTGACATATTTCTGTGGTATTTCTACCAACAAAATACATGTGTTTTTTGGTGTTGTATTTGTTTTAGTAATGGTGGTACCTGTAATGAATATGCCTTGATTTTTTCTTAACATCTCACACAGACAACCTTGCATTTTATAAATATATATGAATTCCCTATATAAATAAAGTTCCTCGCCCAAGCTATGAAGTTTATGCTACAAAAAATAGCTTTTGACTGACATTTTCTGATACACACTATCCTAGCCGAATTCATAACACGTGGACTGTACAGATCAGCTGTTTATTTTTTGCTCATTTTTTCCGCTTATACTTTTGATCTGGTTAGCATGTCAAATGCTTTGTTCACATATTTTTATGTACATTTTTTGACAAAGAAACCGGATATTTTCCAAAGTGAATTAAGGCGAGTCTACCTATTGTGAATTTGCTTTGACACTATCAGTCAAACACCATTATGGACGCTGACTGTCACTCAACCGTAAACATGTTTGTGGTTGACTGCTGACTGACGAAATTTGCGGCCACAACAAGAGAAATTCATAACAGGTAGACTAGATTATTATATAAGCTGTTCGACTTCTGTACAAAATGCATCCCTGATATAATGTGTTGTTATTGCTTTTCTAAAACTTTCCATAAACTCATTAGATCAGTGTTGCATTTTCGACAGTAGTCGAACGTCTTGTTAGATAGTGTAAAGTAGGCATTACTAAAAACGTATCGTTGGTTTTGTCACGTAGAAAATCATCATAAAGTAGATTTTTTACGTAGTAAATATCAAACTAATGACAAGTGCATTACAATCTAATACTAACTGCTAACAAAATCTTGGGGTGATACGTTTTCTATAACTAACACCCCGACCACAAGAGCAATAAGTTTGTCAATGATTGCCGTGGCAACTGTCAAATTCGATAGCCGATACAAGATATTTACGTATGGACCGTATGAATTGTGTTCAAATACATATTCAGCAACAAATTTTCAAATACATTGCTGAGCAATAATCTTTTAATACAAGCTGTCAAATTCAATTGCCATTTGAGTTTTTTTTTGTGAAAAGTGAAAAAAATTAATTAATTTATAAAAGAAAGTCGCTGGAAAATGTAAAAAATTATTATTTATGTAATTATAAATTACATACATAAAAGAACTCAGTGTAAATAACTAACAACCTTCTGCAGAAAAATTGTCAATTTAATGTTTTAACAGCCTAACCCACGATGTCGATCGACAACTCGAGCGATTGGCGACAAGTCACTCATTATAGTTCGTTTGAGCGACCCACTAACTATGGACTTGTCGGTCGTCAAGCTTTACGTTGTTCACTTAATGCATTTACTCATAGTCAAATTAACATATTGCCACATCAGAGATTTCACAAGTAAAACGCTACTTTGAAAATAAAAAGCACTGAAATGTGAAAAGTGTACCATAGAAAATACAACTCTATGCTAATTAAACTTAAGGGCCAAATAAACTACGCAAGCGGCTTGCCAAACACGACAGAAATTTGCGTTTGTACAAGCCTGTTGTGTAATAAATGGCGATGTTTCTACGTTTGGCAAGCGGCTTGGCAAGCTGCTTGCAGAAAAATAAAAAATTTTGATATTTTGACTGCCATATTGAATTTGTGGCAAACTGATTGTATAATCTATTGTAAAATTAGCTCATTTGCACAAAATTTCCATAGAGTGAGGTTGTCGTGGAAAATTACAATTTCAATTAGTGATTAATGTGAAAAATCTTTGCTTGTACGAGCTAGTTTTGTGTAGCCTGTGTGCAAATGAAAAAAGTATGTTTGCCAAGCCGCTTGCGTAGTTTGTTTGGCCCTTTACTACAAATGTAAACAAAAGACATGTTTCAATATTGTGACACAATAAATACATTTTTGTATGTGATTTATGAACATATTTTATAATCAGGAATTTTTGTCAGATTAAAGCCACTTACCCATTATTGGATGCGTAATTTAGTAGCCTTTCAAAGATATAACTCGTTTTGATCAAGCTAGCATTTGGTCCTGGATGGCGCTTGAAAACTTGAAGCAATATACCGATAAAGCCGCATGCGTTCTTAATGAGCTAAATATTATAGCTTTATTTACGATGACATCTACAATCTATTCTAAGGAACAAGTGCTCAAGCAATCATGAAAACACTAATTCATTTTGGACGCGTTCAATTATATCTTGCTTGGTAATAACGTTTTCTTAAAACTAGTCATGCTTTATTAAAGGTCTGCAATAACACTTATTTGTAATACGTGTGGTCCCTTCTGTAGATTCCAGCAATATCGAAATAATACTTTTCACCAGTTCGCTATAACAATTTTAGTAAATGCTCTATACAAGCTAAAAATATTGATCTTGTTTCTGGAAGTAGATAGCGGCCATACATTGAAGACTTTAAATCATTTGAGAAGAAATTAATTTTACATTTAAGCGGCCTTCAGACTATAAGATTTAGTATTAATACTTGTCAAAAACTCAAATCTTAAGTAAAAATCCAGTAGTGTGAAAACAAATTGTTATGATCAGTCAAATAATACGTAAAGAAATTTGACAGTATTATGGTATTCGTCATTTTTCATTTTATCAGGGTTGTCTTTTGCACAAACAAACAGGAATAACAAAAACAGTTGTGTATTTGTTTGCCGACATAAATAAAGAAAAAGAAGAACGAAAAAATTTGCCTTATTGCAAATTATATATGTTACGTTTTATTTGGAATGTGATAGTGTAGAAACAAAAGGTAATGAGAAGATTTTCTTTGAAATTTTTTGACAGTCAGACTGATTTTGATTTGATTTTCGTCTTACAAAATCTAATAAAAATCTCAAAGCTTGTACTACAATGTGAAATGGCCTTAAGTGTAACTTGGACGACTGCAGGATGTATATATCATGACGATTATATCCTTTAGCTACTTATATCATATAGAGTTAAATTATGGACTTAGAGATTAGAAAAAGATTGCAACATTATTTTGGATCGTTTTCTTTTACCCATTGCACAGGAAATGTGCAAAGATATGTCGCCATTATTGTTCTTTATACTAGGATTGGAATAAGCTGATAGTAGAATTCTCAGTACGCAATCGTGTCCATAACAACAGGATGTATATAGTGGTGTGTCACCATCGTTATGGCAGATATTTGGACTGGCCCCATGTTTTAGTAGTTCGCTGTATCATTGACATTAGCCATTTTGAACTGAGAAACCATACTTTATACAGCTGATATTATAAGCACAGCACTTCTACACTTTTTCGCAAATCAGAGGCTCGTATGTCGTTTTAGAATCAATACCACCTGATAAAATTTATTCGCCTTGCATCGGCAATAACCATTCGCTTCATGTAAAGGAGTATTAAAACACCGTCAATATATAACCAAACTATCAAAATCTATATTAAAAAATATATATATTTGTAGTTTCACATTTACATATTGAATTGGCTAAGCCCTGCGCATACCTTGTCATTATGCCTTCACTATTGCATTCAATGATGCTTCATTCTCTGGTTTAAAGAAATACAAGTGCTTAAAAACCCTTAAATTGTACTAAAGTAAAACAATTTTATTTTAGCAACACTGACAAAATTGAGGCAGACTACAACGCTGCTCAAAATTTTAACGCAGTCGAGAATTGAAATTTAAATGTAAGAGAAGTCTGGCAACATATTTATATGCATATACAGAGATAAATTAGAGAACATGTTCCCAACTTGCATGCAGCGTAAGGTAAATGTCCTCCAACATTACAGGAGGTAAGAAAAATCTTTTTTTTACTAATATTATTGAAAATTATTGTTAAATAACAATATTAAAATTAATGCAAAGCAATAATTTTTAGATTTCCATAACAAAAAACACATATTTTTAGTATGCCTAAACTTTACAAAATGCATACATATATATATATATATATATATATATATATATATATATATATATATATATATATATATATATATATATATATATATATATATATATATATATATATATATATATATATATATATATATATATATATATATATATACATATATATATATATATATATATATATATATATATATATATATATATATATATATATATATATATATATATATATATATATATATATATATATATATATATACATATATATATATATATATATATATATATATATATATATATATATACATATATATATATATATATATATATATATATACATATATATATATATATATATATATATATATATATATATATATATATATATATATATATATATATATATATATATATATATATATATATATATATATATATATATATATATATATATATATATAGGTCCCTGATCGTGTTTTTTTATAAGCAACGTAATTTTTTTTCAAACAATAACTATTATTAGGCAACGTAAAAAAATAAATGTTGAAAATAAAAATTTAAGCAACAGAAAAGAATAATAACTATTATCAAGCAACAAAAAAAAATATAAATAAAAGTTATGAGTAACAGAAAAAAATTTTTGTTAATTATAACAATTATAAACAGACGCAAATACATATTTGTTAAAAATAACAGTTATTTCAAGACGAAAAACTATTTCTCATATTTTAACAGTTATGTCTCAACTTTTATGCATATTTCTGATAACGGTTCGGTCTCTGATTTAAACAATATTGTTAACAAGAAGTCACAGTCACAGAATCGTACAAACGTTAGTGCAAACAACTTAAAATGTTGACAATATTCTAACTGTTGTTATTGTTAAAAGTTACAGAATCTCACTACTGAGCAGCCTTGCAAACTTTTTTTGCAACAATTCTTCATTTTTGGTACTTTCGCTGGTTATTCGACGACTTCGTTTCATCCTAAGAACAACAATGTAATATTGGTATCAAAAGCAATTTGTTTTCATGTGGAATAGATATAACTTTGTTTTGTATTTCGTTGAGTGAAAATTCTTCTTCCTGCGATGAAATTTCCTCCACTAAACAAATGCCTAGCTCCATAGAATCTATGGGCTGCTTGAAGAAGCTGATTTTTTAAATTAAATCTATTGCCTAATACTAATTTTTTACATTTGTTGAAGCTTTTAATTTTAAATGGAATTGCATTGTTAATATAACAAATGTTGTCTGGACATTTACTACTTAATGAAAAATAATTTTTTAAATATTTTTCAATTCCATTTTTTTCAGTAAAACCTTTATCTTTTTTCTTTAAAGTTCGGACTTCGTCTTTGACTTTATCTAAAATTTGTTGCAATATTTTGTTCGGTTGCCTAATATACTTTTTTAAAATTTGTAAGTAGTTTTCAAAACTATACGCCGAAAATTTAAGTAAAGTTCCAAATTAGTTTACGCTTTCAATTATATGTAAGAGGTTATGCACGTGATGAGATATAGAATTCTCTCCAAATATATAAGAAAATGTAGAAAAATTCAAAGGCAACAAGACAAAATACTCCGTACGATTACAGCAGCGCCATATTATGTCAGAAACAAGCGAATTCATAAAGACCTAGACGTGCCGCTGGTTAAGACAGTGTTTTCTAAACACGTGACAAGCTACATAAGAAAACTTGAGTTGCACCCAAATCCCCTAGCCCGAAACATCATTAACTTTAGAGGCCACACTCGGCTGATAAGGAGGGACACTCTTGCTCTCAGCCGAACACGAGAGACGTAAACAACAAAACAACCAACCGCTGAAACAAATATTTTTGTCTGGCACTGGCTGGACTTAAAAATTAAAATATTAAAGTTAAGATTTGATTACTTATTGTTAGTTCAATTTTATTGAAGATACAACAAATAAAAAAATCCGATTAAGCTTTTGAATGGGAGCTCCTTTAGGCTCCACTTAATCTCCCTTTTTTTGTTGCATTTTCTACCCCTTCGTACGGCCACACCCACAATGCTAACCGTCAGCTATTGTTATATTTAACTATAATAAAAATATGGTAGCCCCACAAAATACCATAAATTTCCCAAAAAGCAGCTGTTCAACAGTAACAGCATGTTTACAGAACCCAATACGCCTATAATACGCGTAAAAATATTGACATCAATCATGTTTGCGGTGTTATATCGCGAATGGCATTGTCCATTTGTAAAAAACTTAACCCGTAATTTTTTTTTTTTTTTTGGTATTTAGAAGACGGAAAGTGACGTCATTGACGCTAAAAACAGCCAATTGGAAAATAGCATTCGTCTTAACAATTAATTGTTAAAATAACATCACTTTCACATAAAAAACTGGAAAACTACCATTATTTGATATAGTTAAAACACCGCTACCGATACCGAAATAAAAGAAAAAGTTAATACCACTACCGCTACCGTTATTCGTTTCGGTTGCCAACTTTGTTTGAAATGTATACATACATAGTAAGCATGTACACAAGTAAATACAGAAAAATATACTTATATATGTTTATTGCCTTCATTGATTTGTTGCTCTATATCTTTCAAATTCTCTTCAGATTTTATTGCAAATATTTTTGATAACTTATTGGAAGTTTCGTCGTGCTTTATTAATATTGTAGTGAGGACATGTTGGCTGGTCAATGCTTCCATTATTTTTTTATTCTGTTCTTTTAAGGTTTCTACAAAGATAATAAAAAATAATTATGTAGAATAATATATAAAAGTCTATACTACATACATACATATGTATGTACAAGAGTGCTTCAAAACAAAATTTTTTTTTTGCTATAATCTCAAAAGCTTCTCATAGTATGTATAAAAAAAGCGCTCCCACAAGATCAGCCCCATATTTTGATCCTACGTGAATTACAGAATTATCAAAAATATTTGTATATTAAAGATAGTTCTTTATTATTACAAGTGAATCTTAAGACTTAAATATAAAGTGTAACTTAACGTCTATTTATAGTAATAATATGTTACTCTTATCTCTAGTTATGTTTATTTAGGATCTAAATGTTATCTTTCTTTATTAATATTTTGAGTCTAGTCTTTGTTATCATTACTAATGATTTGGCTGGTAGTACTTAATTAGTTTCTTGTATTTGTTTAAGATTTAAACTACTTATGTTTATAGATTATTAATTTTTACTTAAGTCTACGGATTAGATTTATTTAATTATGTCCACACATTAGATATATTCACTTATGTATGTCTACAAATTATTAGAATAAGGAGTAACTCGCGAAGCTCAACGAATTTCAGTTTTCCCATACGAATTACATGGAACAATTTATTTTTTTCGTATTTGTCAAACAAAATGCGAAATAATTTTTTTTCATTTTGATGGGCATATTCTTGTAAAAAATTATATTTTTCATAAAAAACCACTTGTGGCTGAGGCCACACGAGCGTTTTTAAAACGCGGCGTTTCTGCTTTTTATATTAAATTTGAAGTTTTAAAAAATTTAGAACTTTCAAATTTAATATAAAAAGCAGAAACACCGCGTTTTAAAAACGCCCGTGTGGCCTCAGCCTAAACGATTTTTTCGTAAACTTAAAGGGTAAAAACTTATCAGACTTTGAATACTAGTAATTACAGTACTGAAAGCAAATACTTCATAGCTTATGCCCACTTTGTTCCTAATATTTAAACTCTGATAACTTTTTACCCGTTAAGTTTACGAAAAAATTGTGCAAAAGGCTTTTTGTGGAAAATTTAATTTCCTACAAGAATATGCCTATCAAAATGAAAATAAAATATTTTTTGTAGTTTTGTTTGACAAATACGAAAAAAGAAATTGTTCCATGTAATTTGTATGGAAAAACTGAAAGTCATTGAGCGTCGCGTAGAATCGAAATATGAAGCTAATCTTGTGGGAGAGCTTGTTTTATACCTACTAGAAACTTTTGAGATTATAGCCCTTGAAAAAAATCAAAAAAGAAATTTTTTGAAGCACTCTAATGTACATATAACTTTTTAACTTCAAATTAGGACTGAATTTGAAACCTGAATTTGGAAAAGAAAGAATTTGAAGTTAACAGCCTATACATTCATACATACATATACAATGTATTATAAGATTTGATTATAAAGAAATATCATCACTTACCTGTTTGGTTTATAAATAAGTCTGTGATATAAGTTTTTATATCTGTTGTGCGATTCTCTATTCAATTTTAACAATAGTTGTCATTGTAAGAAATTTAACAAGCAAATTGTCGATTTTGCTACTCTGTAAAATTTTTAACAATATTTGCTATTGATTAACTAGCCACAATAATTTTTCTGTTGTCAATGTATAGACAACGAGTCAGCTGTTCATCCGTAGCACGTACTTTATTCTAACAATTAAATGTATTGTTCTACAACAAAATACACACATATAAAACTTTTACATTTAAATAACAATTTTTCTATTATTTAAATATTTAATTTAACATTTAGTACCAAAAATAAAGACATTGAGGAAAAATTTTTTTTGTACACTGTTTGGAAATCACAAATTCATTTGTTTTTGTTATATTCCTCTTAGCGCTTTTCGTTTTTTTTAGCAGAGATGCCACATGATGTCAAATTTAAACTAGAGACCCAAAACAACTGTTAAAATTATTTTTGAATTAAAAAAGTTACAATAAATAAATATATATATATATATATATTATATATATATATATTATATATATATATATATATATATATATATATATATATATATATATATATATATATATATATATATATATATATATATATATATATATATATATATATATATATATATATATATATATATATATATATATATATATATATATATATATATATATATATATATATATATATATATATAAATATATATATATATATATGTATATATATATATATATATATATATATATATATATATATGTATATATATATATATATGTATATATATATATATATATATATATATATATATATATATATATATATATATATATATATATATATATATATATATATATATATATATATATATATATATATATATATATATATATATATATATATATATATATATATATATATATATATATATATATATCGGGCTAGGGGATTTGGGTGCAACTCAAGTCTTTTTATGTAGCTTGTTTCTGACATATAATGGCGCTGCTGTAATCGTACGGAGTATTTTGTCTTGTTGCCTTTGAATTTTCCTACATTTGATGCCGAGGCAGTGCCCCGTAACTGGATTCCGTAGCACCATATTGGTTTTAGAATGGATTTGTATAGAAGAAGTTTACAATCTAGGCTCAGGGTAGAGTTCCTTCCAATGAGCCAATTCATTTGAGCTGCTTTTAATTTCATTTGGGTCACTTTTGTATTTATGTGTGACTTCCATGTTAAACGACGATCAAGATGAACACCGAGATACTTTACTTCAGTGTGTTGAGGTATAGTTTGGTTATTTATTTGTATAGGTGGGCAGGTTTCTTTGCACAATGTAAAAGTGATGTGTAGGCATTTTTGTTCGTTAATTTTTATCCGCCATTGTTCCAACTAGGGTATATAATCTAGCAGTTTGCGGGTGGCTTCTTGATTGCTTTTGTGAACAATTAGAAAAGCTGTATCATCAGCGAATGTTGATATGTGTATGTTACTGCTTACCGGCAAGTCAAAGGCATATATCAGATATAGTACAGGACCGAGGATGCTGCCTTCGGGAACTCCGGCTTCAATGGGCTGCGGAGGGCTTAGAAAATTACCTTCTTTAACAACAAATTTTCGCTCAGTTAAGTAGCTTTCTAAAAGTTTAAGGATGTTTTCGGGCAGGTTTTGCTTTAGTTTATGTATTAAACCTTCGTGCCATACTTTATCTAATGCCTGAGAAACATCGATAAAGAGCGCAAACAATATTTCTTTTCTTCGAAGGTTTTTCTAACCACGTTCACGAGTCTATGTGTTTGGAATGCATCCAGTACGATTCAGTATGGGTGTTAGCTTACTCATAAGAAGCTTTTCAAATAGTTTTGAGATGTTAGACAATAGGCTTATAGGCCTATAGGACTCCACCTTCGTATGATCTTTGCCTGGTTTAGACATCATGGTAATCAGCGAAACCTTCCACTCTGCGGGATAGCATTTGAGGCGCAAAATACTGTTAAAAATAAATAGAATTATCCGTTTTGCAGTATAGGGTAGCTCTAAGCGCATTTTATTGCTTATTTTATCAGCGCCTGTAGCTTTTTTCGAGTTTAAGCCCGCAATATAGTGTTCAATCTCACGAATATTGAACCTCAAAGTAACATCTGGTATAGCGAGGACTGGTGGAAGCACAACTATAGTATCAGACGTATTTGGAGTAAATACTTTCTGCAAGTGGTTTACAAACAGAGTACCTTTTTCAGCGTCAGTTATTGCCCAGTCTCCATTCGAAGTTCGCAATGGAGGCTTATATATCACTGGTCTTTTGAGGCCTCGGGCTGCTCTCCATAGCGAATAGTCTGTTTGAGGTGTTGCGTCGGGCCCATTCAGAAAGTTTTGAAGAGAAGCGGTTTTTTTATATTCTAGTAGAGTTTTCAGCTGTTTAGTACATTCCTTCAGCCTATATGTTAGCTGAGGGGTCTGTAGCGTTGCCATTCTCTATGAACTCTTCTTTTTCGGATAAAAGCCGTTCTATATCTTCTGGAAATATTTTATTCTACCTCACCTGAAGATTTGTAGTAGTAGCATTTAGAGCAGCTTGCTTAAGGTTTGCCTCAAACATTCTAATAGAGTTATCTATGTCAGCAGGCGTTTTTAATGGAATATTTTGTGGGGAATGAGCACTCAAATATTTGTTGTATTTCAGCCAATTTATACGTGTGGTTGTCATCGTTAAATCACAAGTGGGTGAAGAAGTTGTATGTGAATATATAGTGGCAATAGTTGGTGAGTGATCTGAAGACAAATCTAAATATGCTTCAACTTGGATTATTTCGCTGGGCACACCCTTTACCACTCCAAAATCAATAACATCAGATATTTTTCGGCGATCTGTTGGCCAGTAAGTTGGCTGCCCACTTGATATAACATTCAAACGCATTTTTGAAATTGTGTCCAGCTATACGCGACCCTTTGGCGTGATGAGGCGAGATTCCCAGAATGTGTGCTTAGCGTTGTAATCACCGGCGGCCAGAAAGCGTGGGCCTAGTGAATTTAAAAATCTACTGGGAGGAGAGTAAATTGATGAAATCACCTTGATGAAATCACCAGGTTTTGATGAAAAGCTTCAATGCAGATGTTAGTTGCTTGAAGATAGTCTTCACAATGATCACTCATTAAGTAATGTTTTAATCGCTATTTTATTAGTATACCCGAGCCACCACAAGCTCTGCCTTGGGGGTCCTTTGTGTCGTAGAGATTATATCCGTTGATTTTAAAAAAGCTTCTAGCCGTCAAATGCGTCTCAGAGATAAGCATAACATCAATTTGTTTATCCATCATGAAGTATTCTAATTCGTTTTTATGTTGGCGGATGCCGTTTGCGTTCCGGAAACAGATTTTTAAGTTCATGGTTTGTTTAATGCAGCCTGCAATAATGTAGACTGCATTTTCAACACTTCCTGCATCATGCAGGTCATGTTGGTTGTAAAATAATTTACTGTTTGTATTAAATTTTCTATTGAAGTCTCAATTCGATCAAAATTGAAACCACTGTTTTCGTTGGTAAGAGGCCGTTTTTGAGCTGTGGGCTGGTTAGACTTCAAAGCATTAGCGTATGAGAACTGGCTTTTTGGTATGTTTTGCGCTATGGGCTGGTTAGCCTTAAAAATGTTGGCGTATGAAGGCCGGCTGGTAGCTGGTTGGCGCAACTAGGGATAATATGTATTGTCGAAATCCATAGGTTAAGTATAGGTGTGATTACGTCTGTTAGACAAAGACTGCTTATTATGTACATAGACAGGGCAGCCCCTGTAGTGTGCAGTGTGATTTTGATGGCAATTGCTACACTTTTTAATTTTGGAATCATCTTTCGGCATATCACAATTGGCAGTGCTGTGTAGTTCACCACAGACGACACAAACGGTGCGCAACTTGCAATATGTTTTGGTGTGGCCATATTTTTGGCAATTCAGGCATTGAATGGGCCCTGCTCGCTTGTGTGGTTCCGCTACTGTAACTCGTCGGTGCAGCAAATATCTTAAGCTATAAATGGGGTGTACTTTATTATTTCTTAATTTCATATCACCTGGTTCCATTTCCACACGAAATAGTGGTTAGGGGAGTCGCTCACTACTTTTAATGTTAGTACCATTTTTTACTTTAAAATTATTATTTAGTAGACCCGCTTTTACCTCTTCTGGATCCACGTATGAATCGATGCCTTTTATCACTACCTGGAGGCCTTTTGCACTTTTCAATTGGTACGTGTAAAAATTTCTATTTTGTGTTTCAAACTCCGAAACTACTGAGCTGTAATGATTTTCTTCATTTACTTGAATTTTCGTCTCATTAATCGCGCCGCGTTTTATCGGGATTACGTAAAACGCCTCTTCACCGATTAATTGTACTAGCCTTTTAATTAGCTCATTTGAGTTTTTCTCTCTTAAGTATATTGGGGCGGCTTGCTTGACCAGACAATGGTGATTTCGTCTTCGTCGTTTTGTAGAAGTGAAAAGCGACTTTAAGAAAGCGCCGCATCAGATTTACCATCTTTGGCCATTTTCGCCAATGGAGCGAGGTTTTTCGATCTTGGACTTCTTTGTGTTTTTTTATTATTTACCACTTTAAAATAACGATCAATACCCATTTGGATTTTTGAATTTTCTGAATCAGCTTCTAGGGGGACACTTTCTGTCGTTTTTTCTTTTTCGGCTTGATGTTGGCTCATATTGTTGGCACTTTTGCTTTGCTGTGAAGCTGGTATCAAAAAATTTACTTTTATATTGCGGTCTGTCATACACATTGAATTTGAGCGTACCCGTGTACGCAAATGTAAATTTTTGTTTACTGGGTAATCACATTCTGCAGCAACAACAGTAACGTAGGCATTTCTGTTGTTGTTGTTGTTGTTTTGGTACGAGTACCAAATATATTTATTGTTTGTGTGTCTACTTGCTTATGAATGAAAAATGTATAGGTATGTAAAATATTTAACAAAACGGTGTTTGTTAATACTTTGTTGTTGCGAATATTTGTTTCATCGGATAATAATTCAATTGACTGGTGAATAAGTGAGTACTTTATTAATTTTTTTGCCAACTTGGATGCATTTAGTACACCCATGGGAAGATGTGTGGCCAACAATACCACATATAAATGCTTTCGCTGGCGAATCACAAGCTATTGACCTGATTTCAAGTTGTACTAATTTTCCAAACACCATACCATTATCAATTATATTTTTAATTTCGATCACAAATTCATTTAAAAATTCTGATATGTATGCTGTTCGGCTTAGCTTTGCCAAGGTAAATCCCAATGGGAATAATTGATATGTTTTCTATATTGACAGTTCTAAATAAAATTGGGCACAATTGTGTTTTGAAACTTTTGAAAAGCGTCAAACTGTCTATATTAATATCAACTATAGTTTTGTCGTACTCAGAAACTACTTTCCCAATTGATTGTAATTGTTTTTCAATGCCGAAATGTGAGTAAACACCAGGTAAAACTTCTTTAATTAGTGCCTTTTCTTCGTTTGGAAACAGTGTATGCATACTAAGAGGCACATCTAAATGTTCTTCTTGAAGAATGGCTAACAATTCTTGAACAGTTCTTCTAGTTGGCCTGTTCCTAATTCATAGCATATCATTAAAAGAATTACTTCCGTACAATTTTATCATCAACTGAAAGAATAACATAGTAATTATATATTTATTTTAGTTATGTTTTTCAGTCGTATATAGCTATTGTTATATTTAACTATAATAAAAATATGGTAGCCGCACAAAATACCATTGTTGGTGAACAACCATATAAAGCAACTATTTTTGAATTATTTGTATATAATTTCTTCAATTATATTTTTATTTATTTTGTTTCATATACTTTTCTTACCAAACCACTGTACATACTTGTTACAAGAAGAAACTACAAAAAAATTATGTGTATCTCAATAGAGATTACAAATTTACATACCAATATTGTACTCCGAATATGTAACGTTACATTTTATTGATCATTAGTAAGTTCTTTTGGTATTACATACATATTTGCAATGAGTAAATCCAGTTTTATTGATTTTAATATGTATTCTTTTTCTTTTCTTAATTTTTATGAATTTTTTTGAACTTGTTAAGTTAATCGTCAATCAATATAAATCTGCCTCGCTGCGTTAAATAAAGAAGTGTTTTTTTTTATAGAATAAAAGGAAAAAAAAACCTAGCAATTGCCGAAAATTTAAACACTCATCTTAAACATTGGTGCCGAAACCCGGGAACATTCCTATGACGCATAGAAGAATTGGCTTCATACTGATGATGTTCCGAAAATAGGATTGCATAGTAGACTCTTAGCTACATATGTATACCTACTGGACTTGTACTTGTGCCAACTAGCTAACCTATACTGGATTTCTACTTGCTAATTATTGAAAACTTTTCATCGAATTGGGCTAAGTATTTTGATATTTTTAATTAACCGAAAGATTTGGTTTGATAATTACCTGCGTTACTATTATCTATATCTTTTGATTAAACTATATTTTTCTGTGAAATTATAAAAAAAATGGTAGATGTTTCCCATATCATTGAAGGACAACGAATGTTGTTAAAAAATTAAAAAAAAAACAGAGCAAACGTTCAAATCAAAAACGGGCATAACACGTGGCTACGCCGAGAGTGTGTTAGAAGAAATCGAGTCTTCTTTTCAATCGTTCAAAGATGTTCATAATCAACTATTAGAAACGGTTCACGAAAATACTATTGATGTTTCTCAAGTACCTTACTTCTCGGAAGACTTATATTATGACTTTCAGGATTTGTTTTTGTCATTAAAGGGCCAAATAATTGATACGTTAAATGAACCAGGCAATTCTCGGTCACCTGGTTTTCATTCAAGTACTTTTGCAACAGCACCTCATAGTAGAAATGACACAATGGTTGCTGAGGCTCGTCTGCCAAAAATAGATATACCCGTATCCTCGGGAGACTACTTATCGTGGATTTCGTATAAAGATATGTTCACTTCTTTAGTTCATCATAATCAAGCATTAAGTAACGTTCAGAAATACTATTTCTTAAAAGGCGTCGTGTTCTGGTACCCCATTAGACATAATAAATGAGTACCCAGCTTCAGATGCCAGTTATGCTCTAGCTTGGGGAGCTTTAAACAATCGCTTCCATAACAAAAGAAAAATTGTAGACACTCTTATGAAAAAGCTGTTTTCAATACCACCCTTTAATGGCTCTGCTGAGAGCATTCAAACTATTCTAGATACCACACGCAATTGTCTTGCGTTATTACGTACTCTCGACATAAGTTCCGATGGATGGGACGCGATTCTTATTTACATGACAGTCAACAGACTAGATAACCAAACTCGTAAAGAATGGGAGCAGTCATTAAAGGCCTCTACTGAGGTTCCTCCAATTAAAACACTCTTTGAGTTCCTAGAAACGTCTTTTAGAACATTAGAAACGATCAGTGAACCGCAAAATTCACAGCAAAGCTTTAACAATAAGTCATC
This sequence comes from Panzeria rudis, assembly GCA_956483635.1. Taxonomy (NCBI): domain Eukaryota; kingdom Metazoa; phylum Arthropoda; class Insecta; order Diptera; family Tachinidae; genus Panzeria; species Panzeria rudis. The sequence continues at coordinate 56,923,057 of OY101451.1, forward strand.
TCGAGCTTCAAACCAATTTAGAAACAAGAATACTTTCCGACGCAATGTTCATGTCTCTGTTGCCAACAATGACATTAATTGCCCTTGCTGTGACAAACGTCACCTTTTATTCAAATGCTTTAAATTTGCAGCAATGACGTCTGAAAATAAACGTAGTTTTTTAAATGACAAGAAAATCTGTCGAAATTGTCTAAATGCAGGCCACTTCATTAGCAATTGTAATTTAACATCACGTTGTCAGATATGTCAGCAGAAGCACCATACCACTGTGCATAAAGAATACACAATAACAAAAGATAATCGTAACAACACCCAAACTACAATGTCGTTGAATTCTGCTGTCTCGCAGTCGACTGAGAATGTTGTTGCAAATATAGTATGTAACTGCAACAGTTTAGTTGATCAGCCCCAAATACTTCTAGCTACAATACGTGTAGTAATAAAAACTCAATACGGACTTTTCAACTTTAGGGCTATTCTGGACCAGTGTGCACAGGCGTCATTTATAACTAAAAATGCAGCTGAAATTCTAAAACTTCCAATGACTAAAACTCATGTTCAAATTAGCGGTGTTGGTGGTACTGATTACATTTCAAAGAAACTAGTTCATGTTAAATTGCTATCGAATACTGATAAAGATTTTGAAATGATTTGTAAGGCTTTTATTTTGCCAAAAATAACTGCTTATCAGCCTCTGCCAATAGGTGCATCGTTTTTTACCAAATTTAGACAATTATGCACTGGCCGATCCATATTTCACAAAACGCGGCGATATTGATATCTTGTTAGGCGGAGATGTTTATGGTGATATTGTTTTACCTCAGCAAAGTAAACTAAATGGCAGCTTACTGTTACAGCTTACACATTTTGGCTGGGTAGTATCTGGGCCCACAGCTCCAATTTCATACAATCAAAATAAAATAAACGTAAACGTTTGTTCATTAGAATTACAATTACGTGCATTTTGGGAGCAGGAAGAAATATTAGAACAACGACAGTTGACAGAAGAAGAAGAGCTATGTGAACAATATTTCCGAAAAACTACAACCCGTGACCGTGATGGTCGTTATACCGTATCTTTGCCCTTCAAAGCTGCATTGAAAGGTCTTTCGTTACCACTATTCAGACACACTGATTATAGTGCACTGTTTCGACTAAAAAATGTTGAAGCAAAGTGTAAAAATAATCATACATTTGGCAACCTCTATTCGAGTTTTATGAAAGAGTACTAAAATCTTGGGCACATGGCTAAAGTGGGTAAATATCCATTAGATTTAAACAGAAATGGCTATTTTTTGCCACATCACGGTGTTTTGAGAGATAGTAGCTCTACTACAAAATTAAGAGTAGTTTTTGATGGTAGCTCTAAAACACCATTTCAACCCTCTTTAAATGAAGAGCTGGCTGCAGGGCCAGCCTTACAAAACGATCTCCCAACAATTATAACACGATGGAGGCGTTTTCGTATCGGCTTTAGGGCGGACTTGGAAAAAATGTTCCGCCAAATAAATGTAGTCAAAGAGCACCAAAAGTATCAACAAATTCTATGGCGAAATTCTGATTCAGATGACATTTTCATATATAATCTCTCTACTGTTACTTATGGCACCAAGCCATCCCCATTTCTGTCGATAAGAGTTTTGCAACAACTGGCCGCAGATGAACATGAAGAATTTCCATTGGCCTGTAAAGTACTCAATACTGATACTTATGTTGACGACGTCATTTCTGGCGCAGATGATTTGCAGCAAGCTTTGAAACTTCATTCCGATTTATGTGAACTGTTGAACAGAGGAAAATTTAATCTACGCAAATGGACTTCAAACTCAGAAGAACTTTTGACTCGCATTGCACCTGAGCTTAGAGAAGATTCCAATATTTTTGAAATAAAGGATGATCATTATGTAAAAGCACTTGGCCTTGAATGGAACACTAGCTCTGATTATTTTTCTTTCAAAATTAATTTTAAAAAGAGTGACGATAAAGCTACTAAACGAAGTTTGCTGTCAGATGCAGCAAAACTGTATGATCCGCTTGGATGGTTGTCGCCTACAACTGTTCTTGCAAAAATTGAGTTCCAGAACTTATGGCTACTAGGTCTACAATGGAATGACTTTCTTCCAGATAATATAAATCAAAGATGGTTAGAATACAGAAATAATTTAAAGGATCTTGAGAGCATCAAAATACCTAGATGGATAGGCCTATTGAAGACGAAAAAACTTGAACTGCACGGATTTTCCGATTCTTCCAAACTTGCCTTTGCAGCTGTAGTTTATTCTAAAACAATTTTCGACGGAGATCGTGTTAAAATAAGCTTGTTACAAGCAAAAACTAAGGTAGGTCCACTGAAGCGTCTTACTATACCCAGGATGGAACTATGCGGAGCAACGTTACTAGTTAAGCTCGTAAGTAAAATAATCTCTACTATAGATTGCGAAATTGCCGAAGTATTTTACTGGACTGATAGCACAACTGTTTTGTCCTGGATAAGAGGACAATCATCCAGATGGCCAGTTTATGTCGGAAATAGAGTAGCGGAAATACAACGGAAATCAAATAACTCTCAGTGGCGCTATATTTCAACTAGAGAAAATCCAGCTGATTGCGCATCCCGTGGTGTTTCAGCAAAGGAACTCGCAAGTCATGAGCTTTGGTGGAATGGCCCTAAATGGCTTAGAGAAGTGCCAGAAAAATGGCCTAAGCAACCAAATTTAAATTTTGAAATCACTGAAGAAGTATCACGAAATTCAACTCTAAGCGCCAACTCAACATTGTGTAAAGTCAAACAATATCCTGAAATTTTCAAACGCTTTTCATTTATTAATAAACTAATTCGAGTAATTGCATATGTAATCCGTTTTAAAAATAGTTCGTTGCATAGAAGGAAATCACAGATAGAAGGTAATAGTAAGATGACAGGTTTTCTTACCAGTAATGAGCTTAAATATGCTCGTTTAAAAATTATTAAAATATCCCAACAGATCGATTTTTCAAATGAAATTCTTGAACTGAAAAAAGGTGGCCAAATTTATACAAATAAATCAATAATTAGATTATGCCCTTTTATAGATGACTCCGAAATTCTTAGAGTTGGAGGACGAATTCAAAATTCAAATTTGAATTATAATTCAAAGCATCAAATTTTACTTTCCAAACGAAATCCTATATCTCATCTTATTTTTCTAGATGCCCACACAAAAACCCTGCATGGTGGCTTAATGCAGATGCATTTCTACGTTGCGAGAGAATACTGGATTCTGTCGGCAAGGAACCTATCAAAAAATGTGTTACACCAATGTATTGTTTGCTTTAAATACAATGCAAAGGCCGCACAACAGGTCATGGGTAATCTCCCCAGCGTTCGTCTTAAGCCTACCCGTGCATTCAAGCATAGTGGAGTTGACCCATAATTATAAAGCAGTCAACAGCCAGGAATACTATTACAACAAAAGGCTATATTTGTTTATTTATTTGTATGGTAACAAAGGCCTTGCATTTGGAAGCCGTATCGAGTTTGTCTACTGATTCATTTTTAGCTGCATTTAGACGTTTTGTGGCTCGACGTGGCAGTTGCACCGACATATACTCTGACTATGGCACGAACTTTGTAGGAGCAAAAAGGGAGCTGGAAACTCTTCACCACAACAAAAAATCTCTTCTTTCCGATGATATTGGTGAAATTCTTGCCTCCGACGTTGTTACTTGGCACTTCATACCACCAGCCTCACCAAATTTTGGCGGCCTTTGGGAGGCAGGAGTGAAGTCTACGAAGCACCATTTACGAAGAGTTATGGACAATCGTACTCTGACGTTTGAAGAGCTAACAACGCTTTTGACACAAATCGAAAGTTGCCTCAACTCTAGACCACTTTGCCCTTTAAACTCTGAACCCTCAGATTGCTATGCCTCAACCCCAGCACATTTTTTGATTGGAGAACCATCTGTATGTGTACCAGAGGAAGATATTCTCCAAACGAATATCGACCGTTTGTCCAGATGGAAAGTTGTTGAAAAGTTAAAACAACATTTTTGGGGTCGTTGGACAAAAGAATGGCTTAGTCGAATGCAATCAAGACCTAAGTGGCTAAAAACTACGAAAAATGCTGAAATAGGCGATTTAGTAATTATATTGGATGAGCGTTGCCCAGCTGGACAATGGCCTCTCGCCCGCATACAATCAGTGCATCCTGGTAAAGATGGCAGCGTGAGAGTTGTTACTCTTTTCTCAAATGGCAAATTGTTTAAACGGCCAATTTCCAAGATAGCCTTTTTGCCAAATATAGACCCTCTACAAGAGAACCCTGATCCAGCTGATGCCTCCAACAAACATACCTAATTTAATCACTGCCGTTCTTAGTGGGGGAGAATGTTGGTGAACAACCATATAAAGCAACTATTTTTGAATTATTTGTATATAATTTCTTCAATTATATTTTTATTTATTTTGTTTCATATACTTTTCTTACCAAACCACTGTACATACTTCTTACAAGAAGAAACTACAAAAAAATTATGTGTATCTCAATAGAGATTACAAATTTACATACCAATATTGTACTCCGAATATGTAACGTTACATTTTATTGATCATTAGTAAGTTCTTTTGGGATTACATACATATTTGCAATGATTAAATCCAGTTTTATTGATTTTAATATGTATTCTCTTTCTTTTCTTAATTTTTATGAATTTTTTTGAACATTGTTAAGTTAATCGTCAATCAATATAAATCTGCCTCGCTTCGTTAAATAAAGAAGTGTTTTTTTTATAGAATAAAAGGAAAAAAAACCTAGCAATTGCCGAAAATTTAAACACTCATCTTAAACAACCATAAATTTCCCAAAAAAGCAGCTGTTCAACATTAACAGCATGTTTACAGAACCCAATACGCCTATAATACGCGTAAAAATATTGACGTCAATCATGTTTGCGGTGTTATATCGCGAATGGCATTGTCCATTTGTAAAAAACTTAACCCGTCATTTTTTTTTATATTTAGAAGACGGAAAGTGACGTCATTGACGCTAAAAACAGCCAATTGGAAAATAGCACTCGTCTTAACAATTAATTGTTAAAATAACACCACTTTCACATAAAAAACTGGAAAACTACCATTATTTGATATAGTTAAAATACCGCTACCGATACCGAAATAAAAGAAAAAGTTAATACCACTACCGCTACCGTTATTCGTTTCGGTTGCCAACTTTGTTTGAAATGTATACATACATAGTAAGCATGTGCACAAGTAAATACAGAAAAATATACTTATGTATGTTTATTGTCTTCATTGATTTGTTGCTCCATATCTTTCAAATTCTCTTCAGATTTTATTGGAAATATTTTTGATAACTTATTGGAAGTTTCGTCGTGCTTTATCAATATTGTAGTGAGGACATGTTGGCTGGTCAATGCTTCCATTATTTTTTTATTCTGTTCTTTTAAGGTTTCTACAAAGATAATAAAAAAATAATTATGTAGAATAATATATAAAAGTCTATACTATATACATACATATGTATGTACATTAGAGTGCTTCAAAAAAAATTTTTTTTAATCTCAAAAGCTTCTCATAGTATGTATAAAAAAAGCTCTCCCACAAGATCAGCCCCATATTTTGATCCTACGTGAATTATAGAATTATCAAAAATATTTGCATATTAAAGATAGTTCTTTATTATTACAAGTGAATCTTAAGACTAAAATATAAAGTGTAACTTAACGTTTATTTATAGTAATAATATGTAACTCTTATCTCTAGTTATGTTTATTTAGGATCTAAATGTTATCTTTCTTTATTAATATTTTTAGTCTAGTCTTTGTTATCATTACTAATGATTTGGCTGGTACAGTATTTTTCGGTTAATTGACCCTACGGTTAATTGGTTTCCACGCTTAATTGAACCACATGATCGGGTAAAAAAATATTGCATACGAAAACACATGTAAATTTCCTCGGATAATTGAACCCGGTTAGATTTTCCCGCTTAATTGGTTCAAAACTCGTCATCAAAAATAAATTTCCTCTTACTTTTACCCGGTTAATTGCATTATTATTGAAAAATAATCTGGCATTTTCGCCCATACATATTTGACATCATTTGTGAAAGAGATGCCACCCAGATCTCTACTAATTTTATTTTACTAAATTTTATTTTTTTGTAAAACTAATGTGCACATAAATAGTGCATTTAATAGTACATATGTACCTACAATAATAAATACCTGCGTATACACATATATGTACATTTTTTTCTGTTACTTGCATTTTTTTCGTTTAAGGTAAAAAAAATTATTAATATGATTATTTCGAACGTATTTGCTTTGTGAATCTAAATTGATTATTAGGCTAAGGTTCGTAACGTTATATTCAGAAAGAATTGGGTATGATTAATATTCCAAGGAACAATGGAAAAATTAACATCAACTTAATTTTTCAACGTACACAGCAGAACAGAGTAGCGCCACTTTCGGAAGCCGCTACACTTCCATCGTCAGTGCTCACGTGTATTTGCTATCACCACTTGTCAGGTGGCTCTGTTGAATGTGATTTTAATTCTTATATATACAACTTTTTCGCGAAAATTGAATACGAGAATTAAATCACTCTCAAGCTGATATTAAAGTGCACTTTCCCAGCGTTGCCATCGGTTTATTTTTCTTCATTCCCATTTTTCTGATTTTTGTTCTACTCAAGACAAACTTTTTTGGTTTGATTTTATACTTAAGTATATATGAACATGTAAACATGTGAAAAGCTCAAGCCAGTAGCTAATTGTTTTATTAATATGATTATTTCGAACGTATTTGCTTTGTGAATCTAAATTGATTATTAGGCTAAGGTTTGTAACGTTATATTCAGAAAGAATTGGGTATGATTAATATTCCAAGGAACAATGGAAAAATTAACATCAACTTAATTTTTCAACGTACACAGCAGAACAGAGTAGCGCCACTTTCGGAAGCCACTACACTTCCATCGTCAGTGCTCACGTGTATTTGCTATCACCACTTGTCAGGTGGCTCTGTTGAATGTGATTTTAATTCTTATATATACAACTTTTTCGCGAAAATTGAATACGAGAATTAAATCACTCTCAAGCTGATATTAAAGTGCACTTTCCCAGCGTTGCCATCGGTTTATTTTTCTTCATTCCCATTTTTCTGATTTTTGTTCTACTCAAGACAAACTTTTTTGGTTTGATTTTATACTTAAGTATATATGAACATGTAAACATGTGAAAAGCTCAAGCCAGTAGCTAATTGTTTTATTAATATGATTATTTCGAACGTATTTGCTTTGTGAATCTAAATTGATTATTAGGCTAAGGTTCGTAACGTTATATTCAGAAAGAATTGGGTATGATTAATATTCCAAGGAACAATGGAAAAATTAACATCAACTTAATTTTTCAACGTACACAGCAGAACAGAGTAGCGCCACTTTCGGAAGCCGCTACACTTCCATCGTCAGTGCTGGTGATAGCAAATACACGTGAGCACTGACGATGGAAGTGTAGCGGCTTCCGAAAGTGGCGCTACTCTGTTCTGCTGTGTACGTTGAAAAATTAAGTTGATGTTAATTTTTCCATTGTTCCTTGGAATATTAATCATATCCAATTCTTTCTGAATATAACGTTACGAACCTTAGCCTAATAATCAATTTAGATTCACAAAGCAAATACGTTCGAAATAATCATATTAATAAAACAATTAGCTACTGGCTTGAGCTTTTCACATGTTTACATGTTCATATATACTTAAGTATAAAATCAAACCAAAAAAGTTTGTCTTGAGGAGAACAAAAATCAGAAAAATGGGAATGAAGAAAAATAAACCGATGGCAACGCTGGGAAAGTGCACTTTAATATCAGCTTGAGAGTGATTTAATTCTCGTATTCAATTTTCGCGAAAAAGTTGTATATATAAGAATTAAAATCACATTCAACAGAGCCACCTGACAAGTGGTGATAGCAAATACACGTGAGCTTTGACGATGGAAGTGTAGCGGCTTCCGAAAGTGGCGCTACTCTGTTCTGCTGTGTACGTTGAAAAATTAAGTTGATGTTAATTTTTCCATTGTTCCTTGGAATATTAATCATACCCAATTCTTTCTGAATATAACGTTACGAACCTTAGCCTAATAATCAATTTAGATTCACAAAGCAAATACGTTCGAAATAATCATATTAATAAAACAATTAGCTACTGGCTTGAGCTTTTCACATGTTTACATGTTCATATATACTTAAGTATAAAATCAAACCAAAAAAGTTTGTCTTGAGTAGAACAAAAATCAGAAAAATGGGAATGAAGAAAAATAAACCGATGGCAACGCTGGGAAAGTGCACTTTAATATCAGCTTGAGAGTGATTTAATTCTCGTATTCAATTTTCGCGAAAAAGTTGTATATATAAGAATTAAAATCACATTCAACAGAGCCACCTGACAAGTGGTGATAGCAAATACACGTGAGCACTGACGATGGAAGTGTAGCGGCTTCCGAAAGTGGCGCTACTCTGTTCTGCTGTGTACGTTGAAAAATTAAGTTGATGTTAATTTTTCCATTGTTCCTTGGAATATTAATCATACCCAATTCTTTCTGAATATAACGTTACGAACCTTAGCCTAATAATCAATTTAGGTAAAAAAAATTATTTTGAAAAACTTAAGGTGCACATATGCGATTTCTTTTAAGTCATTAGTAGTTCCAATTATGCGTGATTTCTGTAATTGAACAAACTGTTCAATTAAACGGGATTCTTGTAATTGAACGAATTGTTCAATTAAGCGGGTTTCGGCTAATTGGTTCCCCGGTTAATTGAACAAAAAGTTGTGCAAATTTTGATGTGCAGTTAACCGAAAAATACTGTAGTACTTAATTAGTTTCTTGTATTTGTTTAGGATTTAAACTACTTATGTTTATAGATTATTCATTTTTACTTAAGTCTACGGATTAGATTTATTTAATTATGTGCACACATTAGATATATTCACTTATGTATGTCTACAAATTATTAGAATAAGGAGTAACTCGCGAAGCTCAACGAATTTCAGTTTTTCCATACGAATTACATGGAACAATTTCTTTTTTTCCTATTTGTCAAACAAAATGCGAAATAATTTTTTTTCATTTTGATGGGCATATTCTTGTAAGAAATTATATTTTTCATAAAAAACCACTTATGGCTGAGGCCACACGAGCGTTTTTAAAACGCGGCGTTTCTGCTTTTTATATTAAATTTGAAGTTTTAAAAAATTGAGAACTTTCAAATTTAATATAAAAAGCAGAAACTCCGCGTTTTAAAAACGCCCGTGTGGCCTCAGCCTAAACGATTTTTTCGTAAACTCAAAGGGTAAAAACTTATCAGACTTTGAATACTAGTAATTACAGTACTGAAAGCAAATACTTCATAGCTTATGCCCACTTTGCTCCTAATATTCAAACTCTGATAACTTTTTACCCGTTAAGCTTACGAAAAAATTGTGCAAAAGGCTTTTTGTGGAAAATTTAATTTCCTACAAGAATATGCCTATCAAAATGAAAATAAAATATTTTTTGTAGTTTTGTTTGACAAATACGAAAAAAGAAATTGTTCCATGTAATTTGTATGGAAAAACTGAAAGTCATTGAGCGTCGCGTAGAATCGAAATATGAAGCTAATCTTGTGGGAGAGCTTGTTTTATACCTACTAGAAACTTTTGAGATTATAGCCCTTGAAAAAAAAATTTTTTTTTGAAGCACTCTAGTGCACATATAACTTTTTAACTTCAAATTAGGACTGAATTTGATACCTGAATTTGGAAAAGGCAGAATTTGAAGTTAACAGCCTATACATTCATACATATACAATGTATTATAAGATTTGATTATAAAGAAATATCATCACTTACCTGTTTGGTTTATAAATAAGTCTGTGATGTAAGTTTTTATATCTGTTGTGCGATTATCTATTCAATTTTAACAATAGTTGTCATTGTAAAAAATTTAACAAGCAAATTGTCGATTTTGCTACTCTGTAAAATTTTTACAATATTTGCTATTGATTAACTAACCACAATAATTTTTCTGTTGTTAATGTATAGACAACGAGTCAGCTGTTCATCCGTAGCACGTACTTTATGCTAACAATTAAATGTATTGTTCTACAAGAAAATACAAACATATAAAACTTTTACATTTAAATAACAATTTTTCTATTATTTAAATATTTAATTTAACATTTAGTACCAAAAATAAAGACATTGAGGAAAAAATTTTTCTGTACACTGTTTGGAAATCACAAATTCATTTGTTTTTGTTATATTCCTTTTTGCGCTTTTCGTTTGTTTTAGCAGAGATGCCATATGATGTCAAATTTAAACCAGAGACCCAAAATAACTGTTAAAATTATTTTTGAATTAAAAAAGTTACAATAAATCAACAAATATTTTCATTTCATTGTCGATAATAATTATTTGTAAAATTTATATTTATACGTTGCTTATAATTTTTATTTTCAATTTATATTTTTTTACGTTGCTTCATAACAGTTATTATTGAAAAATATTTTTTCCGTTGCTCATAATTTTTATTTTTAACGTTTATTTTTTCACGTTGCGTTATAATAGTTATTGTTGGAAAATTATTATTTACGTTGCTCATGAATTTTATTTTCAATATTTTTTTATGTTATTTAATAACCAAGCAAAGTCCTAATTATAAGAACAATGTTACACAATATATGTATGTAATTTTAAAAAGTGTTCGTGTGTATGAAATAAGCAAATCGATAAATTCTTGATTTACATCCATTCTTTGCGAAATCGAGAAAACATTTCTGAAACCAAGAAAAAGGTTCCAAATTTATCACATTCTGCAGCAACAACAGTAACGTAGGCATTTCTGTTGTTGTTGTTGTTTTGGTACGAGTACCAAATATATTTATTGTTTGTGTGTCTACTTGCTTATGAATGAAAAATGTATAGGTATGTAAAATATTTAACAAAACGGTGTTTGTTAATACTTTGTTGTTGCGAATATTTGTTTCATCGGATAATAATTCAATTGACTGGTGAATAAGTGAGTACTTTATTAATTTTTTTTGCCAACTTGGATGCATTTAGTACACCCATGGGAAGATATATAAATGCTTTCGCTGGCGAATCACAAGCTATTGACCTGATTTCAAGTTGTACTAATTTTCCAAACACCATACCATTATCAATTATATTTTTAATTTCGATCACAAATTCATTTAAAAATTCTGATATGTATGCTGTTCGGCTTATCTTTGCCAAGGTAAATCCCAATGGGAATAATTGATGTTTTCTATATTGACAGTTCTAAATAAAATTGGGCACAATTGTGTTTTGAAACTTTTGAAAAGCGTCAAACTGTCTATATTAATATCGACTATAGTTTTGTCGTACTCAGAAACTACTTTCCCAATTGATTGTAATTGTTTTTCAATGCCGAAATGTGAGTAAACACCAGGTAAAACTTCTTTAATTAGTGCCTTTTCTTCGTTTGGAAACAGTGTATGCATACTAAGAGGCACATCTAAATGTTCTTCTTGAAGAATGGCTAACAATTCTTGAACAGTTCTTCTAGTTGGCCTGTTCCTAATTCATAGCATATCATTAAAAGAATTACTTCCGTACAATTTTATCATCAACTGAAAGAATAACATAGTAATTATATATTTATTTTCGTTATGTTTTTCAGTCGTATATAGCTATTGTTATATTTAACTATAATAAAAATATGGTAGCCCCACAAAATACCATAAATTTCCCAAAAAAGCAGCTGTTCAACATTAACAGCATGTTTACAGAACCCAATACGCCTATAATACGCGTAAAAATATTGACGTCAATCATGTTTGCGGTGTTATATCGCGAATGGCATTGTCCATTTGTAAAAAACTTAACCCGTCATTTTTTTTTATATTTAGAAGACGGAAAGTGACGTCATTGACGCTAAAAACAGCCAATTGGAAAATAGCATTCGTCTTAACAATTAATTGTTAAAATAACACCACTTTCACATAAAAAACTGGAAAACTACCATTATTTGATATAGTTAAAATACCGCTACCGATACCGAAATAAAAGAAAAAGTTAATACCACTACCGCTACCGTTATTCGTTTCGGTTGCCAACTTTGTTTGAAATGTATACATACATAGTAAGCATGTACACAAGTAAATACAGAAAAATATACTTATGTATGTTTATTGTCTTCATTGATTTGTTGCTCCATATCTTTAAAATTCTCTTCAGATTTTATTGGAAATATTTTTGATAACTTATTGGAAGTTTCGTCGTGCTTTATTAATATTGTAGTGAGGACATGTTGGCTGGTCAATGCTTCCATTATTTTTTTATTCTGTTCTTTTAAGGTTTCTACAAAGATAATAAAAAAATAATTATGTAGAATAATATATAAAAGTCTATACTACATACATACATATGTATGTACATTAGAGTGCTTCAAAAAAAATTTTTTTAATCTCAAAAGCTTCTCATAGTATGTATAAAAAAAGCTCTCCCACAAGATCAGCCCCATATTTTGATCCTACGTGAATTATAGAATTATCAAAAATATTTGCATATTAAACATAGTTCTTTATTATTACAAGTGAATCTTAAGACTAAAATATAAAGTGTAACTTAACGTTTATTTATAGTAATAATATGTAACTCTTATCTCTAGTTATGTTTATTTAGGATCTAAATGTTATCTTTCTTTATTAATATTTTGAGTCTAGTCTTTGTTATCATTACTAATGATTTGGCTGGTACAGTATTTTTCGGTTAATTGACCCTACGGTTAATTGGTTTCCACGCTTAATTGAACCACATGATCGGGTAAAAAATATTGCATATGAAAACACATGTAAATTTCCTCGGATAATTGAACCCGGTTAATTGATTTTCCCGCTTAATTGGTTCAAAACTCATGTCATCAAAAATAAATTTCCTTTTACTTTTACCCGGTTAATTGCATTATTATTGAAAAATAATCTGGCATTTTCGCACATACATATTTGACATCATTTGTGAAAGAGATGCCACCCAGATCTCTACTAATTTTATTTTACTAAATTTTATTTTTTTGTAAAACTAATGTGCACATAAATAGTGCATTTAATAGTACATATGTACCTACAATAATAAATACCTGCGTATACACATATATGTACATTTTTTTCTGTTACTTGCATTTTTTTCGTTTAAGGTAAAAAAAATTATTAATATGATTATTTCGAACGTATTTGCTTTGTGAATCTAAATTGATTATTAGGCTAAGGTTCGTAACGTTATATTCAGAAAGAATTGGGTATGATTAATATTCCAAGGAACAATGGAAAAATTAACATCAACTTAATTTTTCAACGTACACAGCAGAACAGAGTAGCGCCACTTTCGGAAGCCGCTACACTTCCATCGTCAGTGCTCACGTGTATTTGCTATCACCACTTGTCAGGTGGCTCTGTTGAATGTGATTTTAATTCTTATATATACAACTTTTTCGCGAAAATTGAATACGAGAATTAAATCACTCTCAAGCTGATATTAAAGTGCACTTTCCCAGCGTTGCCATCGGTTTATTTTTCTTCATTCCCATTTTTCTGATTTTTGTTCTACTCAAGACAAACTTTTTTGGTTTGATTTTATACTTAAGTATATATGAACATGTAAACATGTGAAAAGCTCAAGCCAGTAGCTAATTGTTTTATTAATATGATTATTTCGAACGTATTTGCTTTGTGAATCTAAATTGATTATTAGGCTAAGGTTTGTAACGTTATATTCAGAAAGAATTGGGTATGATTAATATTCCAAGGAACAATGGAAAAATTAACATCAACTTAATTTTTCAACGTACACAGCAGAACAGAGTAGCGCCACTTTCGGAAGCCACTACACTTCCATCGTCAGTGCTCACGTGTATTTGCTATCACCACTTGTCAGGTGGCTCTGTTGAATGTGATTTTAATTCTTATATATACAACTTTTTCGCGAAAATTGAATACGAGAATTAAATCACTCTCAAGCTGATATTAAAGTGCACTTTCCCAGCGTTGCCATCGGTTTATTTTTCTTCATTCCCATTTTTCTGATTTTTGTTCTACTCAAGACAAACTTTTTTGGTTTGATTTTATACTTAAGTATATATGAACATGTAAACATGTGAAAAGCTCAAGCCAGTAGCTAATTGTTTTATTAATATGATTATTTCGAACGTATTTGCTTTGTGAATCTAAATTGATTATTAGGCTAAGGTTCGTAACGTTATATTCAGAAAGAATTGGGTATGATTAATATTCCAAGGAACAATGGAAAAATTAACATCAACTTAATTTTTCAACGTACACAGCAGAACAGAGTAGCGCCACTTTCGGAAGCCGCTACACTTCCATCGTCAGTGCTCACGTGTATTTGCTATCACCACTTGTCAGGTGGCTCTGTTGAATGTGATTTTAATTCTTATATATACAACTTTTTCGCGAAAATTGAATACGAGAATTAAATCACTCTCAAGCTGATATTAAAGTGCACTTTCCCAGCGTTGCCATCGGTTTATTTTTCTTCATTCCCATTTTTCTGATTTTTGTTCTACTCAAGACAAACTTTTTTGGTTTGATTTTATACTTAAGTATATATGAACATGTAAACATGTGAAAAGCTCAAGCCAGTAGCTAATTGTTTTATTAATATGATTATTTCGAACGTATTTGCTTTGTGAATCTAAATTGATTATTAGGCTAAGGTTCGTAACGTTATATTCAGAAAGAATTGGGTATGATTAATATTCCAAGGAACAATGGAAAAATTAACATCAACTTAATTTTTCAACGTACACAGCAGAACAGAGTAGCGCCACTTTCGGAAGCCGCTACACTTCCATCGTCAGTGCTGGTGATAGCAAATACACGTGAGCACTGACGATGGAAGTGTAGCGGCTTCCGAAAGTGGCGCTACTCTGTTCTGCTGTGTACGTTGAAAAATTAAGTTGATGTTAATTTTTCCATTGTTCCTTGGAATATTAATCATACCCAATTCTTTCTGAATATAACGTTACGAACCTTAGCCTAATAATCAATTTAGATTCACAAAGCAAATACGTTCGAAATAATCATATTAATAAAACAATTAGCTACTGGCTTGAGCTTTTCACATGTTTACATGTTCATATATACTTAAGTATAAAATCAAACCAAAAAAGTTTGTCTTGAGTAGAACAAAAATCAGAAAAATGGGAATGAAGAAAAATAAACCGATGGCAACGCTGGGAAAGTGCACTTTAATATCAGCTTGAGAGTGATTTAATTCTCGTATTCAATTTTCGCGAAAAAGTTGTATATATAAGAATTAAAATCACATTCAACAGAGCCACCTGACAAGTGGTGATAGCAAATACACGTGAGCACTGACGATGGAAGTGTAGCGGCTTCCGAAAGTGGCGCTACTCTGTTCTGCTGTGTACGTTGAAAAATTAAGTTGATGTTAATTTTTCCATTGTTCCTTGGAATATTAATCATACCCAATTCTTTCTGAATATAACGTTACGAACCTTAGCCTAATAATCAATTTAGGTAAAAAAAATTATTTTGAAAAACTTAAGGTGCACATATGCGATTTCTTTTAAGTCATTAGTAGTTCCAATTATGCGTGATTTCTGTAATTGAACAAACTGTTCAATTAAACGGGATTCTTGTAATTGAACGAATTGTTCAATTAAGCGGGTTTCGGCTAATTGGTTCCCCGGTTAATTGAACAAAAATTTGTGCAAATTTTGATGTGCAGTTAACCGAAAAATACTGTAGTACTTAATTAGTTTCTTGTATTTGTTTAGGATTTAAACTACTTATGTTTATAGATTATTAATTTTTACTTAAGTCTACGGATTAGATTTATTTAATTATGTCCACACATTAGATATATTCACTTATGTATGTCTACAAATTATTAGAATAAGGAGTAACTCGCGAAGCTCAACGAATTTCAGTTTTTCCATACGAATTACATGGAACAATTTCTTTTTTTCGTATTTGTCAAACAAAATGCGAAATAATTTTTTTTTCATTTTGATGGGCATATTCTTGTAAGAAATTATATTTTTCATAAAAAAACCACTTATGGCTGAGGCCACACGAGCGTTTTTAAAACGCGGCGTTTCTGCTTTTTATATTAAATTTGAAGTTTTAAAAAATTAAGAACTTTCAAATTTAATATAAAAAGCAGAAACTCCGCGTTTTAAAAACGCCCCTGTGGCCTCAGCCTAAACGATTTTTTCGTAAACTTAAAGGGTAAAAACTTATCAGACTTTGAATACTAGTAATTACAGTACTGAAAGCAAATACTTCATAGCTTATGCCCACTTTGTTCCTAATATTCAAACTCTGATAACTTTTTACCCGTTAAGCTTATGAAAAAATTGTGCAAAAGGCTTTTTGTGGAAAATTTAATTTCCTACAAGAATATGCCTATCAAAATGAAAATAAAATATTTTTTGTAGTTTTGTTTGACATATACGAAAAAAAGAAATTGTTCCATGTAATTTGTATGGAAAAACTGAAAGTCATTGAGCGTCGCGTAGAATCGAAATATGATGCTAATCTTGTGGGAGAGCTTGTTTTATACCTACTAGAAACTTTTGAG
Source organism: Panzeria rudis (assembly GCA_956483635.1). Classification (NCBI taxonomy): domain Eukaryota; kingdom Metazoa; phylum Arthropoda; class Insecta; order Diptera; family Tachinidae; genus Panzeria; species Panzeria rudis. Next base: position 56,939,710 of record OY101451.1, read on the forward strand.
ATTATAGCCCTTGAAAAAAATCAAAAAAAATTTTTTTTTGAAGCACTCTAATGTACATATAACTTTTTAACTTCAAATTAGGACTGAATTTGAAACCTGAATTTGGAAAAGGCAGAATTTGAAGTTAACAGCCTATACATTCATACATATACAATGTATTATAAGATTTTATTATAAAGAAATATCATCACTTACCTGTTTGGTTTATAAATAAGTCTGTGATGTAAGTTTTTATATCTGTTGTGCGATTCTCTATTCAATTTTAACAATAGTTGTCATTGTAAAAAATTTAACAACAAATTGTCGATTTTGCTACTCTGTAAAATTTTTAACAATATTTGCTATTGATTAACTAACCACAATAATTTTTCTGTTGTTAATGTATAGACAACGAGTCAGCTGTTCATCTGTAGCACGTACTTTATGCTAACAATTAAATGTATTGTTCTACAGCAAAATACAAACATATAAAACTTTTACATTTAAATAAAAATTTTTCTATTATTTAAATATTTAATTTAACATTTAGTACCAAAAATAAAGACATTGAGGAAAAAATTTTTCTGTACACTGTTTGGAAATCACAAATTTATTTGTTTTTGTTATATTCCTTTTTGCGCTTTTCGTTTATTTTAGCAGAGATGCCACATGATGTCAAATTTAAACCAGAGACCCAAAATAAATGTTAAAATTATTTTTGTATTAAAAAAGTTGCAATAAATCAACAAATATTTTCATTTCATTGTCGATAATAATTATTTGTAAAATTTATATTTATACGTTGCTTATAATTTTTATTTTCAATTTATATTTTTTTACGTTGCTTCATAACAGTTATTATTGAAAAATATTTTTTCCGTTGCTCATAATTTTTATTTTTAACGTTGCGTTATAATAGTTATTGTTGGAAAATTATTATTTACGTTGCTCATGAATTTTATTTTCAATATTTTTTTATGTTATTTAATAACCAAGCAAAGTCCTAATTATAAGAACAATGTTACACAATATATGTATGTATATTTTAAAAAGTGTTCGTGTGTATGAAATAAGCAAATCGATAAATTCTAAATTTACATCCATTCCTTGCGAAGTCGAGAAAACATTTCTGAAACCTAGAAAATGGTTCCAAATTGTTCCAGTAACTAAAACTGTTCAACTCGCCCAAGACCTAGAACAAACACTTACACATATCGCGAAATGCCGAAAGTGTCGCGAAAAAATGCAATATTGGAAACTAGTCCCAAAATTTATTAAAACTCGCTAGAACTGTAAGGAAAGTCAAACACTCGGGAAAACGCGAAAATTATGAAAGTTTGCAAAAACTTTCTAAAATTTTAAAAATTACAAAAACGCAATATTGATTAAAAGTTCCTAAAAATGTAAGAAAGCCAAAAAATTTAGAAAATTTCGCGTTGCACAATTAGCTCAGTTGGAAGGTAGAAAATTTTAATGAATATTTATATAATATATGTATATGTAAATATATATATATATATATATATATATATATATATATATATATATATATATATATATATATATATATATATATATATATATATATATATATATATATATATATATATATATATATATATATATATATATATATATATATATATATATATATATATATATATATATATATATATATATATATATATATATATATATATATATATATATATATATATATATATATATATATATATATATATATATATATATATATATATATATATATATATATATATATATATATATATATATATATATATATATATATATATATATATATATATATATATATATATATATATATATATATATATATATATATATATATATATATATATATATATATATATATATATATATATATATATATATATATATATATATATATATATATATATATATATATATATATATATATATATATATATATATATATATATATATATATATATATATATATATATATATATATATATATATATATATATATATATATATATATATATATATATATATATATATATATATATATATATATATATATATATATATATATATATATATATATATATATACTAGCTGACCCGGTCCGCGTTGCTGGCCCTGAACAAACATTAGTGTTGTATTACCACACGATTTAAATTAAGCTTTTAACGAAATTTACGGGCTTTAAATAGAAATTCATGGAATACCTTTCATAAAGTTTTTTTACAGAATAACTTACATATGGTGCAGATATGGGCTCAGTCAAAAACAAACGCATGTATTTAAGAGAAAGTGGAAATTATATTTATTTATTACTTCATCTTAAGGCTAGAGGATAGACAATGTTTTTCGTTTTTTGATTTGGTGTAAAAACGTATAAATTTTTTGGCGTGCCAACTCGGGAGCAGGCCACATACAATTGGCCGTGCGAAAAACATGAAGTTTCCAAAATTAAGCCAGCAATAGTCAATGATTGGCCTTGTGCTTTGTTGATGGTAATAGCAAAGGCAAGACGCAAAGGGAATTGGAGCCGCTTGAATTTGAATGGTAAATCGTTGGAAATCATCGGAATTCGTGGAATAAGTACGTCTTCGCCTTTGAATCTGCCACCGATGATTGTTGCCTCGATTAAATTTGGTGAACAGTTTTTTATGGTCAATCTGGTTCCGTTGCACAACTTTGGTGCGTTTAAGTTGCGAATAAGAATTACCGGTGATCCAACCTTTAATGTTAGCACATGCGGTGGCATTCCGGGTGGTTGCAATGAATTTAAAAATTCAGTGGGATAATTGACGGCTTGTTCTTCATCCATTATTGTGTCAATCGATTTGTATTTGACTAATTTGCCTGGCAGTTTTAATTGAATTTGCTCATTGAGCTTGTTGACATCATCATTTTTTGGTGCCAAAATTGCACGTTCGCACAGCCAATCCGGATTTTTGTAGGAGGTTGTTAGATTTGGAAATACCTTGTCGACAACGGCTTGAATATTCATTTGCATTTGACAGAAGTTAGGTGGGAATGAAATCTCGTTCGTTGCGCGATTGATTCGAATTTTTCCATTTCCGATGTCCAAAAGTTGTTTTGCGAATGTTTGGGCAGACGGGTCTTGCAACAAATGCACACGCATGTTCGTCGATAGCGTAATTTTCTCGACTCGATTCCAAAGATACGAAGCTTTCAAGCATGCGTTCAGCTCATCTGCGGGCATTGATCTTGGAATAACGGGCAAAGTTTGACGGAAATCACCGGCAAGAAGAATAAGAGCGCCTCCCATCAGTTGGTTGTTTCCTCGGAAGTCACGTAGAGTCCGGTCAAGCGCCTCGAGCAATTTCTTATGGGCCATTGTGCATTCGTCCCAAATGATAATTTTGCACCTTTTAAGGATTGTGGCCATGCCGGAGTTTTTGCTGATGTTGCAAGTTGGTGTTTCTACCTGGTTCAAATCCAATGGAAGTTTCAGTGCTGAGTGTGCAGTGCGTCCGCCGTCCAATAGCGTTGATGCAATTCCAGATGATGCCAATGCGAGTGCAATGCAATTTTGCATTCGAACCGACGCCAATATTAAATTAATGAGGAATGTTTTGCCTGTTCCTCCTGGTGCATCGAGGAAAATAAGTCCCCCATTTCCGTTGGTTACCCTTTCCATGATTTTTGCATATGCAGTTTTTTGATCATCAACCAACCGTCTTGTTTGAGTCTCCACATATTGTTGTTGCTGGTTGACATCGAAGTGCTGTTCTCGCTCCAGGTCTCTGTTTTGAACACTGTTTCTGTCGCGTATCGGAGCCGGCATTCCAAGTTCAATATGGAGTTTGTTGTTGATGGATATGCACATGTCCTCAATCAGCAATAGAGTTTGGTTGAAAATCTCGTCCGAATACTCCTGGTTCGGATAAGTTGCGCGTAATTGCCTGAGAATATCTTCACCTAAGGTTTCACGATGCGTTTCCCACAGTTCTCGTGGATTAGATGGTGAACATGTTGTTAAAATTATTGCAAACAAAGTGCGTATTTGTTTTGGGTGACACGTGAGTGACGCCTCTGTCAGCGTTGTGTTCCAATGCTGATCACTTTCAAGCAGGCCCAAACGAAAACATGCTTCTCTATAAGTCTGACATTCATTTCCATGAATGGTTTTCAAGGCGGCGAATGATGTTGGACCTTTGATCGTATGCAATAGCAATCGCAAATAATAGCATTCAGCATTATTCGGATGAACGGTGTAGACACGTCCTAAAGCATCAGAAGAATGCACACCAGCATATTCTGCGACAATCGCACCACGCTTTCTTCTCATGAACTTCTTCGACGACGTGTTCCAAGTGTAATATTTAGGAATTTCAGGATATATTAAAGTTTTGGCGAAATTGTCGGTTGCACACAATTCAAAGAAAGCGGTGAGAGTGGTGTGTGGTGGCTGTTCGGCTCGATTTGCAGCATTTCGTTCGGTGAAATAAACACGCTGACCATTTTCCAAATGAACAGCTAGATGTTGAACTGTTGGATATCGCTCGTGGATATTGAATGAAAGTATACGCCAAACGGCTTCATTGCTGCTGATGTAACGGCCTATCTGGAATTGCGTGATTTCGTCAGTTTGATTGGCAAGCCCGAATACTGCCATGTCGCTGCCTTTATTAACGTATTTGCAAATATATTTGATCGACTTAACCGAATTACAATACTCAACATTGATGTGGGCATCAAACATTTTTGAAAGCAGCGGTGAGTAGGGCACGATCCATCTGTTATCGACGTCAACATCTACATTGCGCATTTTAATTGTTGTTGTATATCCACCGTCGTTCGCAGTTCTTCGCCTATACAGAGGATATCCATCGCCTCCTGATTGAGTTTCTTGGAGGAGCTCGCGTGGATAACGCTTTGTACACTTGCCTTCTTTCATGCATGGTGAATTTCTGTTCAGTTGACCGCAAGGACGGTGGACCATGTGTTTTCGGATTGATTCAAATAGAACCGGATCCGCTGTGGGATTCGGGAGTTCTGCGGAAATCACGTCATCGATTTGCGTTGGCATGATTTTTTGTTTTAGCCAGAGTAAAATATGGGCGTGTGGCAGGCCTCGCTTCTGCCATTCAACCGAGTACATCCAGCATAGAGTTTCGCCAAATATGTAATTTTTGGTGATGACATCCATCAGCCTTGTCAACTTTTGTTTGAATACTCGGGCGAGAATATCGTGTCTATGTGTTGAATTCTGGCCGGTAAACAAAAGGTCGGTGATGTCTTTCCATGCTGGGTTGCATGTGAAAGTGATGAAGAGGTCTGGCCGTCCATATTTGCGCACGTATGTCATGGCATCTTGAGCGTACTGGTGCATGTGTCGCGGACTGCCTGTGTATGTTGCTGGCAAGATCACCATTTGGCCGATATTCGCAGCGTTTCCATCATTGGCGATCGCATCACGCAAGTGGACATATTCTTCGACGCGTAGCTTTTGCTGATTCAACCGAATGAATAGCAGACGTTCACTTTCAATTTTCGCGTACATGTCGACAATGAATTGATGGAAGACTTCACGACATTTCAACAAATGATTACATTCATTTGGCCTGATCATAAGGCGATAGGCATAAAAGTGCATACAGGAAACTTTTTTTGTGGACTCTCCATTTGAGTTGGGGTTAATCTGCATTACGTTGAAATGATACCCATCCTCACCACGCGGAAAAAGTAGTGGATATTGTAGTGCATCGTACGATCGATGAGTTTCCGCAATGCGTTGAACACTTGCATTCCGGCGATGGATGATAATATCGCGACGCTCGAAGTCTGTGCCGACCATAACAACTGCAACGTCACCTATCACAGGTGCATTGAAGCGCCGCTCATGCTCACCAGCCGGTGTCTTGTCAGCTCTTATCACAACCGTATAATCATCTGTCGGCATCTGGTCTAGGGCTGTTTTGAATAGACAGATGAGGCTGTTGTGTTCGTGTAACATAGCTTGAAGTCTCGAAACGATTTCCCGTCTGACTTCAGTACTGATTGTGCAACGCTGTTCAACCTCTGTAGCTTCATCGGCAGTGAAGTAAATTTGGAGGAACTTGGCATCATCATTGGGAAATGGGAGCAACGATCCAATTCTGTGGTAGATTTGGCCTTGCACTTTGAAAGTGGGCATGTAACCGGCGTTGTTGATGATATTAGTTGCTCCGAAGGACGTCATTTGAAAGCATGAGTTGTAGTTTCGTATGTTTTGAAGGAAGTGCTTTGAAGTCGGACTGGCGCCAGAAATGTAACTTTGTAGGGGTTCAGGCGGCTCAATTATTGGTGGTAAAACAACTTTACCATTCAAACAACACATTCCCGGGGATTCCTTAGCGAACTTCAGAGCACGACAATTTAAGCAAACTTTGTCCCTTGTGATTGCGGTAGTCATCTTCCTTATTGTAGTGAAATGCCGCCAACTTTAAATCGGTTCTTTCTCTTGATCGAACCATTCGTTAGCGATTGGCAGTAAGGCTTTCGACGTGCTGTTGGTGTGTCTCAGCAGCTCTAAATGAAGATGTACTGTCACGCATTTGCTGAAGCCGTGATTCGCGTTGTCTCTCCGTTTCTGCGGCTCTAGACGTAGATGCCCTTTCACGATTTTCCTGAAGACGTGATTCGTGTTCCTCAGCTGATTCAGCGGCTCTTCTTGTCCTCTGCTGCCGCGTTGCGATGGTTTTTTTAGCAAGAGCTGTTTTTTTAGGTGGCATTTTAGTAAACTGGAATAGTGCAAAAGGAACAATGATGTGTTTTGTTTTTTTACTTTTATAACATTTTATTGGTTGTTGGAACGACAGTAATCATATTACCTATTTGATGAATTGGCATTAAAAATAATTTGTGAAGTTATTTGACTATTCTAAATTTAAAAACACTTGTTATTTACTAAATTGATTTCACTTATAGGTTTCTCACTTATGAACACAAAACAGCAAAGTTTGTTGGATTGTACCGTTATTTTTTACCAGCGTTTAAAAAAAGAAATGCAGTCAGTGAGCAATTGAAAAAAACTCTAAATGTGCATAAAATGAAGGTATCTTAAATGCAAGAAAAGTTGTTTATCATCGATTGATATAATATAAATATTATTTTAAACTTATTGTACAATGTTGCACCTTAGTAAGCGGGGAATATGTTGTATTATATAGTAATGTAAATATTTTGTAAATAAACCGAAAACTCGGATTTTTGAATGCAACATTTCGGAAGTTTTAAAATTTTAATATTTTATTATATATTAGTGAGTTTTTTTTTTGTAAATATCTTCGGAACTACATAACCGATTTAAGAGATTGATATCTCGTTTTGAAAAGCATAACAATGGCTTTAAAAAATAAAATAAAAAAGAAAAAAAAATAATAAATATGTATATGTATATGTCATTGGTGGGTTTTGCCACGCCCCTCCGCCCACAGACCGAAAATCAAAAATCGGACTTCACAGTGTCACCCGCCTGAATATTCTGAAGATTCTCTGAAAATTTCATCAAAATCGGCCCAACCGTTTTCGAGTCCATTTCTTACATTTCTTTTATATATATATATATATATATATATATATATATATATATATATATATATATATATATATATATATATATATATATATATATATATATATATATATATATATATATATATATATATATATATATATATATATATTATATATATATATATATATATATATATATATATATATATATATATATATATATATATATATATATATATATATAAAAGAAATGTAAGAAATGGACTCGAAAACGGCTGGGCCGATTTTGATGAAATTTTCAGAGAATCTTCAGAATATTCAGGCGGGTGACACTGTGAAGTCCGATTTTTGATTTTCGGTCTGTGGGCGGAGGGGCGTGGCAAAACCCACCAATGACATATACATATACATATTTATTATTTTTTTTTCTTTTTTATTTTACTTTTTATAGCCATTGTTATGCTTTTCAAAACGAGATATCAATTTCTTAAATCGGTTATGTAGTTCCGAAGATATTTACAAAAAAAAACTCACTAGTATATAATAAAATATTAAAATTTTAAAACTTCCGAAATGTTGCATTCAAAAATCCGAGTTTTCGGTTTATTTACAAAATATTTACATTACTATATAATACAACATATTCCCCGCTTACTAAGGTGCAACATTGTACAATAAGTTTAAAATAATATTTATATTATATCAATTATATTATATCAATCGATGATAAACAACTTTTCTTGCATTTAAGATACCTACATTTTATGCACATTTAGAGTTTTTTTCAATTGCTCACTGACTGCATTTCTTTTTTTAAACGCTGGTAAAAAATAACGGTACAATCCAACAAACTTTGCTGTTTTGTGTTCATAAGTGAGAAACCTATAAGTGAAATCAATTTAGTAAATAACAAGTGTTTTTAAATTTAGAATAGTCAAATAACTTCACAAATTATTTTTAATGCCAATTCATCAAATAGGTAATATGATTACTGTCGTTCCAACAACCAATAAAATGTTATAAAAGTAAAAAAACAAAACACATCATTGTTCCTTTTGCACTATTCCAGTTTACTAAAATGCCACCTAAAAAACAGCTCTTGCTAAAAAAAACCATCGCAACGCGGCAGCAGAGGACAAGAAGAGCCGCTGAATCAGCTGAGGAACACGAATCACGTCTTCAGGAAAATCGTGAAAGGGCATCTACGTCTAGAGCCGCAGAAACGGAGAGACAACGCGAATCACGGCTTCAGCAAATGCGTGACAGTACATCTTCATTTAGAGCTGCTGAGGCACACCAACAGCACGTCGAAAGCCTTACTGCCAATCGCTCCCGAATGGTTCGATCAAGAGAAAGAACCGATTTAAAGTTGGCGGCATTTCACTACAATAAGGAAGATGACTACCGCAATCACAAGGGACAAAGTTTGCTTAAATTGTCGTGCTCTGAAGTTCGCTAAGGAGTCCCCGGGAATGTGTTGTTTGAACGGTAAAGTTGTTTTACCACCAATAATTGAGCCGCCTGAACCCCTACAAAGTTACATTTCTGGCGCCAATCCGACTTCAAAGCAGTTCCTTCAAAACATACGAAACTACAACTCATGCTTTCAAATGACGTCCTTCGGAGCAACTAATATCATCAACAACGCCGGTTACATGCCCACTTTCAAAGTGCAAGGCCAAATCTACCACAGAATTGGATCGTTGCTCCCACTTCCCAATGATGATGCCAAGTTCCTCCAAATTTACTTCACTGCCGATGAAGCTACAGAGGTTGAACAGCGTTGCACAATCAGTACTGAAGTCAGACGGGAAATCGTTTCGAGACTTCAAGCTATGTTACACGAACACAACAGCCTCATCTGTCTATTCAAAACAGCCCTAGACCAGATGCCGACAGATGATTATACGGTTGTGATAAGAGCTGACAAGACACCGGCTGGTGAGCATGAGCGGCGCTTCAATGCACCTGTGATAGGTGACGTTGCAGTTGTTATGGTCGGCACAGACTTCGAGCGTCGCGATATTATCATCCATCGCCGGAATGCAAGTGTTCAACGCATTGCGGAAACTCATCGATCGTACGATGCACTACAATATCCACTACTTTTTCCGCGTGGTGAGGATGGGTATCATTTCAACGTAATGCAGATTAACCCCAACTCAAATGGAGAGTCCACAAAAAAAGTTTCCTGTATGCACTTTTATGCCTATCGCCTTATGATCAGGCCAAATGAATGTAATCATTTGTTGAAATGTCGTGAAGTCTCCCATCAATTCATTGTCGACATGTACGCGAAAATTGAAAGTGAACGTCTGCTATTCATTCGGTTGAATCAGCAAAAGCTACGCGTCGAAGAATATGTCCACTTGCGTGATGCGATCGCCAATGATGGAAACGCTGCGAATATCGGCCAAATGGTGATCTTGCCAGCAACATACACAGGCAGTCCGCGACACATGCACCAGTACGCTCAAGATGCCATGACATACGTGCGCAAATATGGACGGCCAGACCTCTTCATCACTTTCACATGCAACCCAGCATGGAAAGACATCACCGACCTTTTGTTTACCGGCCAGAATTCAACACATAGACACGATATTCTCGCCCGAGTATTTAAACAAAAGGCTGATGGATGTCATCACCAAAAATTACATATTTGGCGAAACTCTATGCTGGATGTACTCGGTTGAATGGCAGAAGCGAGGCCTGCCACACGCCCATATTTTACTCTGGCTAAAACAAAAAATCATGCCAACGCAAATCGATGACGTGATTTCCGCAGAACTCCCGAGTCCCACAGCGGATCCGGTTCTATTTGAATCAATCCGAAAACACATGGTCCACGGTCCTTGCGGTCAACTGAACAGAAATTCACCATGCATGAAAGAAGGCAAGTGTACAAAGCGTTATCCACGCGAGCTCCTCCAAGAAACTCAATCAGGAGGCGATGGATATCCTCTGTATAGGCGAAGAACTGCGAACGACGGTGGATATACAACAACAATTAAAATGCGCAATGTAGATGTTGACGTCGATAACAGATGGATCGTGCCCTACTCACCGCTGCTTTCAAAAATGTTTGATGCCCACATCAATGTTGAGTATTGTAATTCGGTCAAGTCGATCAAATATATTTGCAAATACGTAAATAAAGGCAGCGACATGGCAGTATTCGGGCTTGCCAATCAAACTGACGAAATCACGCAATTCCAGATAGGCCGTTACATCAGCAGCAATGAAGCCGTTTGGCATATACTTTCATTCAATATCCACGAGCGATATCCAACAGTTCAACATCTAGCTGTTCATTTGGAAAATGGTCAGCGTGTTTATTTCACCGAACGAAATGCTGCAAATCGAGCCGAACAGCCACCACACACCACTCTCACCGCTTTCTTTGAATTGTGTGCAACCGACAATTTCGCCAAAACTTTAATATATCCTGAAATTCCTAAATATTACACTTGGAACACGTCGTCGAAGAAGTTCATGAGAAGAAAGCGTGGTGCGATTGTCGCAGAATATGCTGGTGTGCATTCTTCTGATGCTTTAGGACGTGTCTACACCGTTCATCCGAATAATGCTGAATGCTATTATTTGCGATTGCTATTGCATACGATCAAAGGTCCAACATCATTCGCCGCCTTGAAAACCATTCATGGAAATGAATGTCAGACTTATAGAGAAGCATGTTTTCGTTTGGGCCTGCTTGAAAGTGATCAGCATTGGAACACAACGCTGACAGAGGCGTCACTCACGTGTCACCCAAAACAAATACGCACTTTGTTTGCAATAATTTTAACAACATGTTCACCATCTAATCCACGAGAACTGTGGGAAACGCATCGCGAAACCTTAGGTGAAGATATTCTCAGGCAATTACGCGCAACTTATCCCAACCAGGAGTATTCGGACGAGATTTTCAACCAAACTCTATTGCTGATTGAGGACATGTGCATATCCATCAACAACAAACTCCATATTGAACTTGGAATGCCGGCTCCGATACGCGACAGAAACAGTGTTCAAAACAGAGACCTGGAGCGAGAACAGCACTTCGATGTCAACCAGCAACAACAATATGTGGAGACTCAAACAAGACGGTTGGTTGATGATCAAAAAACTGCATATGCAAAAATCATGGAAAGGGTAACCAACGGAAATGGGGGACTTATTTTCCTCGATGCACCAGGAGGAACAGGCAAAACATTCCTCATTAATTTAATATTGGCGTCGGTTCGAATGCAAAATTGCATTGCACTCGCAGTGGCATCATCTGGAATTGCATCAACGCTATTGGACGGCGGACGCACTGCACACTCAGCACTGAAACTTCCATTGGATTTGAACCAGGTAGAAACACCAACTTGCAACATCAGCAAAAACTCCGGCATGGCCACAATCCTTAAAAGGTGCAAAATTATCATTTGGGACGAATGCACAATGGCCCATAAGAAATTGCTCGAGGCGCTTGACCGGACTCTACGTGACTTCCGAGGAAACAACCAACTGATGGGAGGCGCTCTTATTCTTCTTGCCGGTGATTTCCGTCAAACTTTGCCCGTTATTCCAAGATCAATGCCCGCAGATGAGCTGAACGCATGCTTGAAAGCTTCGTATCTTTGGAAACGAGTCGAGAAAATTACGCTATCGACGAACATGCGTGTGCATTTGTTGCAAGACCCGTCTGCCCAAACATTCGCAAAACAACTTTTGGACATCGGAAAGGGAAAAATTCGAATCAATCGCGCAACGAATGAGATTTTATTCCCACCTAACTTCTGTCAAATGCAAATGAATATTCAAGCCGTTGTCGACAAGGTATTTCCAAATCTAACAACCTCCTACAAAAATCCGGATTGGCTGTGCGAACGTGCAATTTTGGCACCAAAAAATGATGATGTCAACAAGTTCAATGAGCAAATTCAATTAAAACTGCCAGGCAAATTAGTCAAATACAAATCGATTGACACAGTAATGGATGAAGAACAAGCCGTCAATTATCCCACTGAATTTTTAAATTCATTGCAACCACCCGGAATGCCACCGCATGTGCTAACATTAAAGGTTGGATCACCGGTAATTCTTATTCGCAACTTAAACGCACCAAAGTTGTGCAACGGAACCAGATTGACCATAAAAAACTGTTCACCAAATTTAATCGAGGCAACAATCATCGGTGGCAGATTCAAAGGCGAAGACGTACTTATTCCACGAATTCCGATGATTTCCAACGATTTACCATTCAAATTCAAGCGGCTCCAATTCCCTTTGCGTCTTGCCTTTGCTATTACCATCAACAAAGCACAAGGCCAATCATTGATTATTGCTGGCTTAATTTTGGAAACTTCATGTTTTTCGCACGGCCAATTGTATGTGGCTTGCTCCCGAGTTGGCACGCCAAAAAATTTATACGTTTTTACACCAAATCAAAAAACGAAAAACATTGTCTATCCTCTAGCCTTAAGATGAAGTAATAAATAAATATAATTTCCACTTTCTCTTAAATACATGCGTTCACCATCTAATCCACGAGAACTGTGGGAAACGCATCGCGAAACCTTAGGTGAAGATATTCTCAGGCAATTACGCGCAACTTATCCCAACCAGGAGTATTCGGACGAGATTTTCAACCAAACTCTATTGCTGATTGAGGACATGTGCATATCCATCAACAACAAACTCCATATTGAACTTGGAATGCCGGCTCCGATACGCGACAGAAACAGTGTTCAAAACAGAGACCTGGAGCGAGAACAGCACTTCGATGTCAACCAGCAACAACAATATGTGGAGACTCAAACAAGACGGTTGGTTGATGATCAAAAAACTGCATATGCAAAAATCATGGAAAGGGTAACCAACGGAAATGGGGGACTTATTTTCCTCGATGCACCAGGAGGAACAGGCAAAACATTCCTCATTAATTTAATATTGGCGTCGGTTCGAATGCAAAATTGCATTGCACTCGCAGTGGCATCATCTGGAATTGCATCAACGCTATTGGACGGCGGACGCACTGCACACTCAGCACTGAAACTTCCATTGGATTTGAACCAGGTAGAAACACCAACTTGCAACATCAGCAAAAACTCCGGCATGGCCACAATCCTTAAAAGGTGCAAAATTATCATTTGGGACGAATGCACAATGGCCCATAAGAAATTGCTCGAGGCGCTTGACCGGACTCTACGTGACTTCCGAGGAAACAACCAACTGATGGGAGGCGCTCTTATTCTTCTTGCCGGTGATTTCCGTCAAACTTTGCCCGTTATTCCAAGATCAATGCCCGCAGATGAGCTGAACGCATGCTTGAAAGCTTCGTATCTTTGGAAACGAGTCGAGAAAATTACGCTATCGACGAACATGCGTGTGCATTTGTTGCAAGACCCGTCTGCCCAAACATTCGCAAAACAACTTTTGGACATCGGAAATGGAAAAATTCGAATCAATCGCGCAACGAATGAGATTTCATTCCCACCTAACTTCTGTCAAATGCAAATGAATATTCAAGCCGTTGTCGACAAGGTATTTCCAAATCTAACAACCTCCTACAAAAATCCGGATTGGCTGTGCGAACGTGCAATTTTGGCACCAAAAAATGATGATGTCAACAAGTTCAATGAGCAAATTCAATTAAAACTGCCAGGCAAATTAGTCAAATACAAATCGATTGACACAGTAATGGATGAAGAACAAGCCGTCAATTATCCCACTGAATTTTTAAATTCATTGCAACCACCCGGAATGCCACCGCATGTGCTAACATTAAAGGTTGGATCACCGGTAATTCTTATTCGCAACTTAAACGCACCAAAGTTGTGCAACGGAACCAGATTGACCATAAAAAACTGTTCACCAAATTTAATCGAGGCAACAATCATCGGTGGCAGATTCAAAGGCGAAGACGTACTTATTCCACGAATTCCGATGATTTCCAACGATTTACCATTCAAATTCAAGCGGCTCCAATTCCCTTTGCGTCTTGCCTTTGCTATTACCATCAACAAAGCACAAGGCCAATCATTGATTATTGCTGGCTTAATTTTGGAAACTTCATGTTTTTCGCACGGCCAATTGTATGTGGCTTGCTCCCGAGTTGGCACGCCAAAAAATTTATACGTTTTTACACCAAATCAAAAAACGAAAAACATTGTCTATCCTCTAGCCTTAAGATGAAGTAATAAATAAATATAATTTCCACTTTCTCTTAAATACATGCGTTTGTTTTTGACTGAGCCCATATCTGCACCATATGTAAGTTATTCTGTAAAAAAACTTTATGAAAGGTATTCCATGAATTTCTATTTAAGGCCCGTAAATTTCGTTAAAAGCTTAATTTAAATCGTGTGGTAATACAACACTAATGTTTGTTCAGGCCCAGCAACGCGGACCGGTCAGCTAGTATATATATATATATAATATATATATATATATATATATATATATATATATATATATATATATATATATATATATATATATATATATATATATATATATATATATATATATATATATATATATATATATATATATATATATATATATATATATATATATATATATATATATATATATATATATATATATATATATATATATATATATATATATATATATATATATATATATATATATATATATATATATATATATATATATATATATATATATATATATATATATATATATATATATATATATATATATATATATATATATATATATATATATATATATATATATATATATATATATATATATATATATATATATATATATATATATATATATATATATATATATATTATATATATATATATATATATATATATATATATATATATATATATATATATATATATATATATATATATATATATATATATATATATATATATATATATATATATATATATATATATATATATATATATATATATATATATATTTACATATATATATATTATATAAATATTCATTAAAATTTTCTACCTTCCAACTGAGCTAATTGTGCAACGCGAAATTTTCTAAATTTTTTGGCTTTCTTACATTTTTAGGAACTTTTAATCAATATTGCGTTTTTGTAATTTTTAAAATTTTAGAAAGTTTTTGCAAACTTTCATAATTTTCGCGTTTTCCCGAGTGTTTGACGTTCCTTACAGTTCTAGCGAGTTTTAATAAATTTTGGGACTAGTTTCCAATATTGCATTTTTTCGCGACACTTTCGGCATTTCGCGATATGTGTAAGTGTTTGTTCTAGGTCTTGGGCGAGTTGAACAGTTTTAGTTACTGGAACAATTTGGAACCATTTTCTAGGTTTCAGAAATGTTTTCTCGACTTCGCAAGGAATGGATGTAAATTTAGAATTTATCGATTTGCTTATTTCATACACACGAACACTTTTTAAAATATACATACATATATTGTGTAACATTGTTCTTATAATTAGGACTTTGCTTGGTTATTAAATAACATAAAAAAATATTGAAAATAAAATTCATGAGCAACGTAAATAATATTTTTCCAACAATAACTATTATAACGCAACGTAAAAAAATAAACGTTAAAAATAAAAATTATGAGCAACGGAAAAAATATTTTTCAATAATAACTGTTATGAAGCAACGTAAAAAAATATAAATTGAAAATAAAAATTATAAGCAACGTATAAATATAAATTTTACAAGTAATTATTATCGACAATGAAATGAAAATATTTGTTGATTTATTGCAACTTTTTTAATTCAAAAATAATTTTAACAGTTATTTTGGGTCTCTTGGCATTTTAGTAAACTGGAATAGTGCAAAAGGAACAATGATGTGTTTTGTTTTTTTACTTTTATAACATTTTATTGACAGTAATCATATTACCTATTTGATGAATTGGCATTAAAATAATTTGTGAAGTTATTTGACTATTCTAAATTTAAAAACACTTGTTATTTACTAAATTGATTTCACTTATAGGTTTCTCACTTATGAACACAAAACAGCAAAGTTTGTTGGATTGTACCGTTATTTTTTACCAGCGTTTAAAAAAAGAAATGCAGTCAGTGAGCAATTGAAAAAAACTCTAAATGTGCATAAAATGTAGGTATATTAAATGCAAGAAAAGTTGTTTATCATCGATTGATATAATATAATTGATATAATATAAATATTATTTTAAACTTATTGTACAATGTTGCACCTTAGTAAGCGGGGAATATGTTGTATTATATAGTAATGTAAATATTTTGTAAATAAACCGAAAACTCGGATTTTTGAATGCAACATTTCGGAAGTTTTAAAATTTTAATATTTTATTATATATTAGTGAGTTTTTTTTTGTAAATATCTTCGGAACTACATAACCGATTTAAGAGATTGATATCTCGTTTTGAAAAGCATAACAATGGCTTTAAAAAATAAAATAAAAAATAATAATAAATATGTATATGTATATGTCATTGGTGGGTTTTGCCACGCCCCTCCGCCCACAGACCGAAAATCAAAAATCGGACTTCAGAGTGTCACCCGCCTGAATATTCTGAAGATTCTCTGAAAATTTCATCAAAATCGGCCCAGCCGTTTTCGAGTCCATTTCTTACATTTCTTTTATATATATATATATATATATATATATATATATATATATATATATATATATATATATATATATATATATATATATATATATATATATATATATATATATATATATATATATATATATATATATATATATATATATATATATATATATATATATATATATATATATATATATATATATATATATATATATATATATATATATATATATATATATATATATATATATATATATATATATATATATATATATATATATATACTATATATATATATATATATATATATATATATGTATAGATATATATATATATATATATATATATATATATATATATATATATATATATATATATATATATATATATATATATATATATATATATATATATATATATATATATATATATATATATATATATATATATATATATATATATATATATATATATATATATATATATATATATATATATATATATATATATATATATATATATATATATATATATATATATATATATATATATATATATATATATATATATATATATATATATATATATTTACATATACATATATTATATAAATATTCATTAAAATTTTCTACCTTCCAACTGAGCTAATTGTGCAACGCGAAATTTTCTAAATTTTTTGGCTTTCTTACATTTTTAGGAACTTTTAATCAATATTGCGTTTTTGTAATTTTTAAAATTTTAGAAAGTTTTTGCAAACTTTCATAATTTTCGCGTTTTCCCGAGTGTTTGACTTTCCTTACAGTTCTAGCGAGTTTTATTAAATTTTGGGACTAGTTTCCAATATTGCATTTTTTCGCGACACTTTCGGCATTTCGCGATATGTGTAAGTGTTTGTTCTAGGTCTTGGGCGAGTTGAACAGTTTTAGTTACTGGAACAATTTGGAACCATTTTCTAGGTTTCAGAAATGTTTTCTCGACTTCGCAAAGAATGGATGTAAATTTTGAATTTATCGATTTGCTTATTTCATACACACGAACACTTTTTAAAATATACATACATATATTGTGTAACATTGTTCTTATAATTAGGACTTTGCTTGGTTATTAAATAACGTAAAAAAATATTGAAAATAAAATTCATGAGCAACGTAAATAATATTTTTCCAACAATAACTATTATAAGGCAACGTAAAAAAATAAACGTTAAAAATAAAAATTATGAGCAACGGAAAAATATTTTTCAATAATAACTGTTATGAAGCAACGTAAAAAAATATAAATTGAAAATAAAAATTATAAGCAACGTATAAATATAAATTTTACAAATAATTATTATCGACAATGAAATGAAAATATTTGTTGTCTTATTGTAACTTTTTTAATTCAAAAATAATTTTAACAGTTATTTTGGGTCTCTGGTTTAAATTTGACATCATGTGGCATCTCTGCTAAAACAAACGAAAAGCGCAAAAAGGAATATAACAAAAACAAATGAATTTGTGATTTCCAAACAGTGTACAGAAAAATTTTTTCCTCAATGTCTTTATTTTTGGTACTAAATGTTAAATTAAATATTTAAATAATAGAAAAATTGTTATTTAAATGTAAAAGTTTTATATGTTTGTATTTTCTTGTAGAACAATACATTTAATTGTTAGCATAAAGTACGTGCTACGGATGAACAGCTGACTCGTTGTCTATACATTAACAACAGAAAAATTATTGTGGTTAGTTAATCAATAGCAAATATTGTAAAAATTTAACAGAGTAGCAAAATCGACAATTTGCTGGTTAAATTTTTTACAATGACAACTATTGTTAAAATTGAATAGAGAATCGCACAACAGATATAAAAACTTACATCACAGACTTATTTATAAACCAAACAGGTAAGTGATGATATTTCTTTATAATCAAATCTTATAATACATTGTATATGTACGAATGTATAGGCTGTTAACTTCAAATTCTGCCTTTTCCAAATTCAGGTATCAAATTCAGTCCTAATTTGAAGTTAAAAAGTTATATGTACATTAGAGTGCTTCAAAAAAAAAATTTTTTTTTCAAGGGCTATAATCTCAAAAGTTTCTAGTAGGTATAAAACAAGCTCTCCCACAAGATTAGCTTCATATTTCGATTCTACGCGACGCTCAATGACTTTCAGTTTTTCCATACAAATTACATGGTACAATTTCTTTTTTTCGTATTTGTCAAACAAAACTACAAAAAATATTTTATTTTCATTTTGATAGGCATATTCTTGTAGGAAATTAAATTTTCCACAAAAAGCCTTTTGCACAATTTTTTCGTAAGCTTAACGGGTAAAAAGTTATCAGAGTTTGAATATTAGGAGCAAAGTGGGCATAAGCTATGAAGTATTTGCTTTCAGTACTGTAATTACTAGTATTCAAAGTCTGATAAGTTTTTACCCTTTAAGTTTACGAAAAAATCGTTTAGGCTGAGGCCACACGGGCGTTTTTAAAACGCGGAGTTTCTGCTTTTTATAATAAATTTGAAAGTTCTCAATTTTTTAAAACTTCAAATTTAATATAAAAAGCAGAAACGCCGCGTTTTAAAAACGCTCGTGTGGCCTCAGCCATAAGTGGTTTTTTATGAAAAATATAATTTCTTACAAGAATATGCCCATCAAATTGAAAAAAAATTATTTCGCATTTTGTTTGACAAATAGGAAAAAAAGAAATTGTTCCATGTAATTCGTATGGAAAAACTGAAATTCGTTGAGCTTCGCGAGTTACTCCTTATTCTAATAATTTGTAGACATTCATAAGTGAATATATCTAATGTGTGGACATAATTAAATAAATCTAATCCGTAGACTTAAGTAAAAATTAATAATCTATAAACATAAGTAGTTTAAATCCTAAACAAATACAAGAAACTAATTAAGTACTACAGTATTTTTCGGTTAACTGCACATCAAAATTTGCACAACTTTTTGTTCAATTAACCGGGGAACCAATTAGCCGAAACCCGCTTAATTGAACAATTCGTTCAATTACAAGAATCCCGTTTAATTGAACAGTTTGTTCAATTACAGAAATCACGCATAATTGGAACTACTAATGACTTAAAAGAAATCGCATATGTGCACCTTAAGTTTTTCAAAATAATTTTTTTTACCTTAAACGAAAAAAATGCAAGTAACAGAAAAAAATGTACATATATGTGTATACGCAGGTATTTATTATTGTAGGTACATATGTACTATCAAATGCACTATTTATGTGCACATTAGTTTTACAAAAAAATAAAATTTAGTAAAATAAAATTAGTAGAGATCTGGGTGGCATCTCTTTCACAAATGATGTCAAATATGTATGGGCGAAAATGCCAGATTATTTTTCAATAATAATGCAATTAACCGGGTAAAAGTAAGAGGAAATTTATTTTTGATGACGAGTTTTGAACCAATTAAGCGGGAAAATCTAACCGGGTTCAATTTCCCGAGGAAATTTACATGTGTTTTCGTATGCAATATTTTTTTACCCGATCATGTGGTTCAATTAAGCGTGGAAACCAATTAACCGTAGGGTCAATTAACCGAAAAATACTGTACCAGCCAAATCATTAATAATGATAACAAAGACTAGACTAAAAATAGTAATAAAGAAAGATAACATTTAGATCCTAAATAAACATAACTAGAGATAAGAGTTACATATTATTACTATAAATAAACGTTAAGTTACACTTTATATTTTAGTCTTAAGATTCACTTGTAATAATAAAGAACTATCTTTAATATGCAAATATTTTTGATAATTCTATAATTCACGTAGGATCAAAATATGGGGCTGATCTTGTGGGAGAGCTTTTTTTATACATACTATGAGAAGCTTTTGAGATTAAAAAAATTTTTTTTTGAAGCACTCTAATGTACATACATATGTATGTATGTAGTATAGACTTTTATATATTATTCTACATAATTATTTTTTTATTATCTTTGTAGAAACCTTAAAAGAACAGAATAAAAAAATAATGGAAGCATTGACCAGCCAACATGTCCTCACTACAATATTGATAAAGCACGACGAAACTTCCAATAAGTTATCAAAAATATTTCCAATAAAATCTGAAGAGAATTTTAAAGATATGGAGCAACAAATCAATGAAGACAATAAACATACATAAGTATATTTTTCTGTATTTACTTGTGCACATGCTTACTATGTATGTATACATTTCAAACAAAGTTGGCAACCGAAACGAATAACGGTAGCGGTAGTGGTATTAACTTTTTCTTTTATTTCGGTATCGGTAGCGGTATTTTAACTATATCAAATAATGGTAGTTTTCCAGTTTTTTATGTGAAAGTGGTGTTATTTTAACAATTAATTGTTAAGACGAATGCTATTTTCCAATTGGCTGTTTTTAGCGTCAATGACGTCACTTTCCGTCTTCTAAATATAAAAAAAAATGACGGGTTAAGTTTTTTACAAATGGACAATGCCATTCGCGATATAACACCGCAAACATGATTGACGTCAATATTTTTACGCGTATTATAGGCGTATTGGGTTCTGTAAACATGCTGTTAATGTTGAACAGCTGCTTTTTTGGGAAATTTATGGTATTTTGTGGGGCTACCATATTTTTATTATAGTTAAATATAACAATAGCTATATACGACTGAAAAACATAACTAAAATAAATATATAATTACTATGTTATTCTTTCAGTTGATGATAAAATTGTACGGAAGTAATTCTTTTAATGATATGCTATGAATTAGGAACAGGCCAACTAGAAGAACTGTTCAAGAATTGTTAGCCATTCTTCAAGAAGAACATTTAGATGTGCCTCTTAGTATGCATACACTGTTTCCAAACGAAGAAAAGGCACTAATTAAAGAAGTTTTACCTGGTGTTTACTCACATTTCGGCATTGAAAAACAATTACAATCAATTGGGAAAGTAGTTTCTGAGTACGACAAAACTATAGTCGATATTAATATAAACAGTTTGACGCTTTTCAAAAGTTTCAAAACACAATTGTGCCCAATTTTATTTAGAACTGTCAATATAGAAAACATATCAATTATTCCCATTGGGATTTACCTTGGCAAAGATAAGCCGAACAGCATACATATCAGAATTTTTAAATGAATTTGTGATCGAAATTAAAAATATAATTGATAATGGTATGGTGTTTGGAAAATTAGTACAACTTGAAATCAGGTCAATAGCTTGTGATTCGCCAGCGAAAGCATTTATATGTGGTATTGTTGGCCACACATCTTCCCATGGGTGTACTAAATGCATCCAAGTTGGCAAAAAAAAATTACTAAAGTACTCACTTATTCACCAGTCAATTGAATTATTATCCGATGAAACAAATATTCGCAACAACAAAGTATTAACAAACACCGTTTTGTTAAATATTTTACATACCTATACATTTTTCATTCATAAGCAAGTATTATTTCATACACACGAACACTTTTTAAAATATACATACATATATTGTGTAACATTGTTCTTATAATTAGGACTTTGCTTGGTTATTAAATAACATAAAAAAATATTGAAAATAAAATTCATGAGCAACGTAAATAATATTTTTCCAACAATAACTATTATAAGGCAACGTAAAAAAATAAACGTTAAAAATAAAAATTATGAGCAACGGAAAAATATTTTTCAATAATAACTGTTATGAAGCAACGTAAAAAAATATAAATTGAAAATAAAAATTATAAGCAACGTATAAATATAAATTTTACAAATAATTATTATCGACAATGAAATGAAAATAATTGTTGATTTATTGTAACTTTTTTAATTCAAAAATAATTTTAACTGTTATTTTGGGTCTCTGGTTTAAATTTGACATCATATGGCATCTCTGCTAAAACAAACGAAAAGCGCAAAAAGGAATATAACAAATGAATTTGTGATTTCCAAACAGTGTACAGAAAATTTTTTTTCTCAATGTCTTTATTTTTGGTACTAAATGTTAAATTAAATATTTAAATAATAGAAAAATTGTTATTTAAATGTAAAAGTTTTATATGTTTGTATTTTCTTGTAGAACAATACATTTAATTGTTAGCATAAAGTACGTGCTACGGATGAACAGCTGACTCGTTGTCTATACATTAACAACAGAAAAATTATTGTGGTTAGTTAATCAATAGCAAATATTGTAAAAATTTTACAGAGTAGCAAAATCGACAATTTGCTTGTTAAATTTTTTACAATGACAACTATTGTTAAAATTGAATAGATAATCGCACAACAGATATAAAAACTTACATCACAGACTTATTTATAAACCAAACAGGTAAGTGATGATATTTCTTTATAATCAAATCTTATTATACATTGTATATGTATGAATGTATAGGCTGTTAACTTCAAATTCTGCCTTTTCCAAATTCAGGTATCAAATTCAGTCCTAATTTGAAGTTAAAAAGTTATATGTACACTAGAGTGCTTCAAAAAAAATTTTTTTTTTCAAGGGCTATAATCTCAAAAGTTTCTAGTAGGTATAAAACAAGCTCTCCCACAAGATTAGCTTCATATTTCGATTCTACGCGACGCTCAATGACTTTCAGTTTTTCCATACAAATTACATGGTACAATTTCTTTTTTTCGTATTTGTCAAACAAAACTACAAAAAATATTTTATTTTCATTTTGATAGGCATATTCTTGTAGGAAATTAAATTTTCCACAAAAAGCCTTTTGCACAATTTTTTCGTAAGCTTAACGGGTAAAAAGTTATCAGAGTTTGAATATTAGGAGCAAAGTGGGCATAAGCTATGAAGTATTTGCTTTCAGTACTGTAATTACTAGTATTCAAAGTCTGATAAGTTTTTACCCTTTAAGTTTACGAAAAAATCGTTTAGGCTGAGGCCACACGGGCGTTTTTAAAACGCGGAGTTTCTGCTTTTTATATTAAATTTGAAAGTTCTCAATTTTTTAAAACTTCAAATTTAATATAAAAAGCAGAAACGCCGCGTTTTAAAAACGCTCGTGTGGCCTCAGCCATAAGTGGTTTTTTATGAAAAATATAATTTCTTACCAGAATATGCCCATCAAAATGAAAAAAAATTATTTCGCATTTTGTTTGACAAATAGGAAAAAAAGAAATTGTTCCATGTAATTCGTATGGAAAAACTGAAATTCGTTGAGCTTCGCGAGTTACTCCTTATTCTAATAATTTGTAGACATACATAAGTGAATATATCTAATGTGTGCACATAATTAAATAAATCTAATCCGTAGACTTAAGTAAAAATGAATAATCTATAAACATAAGTAGTTTAAATCCTAAACAAATACAAGAAACTAATTAAGTACTACAGTATTTTTCGGTTAACTGCACATCAAAATTTGCACAACTTTTTGTTCAATTAACCGGGGAACCAATTAGCCGAAACCCGCTTAATTGAACAATTCGTTCAATTACAAGAATCCCGTTTAA
This sequence comes from Panzeria rudis, assembly GCA_956483635.1. Classification (NCBI taxonomy): domain Eukaryota; kingdom Metazoa; phylum Arthropoda; class Insecta; order Diptera; family Tachinidae; genus Panzeria; species Panzeria rudis. Next base: position 56,964,260 of record OY101451.1, read on the forward strand.
TTGAATAGTTTGTTCAATTACAGAAATCACGCATAATTGGAACTACTAATGACTTAAAAGAAATCGCATATGTGCACCTTAAGTTTTTCAAAATAATTTTTTTTACCTTAAACGAAAAAAATGCAAGTAATAGAAAAAAATGTACATATATGTGTATACGCAGGTATTTATTATTGTAGGTACATATGTACTATCAAATGCACTATTTATGTGCACATTAGTTTTACAAAAAAATAAAATTTAGTAAAATAAAATTAGTAGAGATCTGGGTGGCATCTCTTTCACAAATGATGTCAAATATGTATGGGCGAAAATGCCAGATTATTTTTCAATAATAATGCAATTAACCGGGTAAAAGTAAGAGGAAATTTATTTTTGATGACGAGTTTTGAACCAATTAAGCGGGAAAATCTAACCGGGTTCAATTTCCCGAGGAAATTTACATGTGTTTTCGTATGCAATATTTTTTTACCCGATCCTGTGGTTCAATTAAGCGTGGAAACCAATTAACCTTAGGGTCAATTAACCGAAAAATACTGTACCAGCCAAATCATTAATAATGATAACAAAGACTAGACTAAAAATAGTAATAAAGAAAGATAACATTTAGATCCTAAATAAACATAACTAGAGATAAGAGTTACATATTATTACTATAAATAAACGTTAAGTTACACTTTATATTTTAGTCTTAAGATTCACTTGTAATAATAAAGAACTATCTTTAATATGCAAATATTTTTGATAATTCTATAATTCACGTAGGATCAAAATATGGGACTGATCTTGTGGGAGAGCTTTTTTTATACATACTATGAGAAGCTTTTGAGATTAAAAAAAATTTTTTTTGAAGCACTCTAATGTACATACATATGTATGTATGTAGTATAGACTTTTATATATTATTCTACATAATTATTTTTTTATTATCTTTGTAGAAACCTTAAAAGAACAGAATAAAAAAATAATGGAAGCATTGACCAGCCAACATGTCCTCACTACAATATTAATAAAGCACGACGAAACTTCCAATAAGTTATCAAAAATATTTCCAATAAAATCTGAAGAGAATTTTAAAGATATGGAGCAACAAATCAATGAAGACAATAAACATACATAAGTATATTTTTCTGTATTTACTTGTGTACATGCTTACTATGTATGTATACATTTCAAACAAAGTTGGCAACCGAAACGAATAACGGTAGCGGTAGTGGCATTAACTTTTTCTTTTATTTCGGTATCGGTAGCGGTATTTTAACTATATCAAATAATGGTAGTTTTCCAGTTTTTTATGTGAAAGTGGTGTTATTTTAACAATTAATTGTTAAGACGAATGCTATTTTCCAATTGGCTGTTTTTAGCGTCAATGACGTCACTTTCCGTCTTCTAAATATAAAAAAAAATTACGGGTTAAGTTTTTTACAAATGGACAATGCCATTCGCGATATAACACCGCAAACATGATTGACGTCAATATTTTTACGCGTATTATAGGCGTATTGGGTTCTGTAAACATGCTGTTAATGTTGAACAGCTGCTTTTTTGGGAAATTTATGGTATTTTGTGGGGCTACCATATTTTTATTATAGTTAAATATAACAATAGCTATATACGACTGAAAAACATAACTAAAATAAATATATAATTACTATGTTATTCTTTCAGTTGATGATAAAATTGTACGGAAGTAATTCTTTTAATGATATGCTATGAATTAGGAACAGGCCAACTAGAAGAACTGTTCAAGAATTGTTAGCCATTCTTCAAGAAGAACATTTAGATGTGCCTCTTAGTATGCATACACTGTTTCCAAACGAAGAAAAGGCACTAATTAAAGAAGTTTTACCTGGTGTTTACTCACATTTCGGCATTGAAAAACAATTACAATCAATTGGGAAAGTAGTTTCTGAGTACGACAAAACTATAGTCGATATTAATATAGACAGTTTGACGCTTTTCAAAAGTTTCAAAACACAATTGTGCCCAATTTTATTTAGAACTGTCAATATAGAAAACATATCAATTATTCCCATTGGGATTTACCTTGGCAAAGATAAGCCGAACAGCATACATATCAGAATTTTTAAATGAATTTGTGATCGAAATTAAAAATATAATTGATAATGGTATGGTGTTTGGAAAATTAGTACAACTTGAAATCAGGTCAATAGCTTGTGATTCGCCAGCGAAAGCATTTATATGTGGTATTGTTGGCCACACATCTTCCCATGGGTGTACTAAATGCATCCAAGTTGGCAAAAAAAATTAATAAAGTACTCACTTATTCACCAGTCAATTGAATTATTATCCGATGAAACAAATATTCGCAACAACAAAGTATTAACAAACACCGTTTTGTTAAATATTTTACATACCTATACATTTTTCATTCATAAGCAAGTAGACACACAAACAATAAATATATTTGGTACTCGTACCAAAACAACAACAACAACAGAAATGCCTACGTTACTGTTGTTGCTGCAGAATGTGATAAATTTGGAACCTTTTTCTTGGTTTCAGAAATGTTTTCTCGATTTCGCAAAGAATGGATGTAAATCAAGAATTTATCGATTTGCTTATTTCATACACACGAACACTTTTTAAAATATACATACATATATTGTGTAACATTGTTCTTATAATTAGGACTTTGCTTGGTTATTAAATAACATAAAAAAATATTGAAAATAAAATTCATGAGCAACGTAAATAATATTTTTCCAACAATAACTATTATAAGGCAACGTAAAAAAATAAACGTTAAAAATAAAAATTATGAGCAACGGAAAAATATTTTTCAATAATAACTGTTATGAAGCAACGTAAAAAAATATAAATTGAAAATAAAAATTATAAGCAACGTATAAATATAAATTTTACAAATAATTATTATCGACAATGAAATGAAAATAATTGTTGATTTATTGTAACTTTTTTAATTCAAAAATAATTTTAACTGTTATTTTGGGTCTCTGGTTTAAATTTGACATCATATGGCATCTCTGCTAAAACAAACGAAAAGCGCAAAAAGGAATATAACAAAAACAAATGAATTTGTGATTTCCAAACAGTGTACAGAAAATTTTTTTTCTCAATGTCTTTATTTTTGGTACTAAATGTTAAATTAAATATTTAAATAATAGAAAAATTGTTATTTAAATGTAAAAGTTTTATATGTTTGTATTTTCTTGTAGAACAATACATTTAATTGTTAGCATAAAGTACGTGCTACGGATGAACAGCTGACTCGTTGTCTATACATTAACAACAGAAAAATTATTGTGGTTAGTTAATCAATAGCAAATATTGTAAAAATTTTACAGAGTAGCAAAATCGACAATTTGCTTGTTAAATTTTTTACAATGACAACTATTGTTAAAATTGAATAGATAATCGCACAACAGATATAAAAACTTACATCACAGACTTATTTATAAACCAAACAGGTAAGTGATGATATTTCTTTATAATCAAATCTTATAATACATTGTATATGTATGAATGTATAGGCTGTTAACTTCAAATTCTGCCTTTTCCAAATTCAGGTATCAAATTCAGTCCTAATTTGAAGTTAAAAAGTTATATGTACACTAGAGTGCTTCAAAAAAAAATTTTTTTTTCAAGGGCTATAATCTCAAAAGTTTCTAGTAGGTATAAAACAAGCTCTCCCACAAGATTAGCTTCATATTTCGATTCTACGCGACGCTCAATGACTTTCAGTTTTTCCATACAAATTACATGGTACAATTTCTTTTTTTCGTATTTGTCAAACAAAACTACAAAAAATATTTTATTTTCATTTTGATAGGCATATTCTTGTAGGAAATTAAATTTTCCACAAAAAGCCTTTTGCACAATTTTTTCGTAAGCTTAACGGGTAAAAAGTTATCAGAGTTTGAATATTAGGAGCAAAGTGGGCATAAGCTATGAAGTATTTGCTTTCAGTACTGTAATTACTAGTATTCAAAGTCTGATAAGTTTTTACCCTTTAAGTTTACGAAAAAATCGTTTAGGCTGAGGCCACACGGGCGTTTTTAAAACGCGGAGTTTCTGCTTTTTATATTAAATTTGAAAGTTCTCAATTTTTTAAAACTTCAAATTTAATATAAAAAGCAGAAACGCCGCGTTTTAAAAACGCTCGTGTGGCCTCAGCCATAAGTGGTTTTTTATGAAAAATATAATTTCTTACCAGAATATGCCCATCAAAATGAAAAAAAATTATTTCGCATTTTGTTTGACAAATAGGAAAAAAAGAAATTGTTCCATGTAATTCGTATGGAAAAACTGAAATTCGTTGAGCTTCGCGAGATTCCGTCTGCCGTAACTCGATGGCCCAAAGACTTTACTTCTTTCTGGAAAAATGCACATTTCTTCACGCTAAGTTTTAAGCCAGCTGATGATATGCGTTGGAGAACTTCTGCCAAATTTTTGAGGTGCTCATCAAAAGTCTTTCCCATCACGACGATGTCATCAAGGTACACCAAGCAAGTCTTCCAGTGAAGTCCCTTCAGCACTCGTTCCATTAGGCGTTCAAAAGTAGCTGGAGCATTGCAGAGCCCGAATGGCATAACTTTAAACTGCCATAATCCATCGCTCGCGCTAAAAGCAGTTTTCTCCTTATCTTTCTCTGCAATCTCCACCTGCCAATATCCGCTTTGTAGGTCCAACGTGGAGAACCATTTCGTTCCAGCCAGCGTGTCTAAAGTGTCGTCAGTTCTTGGTAGCGGATAACTGTCCTTCTTAGTAACGTCATTGAGCTTTCTGTAGTCTACGCAGAATCTCGTACTGCCATCCTTCTTTTTGACTAAGACCACGGGCGAACTCCAAGGACTTGAAGATGGCTCGATTACACCATTCCGCTCGATTTCATGGACGAGTTCTTTTACCTCATTCCGTTTTGCTAGGGGTACACTTCTGGGTGGCTTTTTGATCGGCCTCGCTTCGCCTGTATTTATTTCATGTTTCACTATTGCCGTTCTCCCTTGGCCTTGATCTTTCAAGGCGAAGACGCTGGTGTGCCTTTTTAGCAGCTGTTTAGCTTTATTTCTATCAGGAGCTGCTAATCCTGCTACCCATTTCCCCACGTGTTCTTCAAATTGTTCACGTTCTTTTGTGGACATATTGGCTGGTTCTGGCTTTCTCTCGCAGTTTATTATTGCCTCTGGTGGAGTACATTGGCCTATAGCAGAATTTCCGTTGACGACTTTTTCGTTGCCTGATAAATTAAGTACTCTTATAGGGATCTTTCCTGTTTGCAAGTTTTTACGAGGGCTTTTGCTGTTAATAGCTCGCTCTTAATTTCTGTTGGTTCTACTACCCACAACCCATTGTCCTCACAATCTCCCTCCATGCGTGCCCATATTACTGGTTTTCAATAGCAACTAGTTTCCTTACGTGCGTTTGATTGTCATATCCAACATCAAGCGGTATTTCAATATTACGCCAAATCATCACTTGTTGCCCCATATGCAGGTTGATGCCATGGTTTATCATAAAATCGGCTCCAATAATAACCTCGTCAACAATATCGGCAACGATAAACACATGTTTCACGCTTATATTGGCTATAGTCACCTTCGCTTCAGTCTTACCGTAGACAGTGGCAGGCTCCCCAGTAGCTGTACGTAGTCTTATATTCCTTAAAGGTTCACACTTCCCCTTCACTATATCGGGCCTGATTATTGACTGCGACGCTCCTGTATCTATGGTGAAGATGTGCTTTTCGCCGTTGATGTATCCACATGCAGTAAGGTTGCTATTTTTCTGCTGCATTACTGATATGGAGATTGTGGGGCCGTCGTTTGTGGGAGCTAGCTCTTGCCCCTTAGTGCTAGCTCGTTTAGTTTAACGGGGACTCTTGTGTTGTTTGTTGGTTCACCCGTTTACTATTCCTTGGTGGCGAAACAGATCTGGCTCTTTTTCTTGGCGCCTTGCAGTTGCGCTGGAAGTGGCCAACTTTGCCGCAGTTATAACACTTAGCTTTTACTTTGCCGTCCTTCTCCGCCAATGCTTGTCTCACTGCCTCCTTGATGCTAGAGACTAGATCACTCTCATTTTCGGCAATGACCTCCACGTTCCGCACCTTGCACACCTGTGGCTTCCAAATCACCCTAGCAGTCTCCTGAGCTAGTGCAAATGAAACCATTTCTGCGAATGTAGCCTTTTGTGTAGCACACACTGCAAACTTGATATCAGGATCACGGATGCCATTAACAAACGCCTCTGTTTTGACATGATCCAGGAATGGGTGGTTTTCACCTGGATACGTAAGCTGCACTAACCGCTCAATTTCCATTGCGAAATCTTGTAGAGACTCATTGGGCTTTTGTCCTCTACATCGCAATTCCATTCGGTATATATCTCGCTTATGTTCGCCACCATATTTCCGCTGCAGTGCCGCCATTATGTCATCAAAATTATTTCTGCAGCTCCCTGGTACGGTTTCAAGTACTTCTGCTGCGGCTCCTTTTAAGGCCAAAATCAGCTCTATGGCCTTTTCTTCACTGTTCCAACCATTTTTGCTGGCAACTGTTTCGAACTGGAACTTGAAGATGTTCAAAGGTGCGCTGCCATCGAAACAAGGCGTCTTTACTCTGCTGGAAGCCTCTGGAATAACTCTCACTGGCCCTCCTTGACACTCAAGATTAACAACTTTTGCTTCCAAGTCATGCAATTTCTCGTCCACATCTTTTACATGCACTTCGACGCCACCAATTTCTAGGCTATGACGTGTATTCTCTAGTTCTGAGAGTTTCTCGTCAAATTTGCTGACTGGTACCTCAATGCCATCTAATCTTCTATTTATGGCCTCAGAAATTTCTACTAGCTTCTCATTTGTGGCCTTAGATGTCACCTGAACAGCCTTAACTTCAGCTAGCATTCTCTCGTTTTTTTTCTAAAAGTTTCTCGTTATTCACTCTAGATGTTTCTTGAACTTCAGCCAGCATTCTCTCATTGTTACCTCTAGATGTTTCCTTAACTTCTTGAAATTTTTCCATCATAGCGGCGAACATTGTACTTAAATCCATGTTGCTTGTCGTGGCACGAGTACATACCTCTATCTCCTCTTTATTCTCAAATTCGTATGTCCCGATGTCGATGCCACGTTGCTTGAACTCATCTATCAGCCTCTTCTGAAGTTCCACTTTATTGCCTGTTGTTGGCAGTTCCAGCTTACTCAGCTCTTTTTTTAGCTGCTCAACTTTTAGCTCTTCAAACTTCATGTCTTCTATTTTTTTTAATGTCCTTTTTATTATTATTAATGTCCTTTTTATTAATTAATAATGTCCTTTTTTTATTTTATTAATTAATAATGTCCTTTTTATTTTATTTTGCAATTTTACTTCTGACACCAATTGTTACGTTTTTAGACCTTTACATAAAAACGGTTTTATTATTTTCACAGGATTCGTTGAATTGCAATAAAATAAAACACGGATATTTATTTTACAAATAAATTCTCAGTAATACTTTAAAAAACACGTACAACTAAACGCGATGTACACACTAACTATTCTTGGCGATGTTTACTCGTCTAAGTTTAAAAACACACTTCTTTATGTCGTCTGGCAGCCTCCCCTTATATAGTCGATTATAAAACCTTCTGGTAACTTCGCTAACTTTCTGGAATGTAGTTGTCTCTTTTTATCTTTAAGTATACGGCATGATCATTTGGTCTTGCTATGGTGTAGTGTATGTGCGTGTGTAGATGCATGAGATTTTTCTTCTGTTTGTTTATTTTCGCACACACACATACTCTAATGTTTGCAACTTAAACAAATTACGTTGTTATCAAGTTTACAGCTCTTGCAGCTGATGTTGTTTAAATTTAATGTCACTGTTTGTAATTGCAATTAAGCAGTCTCGAATAATCTTGTAAGTTCTAGCTACCATTTCCTGAAGATTCCGGAAACTTCCATTTTCCGTTATTTTGAATTCTATTGGCAGTTGTCGAGTGATGTCAAGTTTAATTGTGGTACTTGGTTGCCAGGTTTTGATTTTATTGACATTACATAGGCAGTGTTGTATTTAGTGGTACCAACTACAGATTACCATCACAGCTGTTATTTTTATGTCGTTATATTTGAATCTGCATTTTTCTTTTCATAACAATATGTACTTAAAATACTACTTACTTACTTTTTAAATTAAAAATTATTATAAATTGAAATGAATTTAAAAAATAAAAATTTAATAAATCTAAAATTAATCGATACAGGTACATATAGATGGAAATCGACTTTGAAAGCAAAGCAATTTTAAAAACCCGTTTTTAACACTTTTCATCGACAAAGAATACGTATTAGTTGTCAAAAACGCTGATAATTGTCTTCGCGTCCAGACAATAACTATGACAATAAAAATTAAATTCCAGAAATATGTGTTTTGCGTGAGCTTTGTAAGTTAAAATTTAAAAAAGTAAAGAAAATATCAAAATTAGAAATAAGTAAGGATGTGCGATTAATTGATTAACCAAAATTCTGATTAATTAATTAATTGATTTATCAAGAATCCTAATTAATCAAATAATTTTAATTTGGTTACTCAAATATCAATAATTTTATTCAAAATAAAATAACAATATTTTCAACAAAATGAATTTAACACATACATATGTTAAACGAAAGGAATACAAAAAACTAAAAAAAAACAAAAGCATAATATAAAAAACAAAGGACAAAAATTAAAAACACAAATTATTCAATTGTTCAAAGTATAAATTATTCAAAATCATGATTAATCAAATAATCCCCATTTTGTATGATCAAACTTAAAATTATTTGATTAATCACCATTTTGATTAATCAGGATTCTTGAATAATTGATTAATCACATTTTTAATTAATCAAAAATTTGATTATCTGACTAATCGCATACCCATAGAAATAAGATTTTCTTTTTGAATATTTCTTTTTTCACAAAAATTAAAATTATTGCCGGCATATGTCAAATCATTGTCCGATTTACTGACTTCAAAATATTCAAAAAAAAAAAATAAAAAAAAAAAATATATATATATATATATATATATATATATATATATATATATATATATATATATATATATATATATATATATATATATATATATATATATATATATATATATATATATATATATATATATATATATATATATATATATATATATATATATATATATATATATATATATATATATATATATATATATATATATATATATATATATATATATATATATATATATATATATATATATATATATATATATATATATATATATATATATATATATATATATATATATATATATATATATATATATATATATATATATATATATATATATATATATATATATATATATATATATATATATATATATATATATATATATATATATATATATATATATATATATATATATTATATATATATATATATATATATATATATATATATATATTATATATATATATATATATATATATATATATATATATATATATATATATATATATATATATATATATATATATATATATATATATATATATATATATATATATATATATATATATATATATATATATATATATATATATATATATATATATATATATATATATATATATATATATATATATATATATATATATATATATATATATATATATATATATATATATATATATATATATATATATATATATATATATATATATATATATATATATATATATATATATATATATATATATATATATATATATATATATATATATATATATATATATATATATATATATATATATATATATATATATATATATATATATATATATATATATATATATATATATATATATATATATATATATATATATATATATATATATATATATATATATATATATATATATATATGCACATACATCAAAAAACACAAATGTACCGTTATATGAACAATGACTGAAATGAACTTTTTCAGTGTAAAGTATATCATTCGTAATTACCCTACAGAATGCATTAGCAAATTTAAACCTTTTCGTTATAAATTGACCTTTTTGAATGATTTTGTGTATTTTACATAGAATTATATATTAATTATTTTTTACATATTTTTTTATGTAGGTATTCTTCAAAAGAAAATTCTCAACATATACGGCAGAACAGAACAACGTTGTTTTTGGAAATTTTTCCCTGGTTCCTTAGAATAATTATGCTGCCTAATTCTTTCTGAATATCAAAGCCAAATTAGTTCGAAATAATCACACCAAAATATAAAATTCTTTGTTTCAAGTAGAGAACTGCATAATTTAAAGTGATAACATTCGTCGCGAAAAATTTGACTTGTCGCGAAATTAGCCTTGACTAACTTCATTATAAAAATATGTGTCATGAAGCAAAAATTCGTATCCAAACAAGCATACGTTATCTTAAAAGTAATTCAATAAAATTTCATATACATATATCAAAGCAAATAGTATTATTTACTCAATATTATGAAATATTACGTTTTAAAATAAAAGAAATATGCATTTAGTATAAAATTTAGAAATTGTGGATTCCGATTTTCTTGCGGTTAAGGGTCGTTATAAACTTTTGGATATCATATCGATGGTCATACATTGACAACTTTTAACTGAATTTTTATTATTTTTCACAAAACGCAGAAAACGTTCCCATTCTCAAAATAAAATAACAGAAATTAGTTGAGAGTATCTACTAAATGATTTTCAGCTATTTTATTTCTATGCTAGTAACGCTTTCAGGATATTTATAACGTAATTTCTTTTACTGAAAAGTTGTAATAACCAGTTACGTGTTGTCAACTTATGACCATCGATATGAAAGTTTTTTGAAGGTCTAAAACTTTTAAAAATCATGTTGCTGATGGGCTATTGGATTAATTTTATACACAACTGGACCCAGTATCGACAGGAAAAATATATCATCAGGATAAAATAAACACACTCGTACGTTTTTGTTTAGGGTTTTTCGTAATAAACACAAATTATTGAAAACTAAATTTTTATAAAAATTGTAATGATTTCTATAAGTAAACGGGATACATTTACATTTTGTATATTTTGAAATGAGCTAATAAGGCCTAAAGATTCATAATGCAAATAAAACAAATTATTTTTCTAACTGGATGAATCTATCCATATTATAGCCTTGTTTGCTTGTGTCAGCACTCAATTCTGCAATTTGATAATGCAAGCTTTCAATATTTTGCCACAAATTTGTGGCGGTTTTGGTGTCTTCTCTTGTGAAGACGTCTTCTAAAAGGCGCTCCAACGATGACATCATGGCGGCTTGCCTCCGCATGAGCTTGACTAGCTCTTGTTGATTTACTGATTTGTCAGTTGTAAGTATAGTTGGCTCTGATCCGACTGATTGAATTTTTTGCTTGCCGGTAGATTCAGTAATTTTTGTTATTGAATTTTCAAAAATCGCCTTATATTGGTCTACGATATTCATAACTGCGGTGTAATAATCTTCCGTGAAATACTGATGTTCCATTGGAAGGTTTTCAATGAGGCGAATCTTGGTGTCATTGGTCTCGAATTCTGACCATTCCGCTTCCAGTCGTCTCAACCTTTCCTGGAAATAATCTGTAGAATCCTTTCTTGATGCATGATCTTTCTTGAAATTTCGGATTATGACTTCAATTTTGTTGCCAATTTGTTTTTGGTTGATGACCAATTCCTCGAAAGAAGCCATGATTCAATCGTTGTTGTGGGTAACGAAAATGGATGGAGGTTGTTGGAGGATCAAAAATGGCTGAAAAAAATTTTTTTTTATATTTATTTGCCAAAATGTTGATTGGTCTGGTTGATATCCAGCTGTCTTGATAAGTCTTAAAGGCCTGTTGTCACCAAAATGTTATTTGGTGGATTGTTGACGATGTAGACTTGTTGCTGTCTGACGTCGTAATTAGGAAATTCGTGGATGTCCTGTGTAGAATGAGCCTTGACTTGAATGTTGTAGCAAATCTGTAGCAGGATGTTGAATTTCAAAAGGTGGACGATACGAGTATCCTGTGATTTGTAGCGCTGTTGCGTGTTTTTTAAAGTTTGAAAGCTAGGGGTCACCAAAAAATGTTAATTATTAGTATTACTCAATTCCAACACTTGAATTGGAACCGTACTAATTGTTTTTTTTATTGTTTTATCTTCAAGCACTTGTAACTTGAAGACAATGAATCAGAAAATTAAAACAAAAATTTTATTACGATACTTATACTAAATTAATAATAAAAAAAATGCTGAGCTAATGTCTACAGAAACTTAAAATTTATGGGAAATTAACCAATCAGAACAAAGTTGTAATTAATGCAATTTAATACGTTTAATATTTTGCTTTGGTTGGACAAATTCAATTAATATTAATATTAGGTGTGTTTTAACACATTTTAATAATAGGTGTGTTTTAAAATATTTTATAAATCCGCAGTTTTGTCAAACGAAACAAAGAACAAAAGCTACAAATATTCTTCATTGGATTTAGTTTCAAATAAGTATTCGCCTACAAATAATTATAATAAAACATCAAACAAATGCAAACCAAGACGTATTCTGCCATCCGTTTCTTCAAACCCAACAATTTACAAAACAAACAAGCATACTTCGAATAAAAAATGTGGAAAATTCAAACTTGAGAGTAATTCTTCTACGCGCATACTTCGTTCAAGTAAATTGTTGCCTTCTAACCCTACAAACAGAAGATATAAAAAGTATGAAGCAATTTCCAGAGGAAGCACTAAAGTAATAATATTCTCTGAAAAAGAAGTAGCAAAAAAATAAAATCGGAAGTAAGAAATTAAATATATCAGAAACCGAGCCATCTGCAAGTCAGAAGTTAAATATACCTGTGTCGAATAGTACAACAAAAGACAAAAATTTCAATATAAACAGAATGGGCTTGAGCGGAGTAAGAAGCGCAAGCGCTTCAAATTCCACAAATATTGCAACCTCACATTTTGAAACCGTTTCCCATAACAATATAAATAAAAAAGAATTTGCTCTAACTAATATTAAAGGCGCATGTACTTCAAATTCAGGAGATATGGCAGTCTCTTGTTTTAAAACAATTTCCCATAACAGCACAGAAACAATCACTTTTTCTGATGAAACTACCGCATTCAAAACCACAACTGCTAGTGAGACAAGTATAAACAGACTGGGCTTAAACGAAATTAAAAGCGCAAATGCTGCAAATTCCACTTATAAATGCGCAAATACTTCAAACTCAGAAGATATAACAGTTTCTTGTTTTGAACCAATTTCGCATAACAGCACAGAAATCTATTTTTCTGATGAAGGTGCTGCATTAGAAGTCACAACTGCGAGTGAGACAAATAAAAACGGAACGGTCTTAAGCGAAATTAAAAGCGCAAGTGCTTCAAATGCCATACATATTGCAACCTCACATACATTGCAATCCCACACATATTGCAAAAAAGAATTGGCTATAAATAAGACTAAAGGCGCAAGTACTTCAAATTCAGGATGTATAACGGTTTCTTGTTTTGAACCAATTTCCCGTAACAGTACATAAGTAATAAATTTCTCTGATGAAACAACCGCATTAAAAACCACAACTGCGAGTGATACAAATGTAAACATAAATAAGACTAAAGGCGCAAGTAATTCAAACTCAGTAGATATTACAATATCCTGTCTTGAAGCAATTTCCCATAACAGCACAGAAATATGCAATTTCTCTGATGAAAGTACCGAATTAAAAACAACTACTGCGAGTGAGATCTGTAGTTTAACCAATTGTTCGGAAATTGAAAGCTCTGAAACCTTTTTACATAAAAAATATAGAAAACTCAAACTTGAGAGTAATTCGTCCACTCATATACATTGTTCAAATAAACGTTTACCTTCTGACTCTACAAACAGAAGATATAAAAAATATAAAGTAATTACCCGAAAAAACACTAAAATTAAATCAAATTAAATTAAAATTAGATTAAAATTAAAAAATAAGTAACATCGGAAGTAAGGAGTTAAATATTTGCGAAACTGAGCTATGTCTAATATCTCAACATAAAAATGGTCAAAAAAAAATCATCTAATAATTCAATTTATCCCAAAATATTTTTACCTGAGATAAATAGTACAGCATCAGACAAAGATTTCAATGTAAACGAAATCCCCATAAGCCATAAAAGCGCAAGTGCTTCAAATTCAATATATATCGCAACCTCGCATTTTGAAACAGTTTCCCATAACATAAATAAAAAGGAATTGGCTCAAAATGAGACTAAAGCCGCAAGTACTTCAAATTCAGGAGATATAATAGTCTCTTGTTTTGAAAAAATTTCCGATAACAGCACAGTAATAAGCAATTTCCCTGATGAAATTGTCGCATTAAATACCATAACAGCGAGTGAGAACGATAATTTAATCAATTGTTCCGATATCGAAACATCTGAAACACCGCAAACATGAACGAAAATTTTCCCTACCATTTTATTCGAAGAACTACAAACAAATTCAATACATCTTTAAAAAAAATTGCCTTTCAAGAAAAATGAAAATCTTAGTGCTTCAAGGTCACATTTGGAACCAGTTTCTTACATCCGCACCGAAATGAATAAAAGTTCTGAAGAAATCTTAAACACAAGCATCCGTTTAAATTTTGAAAACAATTCCACTGAAATTAGCAATTTTTCAGAGAACAGTGTGGTAATAGAAAATGAAAGCTGCTCTGAATATTTGCCTGACTCAACAAACGATAAAACAATTGCTACTGAGAGCCAAAACTCCATTAATACGTGCCTGCAAGAAAGTAAAGAAAGTGTAAAAGAGATTAAATCGCCTTTAATTATAACAAAAGTAAGCATTCCGCACAGCAGCAAAAACAAAAAGCATTTTTGTATATTTTGTAAAAAACTACAAACAAAATTAGCAAGACATCTTTTGCTTAAACATAAGTCAGAGAAAGCGATAAAAGCTATTTAAAATTTACCAAAAAAACATAAAGAGCGTGTACATATTTTTAATAAGCTTAGAAAAGATTGAGACGTTTTGAATCGTTAAATACTGGAGTACTAATTACTACCAGACAACCAACTGCCAAGCCAAAAAATTAAGTTCTTGACTATGTTTGTTGCAAAAATTGCAGAGGCTTTTTTTCTAAGAAAACCTTACGAATTCATTTGCGCAAGTGTGGAAAACTGATGAAAAATGATCGAGGAAACATGATATCGAGCAGAAGATTAACCCAATACATACACTAAGAAGCAAATGCAATTCTCAAAACCAAAATTTTTCCAGTGTTAAGAAATGACAAAGTTACTAGCGTTATCCGCTATGATGATCTTATATTAAAGTACGGAAATAAAATGGCCGAAAAATATACGCTTACCCATCAACATGACATGGTACGAGCACACTTGCGATTATTGGGTCGATTTAAAGTTGCTGTAATAGAGTTATGACCTGACGTGACAAATCTTAAGGATATTTATAAGCCGCAAATGTTTAATACGTGCGTTGCAGCCCTGCGAAAAGTAGCAAAGTGCGATAGTACTTTAATCTTCAACACACCCGCCGTCGCACAAAGTTTAACCCTGCGTTTAGACATGTAAGTACTTGCATGCAAGTTCTGTGTACGTATTATCAACGAAAAAGCAATTTGTATTCGTTTCTCTGTCTTACTCATAGCTGAACCAAAAGTGTGTTAGTAGAAAAGTTTGAGTGTATTGAGTTTTTCGAACTTGCACTTGCATGTGTAAAGGCCAGGTAAGCTCTTTAATAAAAAAATGTGCGTACAAACAAAGAGCGGAATATATAAAAATACAAGAGTATGATTTAAAACAGGACTTGAACGATTTTTTACTTTTGTGGGAAGAAGAATTGCCAGAAATTACTAAAAAGGCAGCTGAGGATCAGGAAAATCTCAAGTGCAACAAGATTATTTCTCTCCCAGCCAAAGAGGATATTAAAACATTATATCAATTTCTAAAAAACAAAATGATTAATGAAATCACAGCTTTAGAAAACAATTTTGTTTCCAAGCGTGGAATGAGCTAATAAAAGCCACATTGATTTTTATTCCAATTTTTAATCGACGAAGAGCTGGGGAACTTGAACGGTTAACATTATCTAACTATGAAAATCAGGTAGTCATAACAGATGATATGAAGGAAGCAATTTTAAAAAGCATATCACAAGAATCTTTGGAGTTTGCAAAACAATTCGTTAGAATATCAATTAGAGGGAAATTGGGAAGAGCGGTCAGCGTACTACTTACCCCCTTATGTATCACAGCTTTTGACCTAATTATAAAATATAGAGAAAATTCAGGTATACCTGCAACGAACGAATATATATTTTGTAAGCCATGCTCTTCTAAATTAGCGTAGCCATATATAAGAGCTTGTCCTCTGTTAAGGCAATTCTCAGAGGAATGTGGAGCTGTGATGCCAGAAAGTTTACGAGGGACTATGCTTCGAAAACACATTGCAACATATACGTCTTACTTCGACGTCGAAGAGGCCACTGTGGACAAATTAGCTAATTTTATGGGACACCACAAAGATCTCCATAAACATTTCTACAGGATGTCAGTTCCAGTATCGGAAATAGCATGTGTTTCCAAATTATTGATGGACGCAATTGGGAACGAAGATGATGAAGAAGGTGATGAAGACGGCGATGAAGAAGGTGATGAAATATGTTACAATGTGGTAGACAAGGATGTCGGAAGAAATAACGAATCTCATTTTAGTGCAGATTAATCTGCAAGAACTTATATGTCAGAAAAACTACCCAAGAGAAAGAGAAGAAGCAGTAAGTATTAAGTACAATTTATAAATCTTTAAAAATTAATTAAAATTAATCAAAATCAAAAACATGGTAAAACCTTTTTTAATATGAGTCTCTTTGTCGCATTATATTAAAGATAACTTGAAGTATTCGTCATTAATGTATGACTAAAGCCTTTTTTTAGTTGGAAATATGACACTATTTTTTTGTTGAAATATAAATAGCTGATCACTATGTATTTTCATCTGCTTATTACGATGGATACATTATATATATATATATATATATATATATATATATATATATATATATATATATATATATATATATATATATATATATATATATATATATATATATATATATATATATATATATATATATATATATATATATATATATATATATATATATATATATATATATATATATATATATATATATATATATATATATATATATATATCTTCTATATATATGAAAGAGGATGTGTGTATGTATGTAAGAAATGGACTCGAAAACGGCTGGGCCGATTTTGATGAAATTTTCAGAGAATCTTCAGAATATTCAGGCGGGTGACACTCTGAAGTCCGATTTTTGATTTTCGGTCTGTGGGCGGAGGGGCGTGGCAAAACCCACCAATGACATATACATATACATATTTATTATTATTTTTTCTTTTTTATTTTATTTTTTAAAGCCATTGTTATGTTTTTCAAAACGAGATATCAATCTCTTAAATCGGTTATGTAATTCCGAAGATATTTACAAAAAAAAAACTCACTAATATATAATAAAATATTAAAATTTTAAAACTTCCGAAATGTTGCATTCAAAAATCCGAGTTTTCGGTTTATTTACAAAATATTTACATTACTATATAATACAACATATTCCCCGCTTACTAAGGTGCAACATTATACAATAAGTTTAAAATAATATTTATATTATATCAATCGATGATAAACAACTTTTCTTGCATTTAAGATACCTTCATTTTATGCACATTTAGAGTTTTTTTCAATTGCTCACTGACTGCATTTCTTTTTTTAAACGCTGGTAAAAAATAACGGTACAATCCAACAAACTTTGCTGTTTTGTGTTCATAAGTGAGAAACCTATAAGTGAAATCAATTTAGTAAATAACAAGTGTTTTTAAATTTAGAATAGTCAAATAACTTCACAAATTATTTTTAATGCCAATTCATCAAATAGGTAATATGATTACTGTCGTTCCAACAACCAATAAAATGTTATAAAAGTAAAAAAACAAAACACATCATTGTTCCTTTTGCACTATTCTAGTTTACTAAAATGCCACCTAAAAAAACAGCTCTTGCTAAAAAAACCATCGCAACGCGGCAGCAGAGGACAAGAAGAGCCGCTGAATCAGCTGAGGAACACGAATCACGTCTTCAGGAAAATCGTGAAAGGGCATCTACGTCTAGAGCCGCAGAAACGGAGAGACAACGCGAATCACGGCTTCAGCAAATGCGTGACAGTACATCTTCATTTAGAGCTGCTGAGACACACCAACAGCACGTCGAAAGCCTTACTGCCAATCGCTCCCGAATGGTTCGATCAAGAGAAAGAACCGATTTAAAGTTGGCAGCATTTCACTACAATAAGGAAGATGACTACCGCAATCACAAGGGACAAAGTTTGCTTAAATTGTCGTGCTCTGAAGTTCGCTAAGGAATCCCCGGGAATGTGTTGTTTGAACGGTAAAGTTGTTTTACCACCAATAATTGAGCCGCCTGAACCCCTACAAAGTTACATTTCTGGCGCCAATCCGACTTCAAAGCACTTCCTTCAAAACATACGAAACTACAACTCATGCTTTCAAATGACGTCCTTCGGACCAACTAATATCATCAACAACGCCGGTTACATGCCCACTTTCAAAGTGCAAGGCCAAATCTACCACAGAATTGGATCGTTGCTCCCACTTCCCAATGATGATGCCAAGTTCCTCCAAATTTACTTCACTGCCGATGAAGCTACAGAGGTT
This sequence comes from Panzeria rudis, assembly GCA_956483635.1. Lineage (NCBI taxonomy): Eukaryota > Metazoa > Arthropoda > Insecta > Diptera > Tachinidae > Panzeria > Panzeria rudis. Next base: position 56,983,049 of record OY101451.1, read on the forward strand.
GAACAGCGTTGCACAATCAGTACTGAAGTCAGACGGGAAATCGTTTCGAACACAACAGCCTCATCTGTCTATTCAAAACAGCCCTAGACCAGATGCCGACAGATGATTATACGGTTGTGATAAGAGCTGACAAGACACCGGCTGGTGAGCATGAGCGGCGCTTCAATGCACCTGTGATAGGTGACGTTGCAGTTGTTATGGTCGGCACAGACTTCGAGCGTCGCGATATTATCATCCATCGCCGGAATGCAAGTGTTCAACGCATTGCGGAAACTCATCGATCGTACGATGCACTACAATATCCACTACTTTTTCCGCGTGGTGAGGATGGGTATCATTTCAACGTAATGCAGATTAACCCCAACTCAAATGGAGAGTCCACAAAAAAGTTTCCTGTATGCACTTTTATGCCTATCGCCTTATGATCAGGCCAAATGAATGTAATCATTTGTTGAAATGTCGTGAAGTCTTCCATCAATTCATTGTCGACATGTTCGCGAAAATTGAAAGTGAACGTCTGCTATTCATTCGGTTGAATCAGCAAAAGCTACGCGTCGAAGAATATGTCCACTTGCGTGATGCGATCGCCAATGATGGAAACGCTGCGAATATCGGCCAAATGGTGATCTTGCCAGCAACATACACAGGCAGTCCGCGACACATGCACCAGTACGCTCAATATGCCATGACATACGTGCGCAAATATGGACGGCCAGACCTCTTCATCACTTTCACATGCAACCCAGCATGGAAAGACATCACCGACCTTTTGTTTACCGGCCAGAATTCAACACATAGACACGATATTCTCGCCCGAGTATTCAAACAAAAGTTGACAAGGCTGATGGATGTCATCACCAAAAATTACATATTTGGCGAAACTCTATGCTGGATGTACTCGGTTGAATGGCAGAAGCGAGGCCTGCCATACGCCCATATTTTACTCTGGCTAAAACAAAAAATCATGCCAACGCAAATCGAAAGACCCGTCTGCAAAACAACTTTTGGACATCGGAAATGGAAAAATTCGAATCAATCGCGCAACGAACGAGATTTCATTCCCACCTAACTTCTGTCAAATGCAAATGAATATTCAAGCCGTTGTCGACAAGGTATTTCCAAATCTAACAACCTCCTGACAAAAATCCGGATTGGCTGTGCGAACGTGCAATTTTGGCACCAAAAAATGATGATGTCAACAAGCTCAATGAGCAAATTCAATTAAAACTGCCAGGCAAATTAATCAAATACAAATCGATTGACACAGTAATGGATGAAGAACAAGCCGTCAATTATCCCACTGAATTTTTAAATTCATTGCAACCACCCGGAATGCCACCGCATGTGCTAACATTAAAGGTTGGATCACCGGTAATTCTTATTCGCAACTTAAACGCACCAAAGTTGTGCAACGGAACCAGATTGACCATAAAAAACTGTTCACCAAATTTAATCGAGGCAACAATCATCGGTGGCAGATTCAAAGGCGAAGACGTACTTATTCCACGAATTCCGATGATTTCCAACGATTTACCATTCAAATTCAAGCGGCTCCAATTCCCTTTGCGTCTTGCCTTTGCTATTACCACCAACAAAGCACAAGGCCAATCATTGACTATTGCTGGCTTAATTTTGGAAACTTCATGTTTTTCGCACGGCCAATTGTATGTGGCTTGCTCCCGAGTTGGCACGCCAAAAAATTTATACGTTTTTACACCAAATCAAAAAACGAAAAACATTGTCTATCCTCTAGCCTTAAGATGAAGTAATAAATAAATATAATTTCCACTTTCTCTTAAATACATGCGTTTGTTTTTGACTGAGCCCATATCTGCACCATATGTAAGTTATTCTGTAAAAAAACTTTATGAAAGGTATTCCATGAATTTCTATTTAAAGCCCGTAAATTTCGTTAAAAGCTTAATTTAAATCGTGTGGTAATACAACACTAATGTTTGTTCAGGGCCAGCAACGCGGACCGGGTCAGCTAGTATATATATATATATATATATATATATATATATATATATATATATATATATATATATATATATATATATATATATATATATATATATATATATATATATATATATAT